>CM052541.1:354659-369669 GCA_028533065.1 Trachops cirrhosus | reverse complement strand
CAGAACGCAAGGGGAGCACGTCCCTGCCTGCTCTGGCCGCTCACTCCAGGTTCTCTCCCCAAGGGCTCGAGGCGGCCACCAGAATGCTCCCATAAAGCACCGAGCGCATCGCATGCCTTCGGGAGAGCCGAGGCTGACCCCCAGGCCCAGTCTTCACAGACCACCCAGTAACCCGCGCAGGGTCTGCGTCACTCAGGGTCCAGGGAAAGCCGAGGCCACAGGGCATGTCCTTGTCTCCGTCGGTAGCTCTGGCCCCGTCACACTGCACGAGTCCCCCGGCCTGCGTTTCCCCATCCGGCGAGGGGCCACACAGACCGAAGGGATGCCCCCCCAGTGCACGGGTGGCGTCCCCACCCGGGCACGTGTGAGCAGGCAGCTGGGCGGAGACAGCCCCAGGGCCACAGGCCCAGTTTCTGCTCATACACTGCCGTCTCTGTTTCTTTCAGGAAACTAAGTGATAGCCCAGCACTGAAGACGGCATAAGGTACGCTCCTTCATGGCAGCCGGCAGAGCTGCGGGGAGGTGGGGCGTCCCTTCAAGAAAGCTCGGGGGTCCCTTTGTGAGGAACCCCAGGCCAGTCTCAGAATGCCGAGGGGCTGTGTGAAGAAAGCTTCCCGGGGCCTCCCAGCAGACCACCTGCAGCAGGTGCATCTCCACGTGGAGAGGGGGCTGTCGCCAGGGCCCCCAGAAACCCCTTCCGGCAGCAGCACCTAGAGGTGGAGCCACCTGCTGGGGGGCGGGGCCGACAGGCGGGGGCATGGGAACGCCGGGGCTGGGAGTTCCCGAGTGCACCCTGACCCTGTGAGCGGCCATCCGCTGATAGGAAACAGTGGGCCACCTCGGCTCTGGGAGGTCCCTGAGCGCTCGGGAACCCTGACAGGGAAGAAACTTCCTGACTGTCTCACCCAGCAGTTCCCAGACCCTTTTGGAAACTCAACCCCATCTGACCCCGTCTCCCTACACGTGAACGGCCCAAGTCTCCACAGTCACCTGCAAGACAGAGACCTCGAGGCCCCTCCACAGCCTGACCCAGCTTCCTGCGGACCGAGCGTTCCCACCACCACGACGTCCCCGGGCGGCCGGATGGCTCGCTGCTGGCACTCCACACACAGCCCGTGCTGCGTGGCAGGAGAGGGCGGGGCCCGGGCCACGCGCAGCTTCCCCCGACGGCCGCGGTCACGGTGTGGCCGAGGAGCCTTACCCAGAGGCCTCTGCCAGCGCGAGCAGGGCCCTGCAGCTGGGGGCCCACCCCACCCAGGCGGGACCGCGGGTGTGGAGCCCCGAGAGAGCCGGGCCTCAGGCAGCTGTCTGTCACACGTGAAGCCGCTCAGAGGCACCGCCCCACCTCACACTCCAAAGACACCTGCCTGCCAAGCACGCACTGAGGCCTGCAAGCAATTCAGCAGCCTCACGAACATAAGATGGTTTAAAATATTGATACTGCAATGTCACCTGAAAGAGGATCGTTTTTAAAAAGCTGTTCAGCAAACCCGCTTCTATAAAGACACCCTCCACCAATGATCAAACACTGGCCTTTAGAATACCAACGCCTGACACAGCGCAGGGAACCCCAACAGGCAGACGGCACACACAGACACACACCCGAGGCCACCACGTAGGAGCTCACTGCCTCGCAGAGTGACTGGCAGCCAGCACGCCTGCACAGGGAAGGTCAAGGGCGTCACCGAGTGGAGGAGCAGCCTGCGATGCTGCTCAAAGGTCCCTCCCGCTGGAGACACAGCCCGTCCTCGACACCAGCCCCACCTGCGTGCCGTGCTGCCTCGGCCGGAGGAGCAAGCAGCCGCCCTTTCCAGAGGGATGGGCGCCACCCTCCTCCTGCCCGTCCGTCTCTCCCCCGAGGATTCCAGGTGCTCTCGCCACGCGCCGTCCCCTCACGAGTTTCTGAGGCCCAGGGAGACGAGGTCTGAAACCAGACTGACCAGGACACCCCGAGCGGCAGGGCCCTGGGGAGAGTCTGGCCCCTCCGTGGCTTCCGTCCTCCGGCCTCTCTCAGACAGACGGCCAGGCCGGTCCTCTGGGACGCAGACCTCCAAGCCCCACGCTGCCCGCAGCAGCTGAGCTGGAGCCCAGGCCACATTTCCCCGGGGAACGCCTGGGCTCCGAGCCAGCAGCCGCCACGGCAGGGACCTGGATGAGCAAGGCCGCCAGCGGAAGCCTCAGCAGCGCCCGGCACCCAGTCCCCGATTCCCAGTCCCAAACCAGAGGCAGGACTCTCCCTGAGACCCGGCGGCCAGCTGCCACGGACCCACTGACCATCTGCACGGCAGAGGGTGGGGCGGGGAGCAGGCCACCTGCCCCGGAGCCCCTCACTGGGGGGCGAGGGCTCGTGCCCAGCACCGACCAGCAGGCTGTGAAGGAGGAGGTGCTGGTGCTCGGATGAGTCAGACCCCAGCCCACCACGTTTTCCGCGCGGGCCGGGCGGTGCGTGTTGCTGCCTTGTGGACGGGGGCCTCTGTGCCGCCCCACTCACGCGCAAACACGGCCTGTAAGGCCACGCTTCAGTGAAACCTGATCCCCAAAGCAAGGCCACGTCCTCTGGGCCGTGCCTGGCTAACCCCCACTCCGGCGCGGCCTTGTGCAGAGAAGCCATCTGGATGACGAGTTGCACCGTGGGACCCGGGACCTGCCCGGAGCCGTGGAAGCGCTCCACGAACCGTGCTCGCGGGCACCTGGCTGCCCGGGCCCGACAGACGGGACAGACCCTCGGGCGGGCGAGGCCAGAGGCCTGGGGTCCTCTCACACCATGACTCAGGCCGCCCAGCGGCCGGCACCCTGCCCCACCCGTGGGCCAGCACCTGCTGAGCAGCTCCCCCTCTCCCTTGGCACGTGAGGTCACGGCCAAGGCCAGCCCAACCTCCACCTCCTAGGCACTAGGGCCCCTGTGCATCTGCAGCGACACTGCCTGCGGCAGCCTGACAGCCACCAAGAGGGCTTTCCTCTCATCTTTGTAAAAACACTTTTTCGAAGAATTAGAGTATATTTTAGACTGCCTGTTTTTATTAGAGTTGCGTGTGCATATATCTGTGTATTACATAACTTGTCCTTTTCAGAAAGGAGGATTAGTCATGTTGAGAAGTTCTACTGTGCTCCAGAATGTCCCTAACCTCAGGGCCACCTGAAGGGGATGGCTGAGCTCCGTCAAGGGGCTCCAACCCACGACCACGAACATGGGCTGCTGACTCGCTGTGGCACTGGAACCTGCCACTGTGCATCCGTGTAAGCTACAGCATCACTAGCAAATGACAAGACCAAGTGACATCACTGGAGAAGTGGGGAAACTTTCTGCGACCACACTGACCCGAGCCCCTCAGCCACGAGGCAAACGCTGACGTGCCCCAGATCTGCGCTTAGAAGCGCTCGTTTGTGCCAGGCACAGTGCACTGGATCCTGAGCTTGGGGCTGCGTGGTCTTACGGTTCACCCACTTCGGCGTTGTACAAGCTAAGTATCTAGTGAAGAGACTTCCTGACACTAAAGGAAATTACAAGTCATCCTAGACACATCCCAAGTGAGCTTTCACAAGCCTCCTTCGTAAAACGCCTTCCTCGGAAGTACTCACCGTCCACCCAAGGAAATCAGTAACCACGGATCAGAAACTAGTGGGCATCAATGTTTATTTCTGCCAAAATGACAGGGAGTGACTGTGACTTTCAGTTCGCCACCTGCTGACCAGGCCGGTGACCTGACCGTCCAGTCAGGCATCGGTTTGGGGTCCTGCTCGGTCCCATGCTGGTCACACAGATGCCACAGAATGGACAGTGAGAACGCTGGCACATGGAGAAATGTCTTCCTCTCCAGTAATTTTTGGCCATGGCCAAGAAAAAGACAGTGTCCCCTCTCCCCACGGGGCACGGCTGTCAGGAGATGGAGCCACTCTGCCATCAGGAGCCCAGTGGGCGAGGGCCACCCTGTGTCGCCGACATCTGGCGCCTCTCCTGGGCCGGACCCCTCCCGCCGGCCGGCCGGGGCCACGATGTCCAGCTCACAGGGGCAGAGGTCCCCTGAGCGCTTGTGTTTTGCAAACACCACCTTTCTCTTCGCAGTCGAATGCGGACCAGGAGCCAGGGAACGCCAACGCACAGGCCTCGGGTCAGCGCCGAACCCCCGGAAAGCAGAGTTCAGCCCTGCTGACTGGGTCCCAGCGCACGGGGAAAGGAGCGCTCTGCGGCACCGGCCCGGGAAGGGCACCCAGAATGCCCGCCAGCCTGGTCAGCGCCAGCCCTCCCCTGCCGGAGAGCTCGTGCCGACGGGGCTAGGCCCTGACCTCGGGGCCTCAAATCGCTGCTCAGACTCACAGGGTTCCTGAGGGGGCCGCCTCCTCTTTGGTGCCATGGAGAGCTCCCCGGAACGCCACACTGAGCAGACCCTGGCCCCGCCCGGCCCAGCTGTGTGCAGATGCTCTTCTCCTCTGGCATCAGAAGCCCCCCCAAAAGGATGGGGCTGCCTGGCTGGGGCAGCTCCACGGCCCCTTCGGTCTGGCAAGCCCCAAGCCAGCACTCCTAGCTGCCAGAGACGCCAGGCCCCGGTGTGGCCCACTGGCTGAGTGGGCACGAAGGCCAAGTTCCCGAGGCCGGAGGCAGGCCTGCCCCTCAGAGAGGGGTGCCCAGTGCCGTGCTGGCAGAAGCAGCTGCGCCACACGAAGCCGACGATCACTGACCCACCCCCCTGCCCCGCTGTGCACTGAATGCCATTAGGAAGCAGCACCCCCGGATTCAGGCCACGAGTCTCTGCGAAAGCTTGCTGCTTGTCCTCACACAATAAAGTGCTGTGATGCTCTACCACCTCACTGTCTTCTCTTACTTGCACCTTTGGCCCTAGAAGGACATAGACAAGGAGCCCGGAAGCACACACTGTCGTGGAATGATTCCTGGCAGCTGCCACCGAGGAAATAAACCCAATTTCGAGGCACCGAGTTCCCGGTTTTAACGGCTGGGCGCCAGTCCTTTACTCACAAGGCAGCAGGGCCCTCTGACCTCCTTTTCAGGTGATCTGTAGTAATTTTTCACCAAAAGACCCGTTTCGGACTGAAAAACGGCCTGAGAAGATCCAAGTGAAGGTCCCAAGGGCCGTGGGAGGGTTCCAACGTCCTCAGATGTCCCTGGGCCTCTGTCCCAGCGCCTCCTCCTCCCAGTCCTCGTCGTCTTCACTGGGGCTTTCGTCACCAGACACGGGGCTCTCAGACTCTGCCTCCTCCTCCCGAGCCAAGAGCTTCTTAAAAACTTCAAACTCCTCGGCGGAAGAACAGGCCGTCCTGGCCAGAAACTCAGCTTCCGAAACTCTGAGAATGTCCTTGAGCAGAGGGTTAGGGACCTGCGTCTGCCCCTTCTTGTCCGGGGTCTGGTACCGGCCCAGGCGCTCCAGGAAGGTGTGCCTCTGCCTGGTCTTGGTGATGGGGTACTGCAGGAAGTCGGTCCTCACGATGTCCGCATGCTTCACCCCCATCCTGAAGTAGGCATACTGCGGACACAGGCAGGTTAGGGTCTGCACGGTCACGGCCGACTCACCTGTGCACAGCGTTCAGGCAGACGGCCCGAACGGCAGCGCGGGGCACCCTCGGACCCGTCTACATGACAGCTGACAACTTCCAAAGCATTTTTAAATTCGTATTGCGAAAAATGCAACAGGGAATAAAGGGCAGGAGGGAGAGATTAAGTTCTGTTTTCCTTCAGACGGGGGAGGAAAATGACGAGTATGAAAAGCCCAGGCCAAAAAGTCAGAATACATCTAGGGATGTGACCTGAGTCATCGTCATTGTCACCAGAAACTTAGGACAGCTGTCACAACCACGTTTCTGAAATCGACATGCAAAAGAGGCTCCGACACTAGGAAGGCTTCAGCTGCTTCCACATTCTCTACTCCAAACAGGCGTCTGGGCCCTGAGACCTGGGCAGCGCCATTCACCATCAGCGACAGGGAAGCCACAGAATCGGTGTCAGCAGATTCTCGCCCGCAGAGCTGACCCCGAGCACCCCCAGTCACTGCCCGCCCATCTTACCTGGAACTTGTACTCTAGCTCACCGGGGTCCGCCCGAAGAACGTGGGGGCACCGGTGCAAGATCTCGGTCACTTGCTGCGCTGTGAACAGGCACTTCTCCCTGAGGACCCTGACGATGCCGTCGAGGTCCCGGTGGCGAAGGGTGAGGACTTCGGGGCAGCAGTGAAGCACCCTCTTCAGCTTCCCTGCAGTGCACAGAGGGGCAAGCGCGTCACCTCCGGGCGCTCCAAACGCTCCAGGGGCCAGCCAACCCGGCTCGAGCCAGCACTTTCAGATCGAAGGAGGACGGACGCCCGTCCCCTCTGTGGGTGCCGCCCCCAGTGTCTTCCCAGCAGTGCCGTGGAAGTGGGGGACCAGAGCAGCCCACTGACACCCTCACTCCTCAGACTCGCCAACCCCCGCCACCTCCACCGTGTCCCTGCCTCCTCCAGCCTCCCCCCCGAAAGGCGGCTACTCTGTGTTCCAGGGCCCCCGCCCGCCCGTCTCACCAAGGAAAGAATTTCCCAGGGATTTACTGGAAAAGTCGGACGGTAAGATGAGCGACAGTGTCCCCCATGTTGGGGCTTTGGGCTGAGGTTTCCTTCCACGATAAAAGTCACAGACGCCTGAACCCACAAAAAGGGGTTCCGTGACGACAATTCACAGAGTAAGAACAACAGTGCATGACCACAACACCGACATCCTGGTTAGTGGGAAGACCGTCTGCTCTACCCACACCGGGCACTCTGCGTGACGGCCCTGCGAGCCGTGTTGGAATTCACTGGCTAAGCCCGGGGAACGGGGGCATGCAGGCCTCCCACAGACGGCTGGGGAAGCTACACCTGGGGACTTGAAACCACTCACTTACACAGCTGGTTAAAATCTGCCCGACAGCTGAGCGAATCACTGCCCTGCTGGGAGGCGTCAGGAGTGAATTTCAGGAGTTTAGACTTTGCAGCTCAAGGCCACGCTGAGCCTGCTGATCTGCGATCGGGGGCACACGATCGGGGCACACGGGGCGGAGTGCGGCCTGTCAGCCCGTCCTGTTCCGGGAAACGCGCAGGCCTGCCTTCCTCCCCTCTGCTGGGGGAGGCCCGCCGAGCGCCTCTGATCTGAAGCCGCGGATCCACAGACCTCGTCCCCCAACCACAGACCTCATCCCCCAACAACATCTCACCAGGAAGAGCCAAGAGCGAAAACACGACGGTGCAGCTCCTGTGGGCACAGTGGAGACCCTCAGGGGCCCCGCCCCTTCTCCAGAGCCCGGGAACAAATCCAGTGAGCTTCCAGGGTCCTTGCAGGTGAAACCCTGGTGGGCGTGGGGGTGGCACCTGGAGGGAAGGGCCACTCCAGCAGCTCCCCAGGATGGAATCGCCTTGACAGGGACTCTAAGTCTCCGGCTTCACATCATGCAGATGCAGCACGGAGGCCACGTCAAGTCACGCAAACATCAGAGGCTACACAGACACACACGTATGGACCGCGCAGATCCACCTCTGCCTGCTGAGCGCGCGCCACGCGCTCAGCACAGTCCCGGCTGCTCGAGTGTCGTCATCCCCTCCCCACTCCCCGCCCCCCGGCGAACAACCCGGGCAGGAGTCCCTGCCCGCTGCTCAACCCCCCCGCCCCTCCTGCAGAGCAGGTCACCCCCTAGCCACACTGAACGCACTCACACCCCCTCGCAGACCGACCCCCACCCGGGCCCTCTCCACACAGGCCGTGGCAGTACCTTCTCCGAGCCCCAGCTTCCGCAGGTAGGCGGAGCGCTTCTTCACGTGCGTCACAGGCAGCTTCAGTAACTGAGGGCTCTTCTTCAAGGCCTCGTACGCAGGCTCTGGGTTCACACCCAACAGCATTAACTCCGAAACGATGTCCAGCAGCTGTCGAGGGCGGGTCCCTGGTTGTATGCTGAGCAGCTCCTGAGCGTGGACGCCACTGAAGCCCATGTCCAGGAGGGAGCTGATGACCTCCTCTTGCTCCACGACGGACGCTCCGTCCACAGGAGCCCCCTGTTTCTCACGGGGGCACCACGTGAGGCTCGTCTGGCGCTCCGGTTCCTGCACGGGCTTTCCAGATTCCACACGGGACAGACCCCCGAGGCCCCCTCCACTGGAGGCTGTGGCCAGTTTACACAGCAACAGGGCCGGTGCCCTTCTCTGTTCCCCAAGAGCAGGAGTCTGCGCGGCGACGCGCGCCCAAGTGAGGGGGACCAGGCGGTGCCAATCCAAGACCTGTGTGACACGGCACAGAGGGAGTTACTTCCTCACCCTCCCATTCCTGGGTGGGCACCACAGGATTTGTGAGCAGGGTCCCACACAAACACTGTAAGAAATCTGCAAAATTGGCTCAGTGGATTGAGTGCCGGCCTGTGAACCAAAGGGTTGCTGGTTCGATTCCCAGTCAGGGCACGTGCCTGGGTCGCAGGCCTGGTCCCCAGTGGGGGGCGCACGAGAGGCAACACACACTGATGTTTCTCTCCCTGTTTCTCCCTCCCTTTCCCTCTCTCTAAAAATAAAATCTTAAAAAATAAAAAAAAACTTTCCAAAATCCTATCTGAACACGCAGAGAAAAGCATTGCCAGTGCCTTTTAGCTTTCGCGGTGGCAGCTGAGGGGACAGAACGAGGGTGGAGGGGACAGGGGAGAACTGGCCAAGTTCTCCGTGTGCCTGGCGGGGGGTGCGGGGGAGGGCGGTGCGGTTCCTCTACCCGCGGGGGTCAGTGCCTGGGGGCAACTCGCAACAGATTAACCGGAGGAAAACTTCGGGGCGGAGAGGGACGGAGGAGAAAGGGCTCCTGCAGGGCGCACAGGGTTTCCCGGGGACAAGGGGCGTGAGCAAGTCTGTCGTCGTTTAGCTCGCACAGACGCAAGGGGCCTTCCTCTCCTTCCGGGCCGCGCACTCCCAGAGGGCGGACCCTGGCAGCCTCGCCCCCGAGGGTTCCCGCTGTTTGTGGTGAGAGAAGCTCCGACAAAGAAACGTCTCCAGGTTGCAGTAACTTTCATGCCCCCTGTGGGTGCCGGCTCGGCCCCACTCGTGAAACCGGCTCCTCACGCCGGTGCCCGGGTGCCCGGGTCCACATCCATCCCACCAAGCACCCTGCTGGGTACGAGGAGCCTCTGGGAAAACTGCGCGCGGATTCCCCGTTGGCTTCCTCAGCGGCTGCTCTCGCGCGGAGCAAACCCAACACCACCGCCGTCCTTCCCGCCGGGGCCCCGCGGTCGCCGCCCGCCACTGCCGGGACCCCCCCTCGCCCTCACCTGCCGGACAAGCGCCGCCATTGTGCGAAGACAGCACAGCGACTCCGGCGCCGGAAGCGGAGCCCCTTCGTTCCGCCACTTCCGCCCTCCCGGGTCCGCCGCTCCCGCCTTCCCCGGTGCACTTCCTCCGAGCGCGCGGAAAGCACCTTCCGCCGCGGCGCCGGTCAGGCATTTTCCCCAACCCCCCACCCCCGGTTCCCGCTGTCTCCGCAGACTCTGCCTCCCAAGCCCCGGGGATCTCTCCCGACCGGCCGCGTGCTGCGGCGCAGGCGCCTGGCGGGGAAGAGCCTCCCGAGGGCGTCGCACGTTGGGGGACGAGGCGTCCCGTGCGAGCGTGCAGCCCGCGTGAAGCTGCTTGGGGTTGTCCCTCCGCGAAAACCTGCGCCCAGCCTGAGGGCCGAGGACACGCACGCTGCACACGGCGCGTTCCCGAGGGCCACATTGCCCGGGAGCTCCCGCGTCCCGTTTCCCTGCAGAAACGCGGTCCTGGCCGCTAGGTCTGCCTTCCTCTTGGGATGGAAGCCACTGACGTTTCAGCCGAAATGTTATTAAATAAAACACGTGCATGGCCGAGAGCCAGCGAAGGACGGGTCCGGGGGCCGCAGCCTGATGCCCCGTGGCGAGGCAGCGAGGCCCGCGGCCCTTTGTGCACCTCGTTGGGGAAGACAGACACCTCCACAGATGAAGGGGCGGGAGAAGGCGGGCGGGGTCGGAGGAAAAGCGTTTGCCCTGCCCCGGCTGGTGCATCCGGGCTGTTCTCTTTGGATAATCCTAGAAACAGGCCCCTGGGCGGAAGTTAATGCACACACTCGGGAGCGTCCGGCCTATGCCGGTTTTCCCCAATTGTTAACTGACAACCTATGCTTGTCTCCCTGCGGCCTCCCTGCCGCTATCACTAACTCAGGACATCGCAGGATGTTCTCCTTGTCATGTATTCGTAACAGATTCATCTCTAGGCCTGTGATCCTTCGGGTGTCGGGCCTACGCCTCTTTCCCAAATGGGTGGTTGTGAAAGCGGATGAAACGGTGAGCTCTTGGCAGCCTAAACCCTAGCCCCCGTGAGACCCAAGCCTTAATTTACAAGCATTGCTTCTCGTTTTACCTACTTGTTTCTCAACTGAGAAAAGGGACCTGATTCTCACGGATACAATTTACAGAGTTCCTGCTCTGTGCCAGACACTAGGCTGGGTGCTGAGACGGTCCCTTTTGGACAAGGATTTTATCGAAGAAAAGGAAGGTTATAATCTGTGTGGAACTGAAGAATTGGCTGGTTTTCATCTTTCTTTTGAAAACACTCATCTGTCAGCACCCCAAAATAAATTAATGCTTTTACACCCAAAGCCTGAGAAAATCCAGGAGCCACCCCCACACCCTGGAAAGAACCAAGGAACCTAAGCAGTTCTCCAGCCCTGAAATAAAGGGGTGGCTGGGGTACAGCAACTGCTCTGAAGGTCGATAGCACCTCGGTTTGTTGTGGAAGCCTCGCTCTGGACTCCCTGGAACACAGACAGGAGAATGTGTCAGCCTCAGACTCGGGACTTCTCCGCCAGGGTTCTCTCTGCGAACAGCACTCACAGCAGCAGACCTTCCTTCTGCGGCCGCCAAGTCAGGTCGGTTCTAGTCATGTTTTCTTCTAAGGAAGGAGGAGTTACTGGAGACGGAGGGCTTTGCAGTATCAGCCCATTGCACACCTGTCTGAAGAAACATTCTGTAACTTCTTGTGTTAGAAACATCATAGTAACATGTAGTGTTAGAAACACTACAAGGATGAACTGTTGGGTTTTTTCCACAGGCTTGAGAAAGCACGCTCCCAAAGACCCTGCCTTCACTGCCCATGCTGGAGGAGGGGCCCACTCAGCGTCCTGTGATGGCTGCAAGCTCAGCAGCACTGTCTAAAAGGAAGTAGCTGAAAATCAAGTTGACCGTTTTCTGAGAGTTCTGGAACATGCACACAGCTGACTCTCCCTACATGAGCACCGGAGGCTGAGCACAGGCCCTTCCTACAGGCAGCCCCGCCCCCGGCGCCCCCCCCCCCAGGGCTCCGGGCAGGAGGAGCCTCGAACCTGCAGAGAATGACGACATGTGGGGGGGAAGGGGGGGTCGCAGTTTTTGGTTTTTTCCCTTTTATTCCGGGGGGGGGGGATGAAAGGTTTTCCTCTTACCCCTACCCGCACCCTCCCCTCCAACAGATACAAAGTGGAGGCTGCAGTTTACACGCTGGAGCTAGCTGATTGGCTCAGAGGGGCCCTGGGACCTGGGCAGGTGTGGGACAATGACACCCAGGGCCGGATGCCCCCGATCAGCGAAGAGGGGAGACCTGCTGGGGGCACTGGGAGGCCGCACTGCACGTCAGAGCCTGGGCAGATGGTGGGTCGAGCCCAAGAGGCTGCGCGTGGACAGACGGGAGGAGCCCGAGAACACCCCAGCCTCCTTGGACCGAGCAGCCTGCGGAGCTCCCCACCGGAGAGGGCCCCCAAACTGCTTGAGACTGAGTCTCTCTCCAGTGTTCCCCGCACCGGCACCGTGTAAGAATTCATAGAGTCCAAGGCAGGGTAATTGATTACTATCAAAAGTGCTTTAATTTGGAAAATAGTCAAGGAAATAAATTAATGAAATACCCGGGTCATTAGTTCCACAGATTTTACCTATCAGAGCAAACACACACCGGGTCAGAGAAAACAAAACGTATGCACATATACAGAGGGAAGAATTTAAAATGCTGCTAAGCCTCTCAGAAGTTCGCAGACTCAAAATTCAATTGAACACATGTTTTTTCTAGGTTACGAGAACATGAACTCCACATCTGTTCTGGCCCTAAAATGACACAGCACCGCTGGCTTTTGTTCTGGCCTTTATCAAACTCACGCGCGTTTTTAGGGGAACAGGCCCCAATCTGGAGAACTACTTTCCCCGAGTGGACGGCCCATTGGGGAGCGCCCCGGGGCACGAGGCCCCGTGCTGCGGGAGCTGAGCGGCTTCGCTGGGGCTCCTGCTCTCCACCTCCAGGCTCTCAGAGGACAGAACTCCGCTTTCTGGAGAAAGAAGAAGACACTGTGCTACACGCTAACAACATACAACTCAAACACTTGGCTTCTCTCTAAAGAATTCCCAGGGGCAAAGGACATCAGAGGGACCTTTCAGGACCCAACTGGCCATGCCCTAGGGCTCCCCGGCTGCCGAGGTGCTGCAGGGCTGCCGTGCCCAGAGCCACCGACACAGTGCGCCCCGCCTGCCCTGAGCAGTGGTGCCCGACGCACGGCTGCTACTGCCTGGCCGGGCAGCCAGCAGCCTCGGCTGCAGAGCCAGAGGGCCCCGGAGCACTGGGCTCATGGTCGGGCCTCAGCTTCCCCTTCAGCCCGCTCAGACCACCGCCAGCTGCACCACTCGGAGCTCCGGCCCCCAGCCCCGCTGTAGGGGCCACCTCCTGAGAGGCTCCCATGGGCCCGCACCCACCTCAAAGGCCCACAGCCAGCCCCGAGCCCCAGTGTGCTCAGGGGCCTCTGAAACCGGACCCAACCCCATGTCTCACAGCTGGAAGCCCGGGACAGCGGGCAGTGAGGGCCTCCCTCCTCCCTGGCCCGCAGGGCGGCTGGGAACCCGCTCACCCTCCTGGTTCACAGGCCACGCCTCTCACCTGGCTGGTGGGTCCCACACACCTCCTCCCAGGTGTAGTCAGCAAGGTTCACAGGCTGTGTCACCCAGGGGTCTGTCACCAGCTTCTCCAAGGTGACACGCTGCTCAGGGACAGGCTGCAGCAGCCCAGCGATGAGCTTCATGAGATCTGGGGACATAAAATCTCGCCCTAGGCATGGGGCCAGGGGACCATCTGTGGTCCGGGCTGGGGTCAAGTACAGGGCATCTCAACACCCTGGGTCCTGTCTGCCTCCATGACCACTCTGACTGGGTAGCAGGTGGCCCTGGAACCCCCATTTTAACCAGCAGCCAGGGCTTTGGGGCCTCCCGCTGCGCTTTGAGAAGGGCCACAAGAGCGGGGTGTTCGAGACCCTGCCCCGTCACGCAGTGTGTGGCGGTCCCTAACCGTGGCCTGTGTTTGGGGGCTGTGGCTGTGCAGAGCCAAGAGTGATGGGGTGCGTGTGACAGAGGAGAGGGAGGCAGCCAGCAGGGGTCCTAGAACCCAGAGGCTGGCTGAGCCCTGCAGTCCTCCCAGGCAGCCATGGGGCGACCTTGACCCCTTGGACGCAGCTGCCGCAGCTCTGACCCTGAGGTGCTGGGGGCGGGGCCTCTGGGAGGTGACAGGTGCTTAGAGGAGGCCGTGAGGGTGGGCGCCCGGGATGGGACTCGGCCCTCCTGAGAAGGGAGGCCGGAGAGCTTTCTCTGCCTGTCCACTGCGTGAGGACACACAGGACAGGCCGCAGGCCGTGGACAGGAAGAGGCTCTGAGTAGGCGCTGGCCCCGCAGCGCCTGAACCTCGGACGCCCAGCCTCCAGAGCAGGAAGCAAACAGCTCTGGCTGGAGCCCCTCCTCTGCAGTGAGGGCCCCGGCTGCCTGAGCTGACGGAGACACAAGCCTGTGACCCAAACGAAGCACCAGGGCACAGGCCTCACGCACGGACACTCATCCTCTTGGGACTCGTGACAGTAAGCGACGACTACGGAATCGCAGAACGCTAAGGTCAGGGGACCCAGGGCCGTGTGGGCGACTGCAGATCGGCAGCCCTTCCCGGGCGGCAAGCCCACATCGCCGCCCACATCCGCCTCCCCGCGCCAGCCCTCGCTGCGGAAGCAGACGAGCTTGCGCTGCTGGCCCGGGGGGCTTGCGGCGTGACACACCCAGGCCTCCTGCCACGGGAGCAGCTGGGGTCAGGCCCCTCCGCCACCCCTCCCCACTGATGGCCACGGCCACCGCCAGGCCCAGGAGCGCTACGTTCTACCGGAAGACCACCCCTGGGGCCCGGAGGGGCGCTCACAGCCACAGAACTGTCTCCACGTTTTCAAGTCCGATTCCGCTCGTCCTTCCACTCCTGCTTCCCCAAAGCACGAGGGGTGGGGTGGCGGAGGGCGCGGCCATCCGCGGCCACAGAGACCAAGGGGCGGGAGCCGGCTGCGGGCCTCTCACCTTCCGACACCAGGTACGGGGGGCTGAGTGCGGCCTCCATGGTCTCCTCCACCTCACAGAAGGGGTTCTCCTCAAAGATGAGCGTGTACAGCGTGACTCCCAGCGACCACATCTCCAGCTCCGGCCCCTCGTAGCTGCGACAGAAGGGGGCTCAGTCAAGGCACGCAAGCCCGAGTCCGTCCCGGAGACGGTGCCCGGTGACGCTCGCAGCGCTCCGGCCACGGGCTCCACGTCCGCGAGTCTGCCCCAGCCCGGCATCGGGCCCTGGGAGAGGCGGGGATGCAAAGCCTCGGTGCTCCGTCAGCTGAGAGGCTGACTCAGGATCGGAACACCCACCGCGAGGACCAGACGACGCGCCCGGCATGAGGGAGCGGGGGCAGCATCCCCTGGGAGTGGGGGCTTCCCGGAGGCGGGGGCCACGGGGAGCACAGGCGGCTCCAGAACAGGGCGCCCCTCAGAAACACTCAGGGAGACTGGTGCGGGCGGGAACCCTTAAGGACAAGAAGGTGACCTCTTCAGGGGCAGAGGAGAAGGTGAACCGGAAGGTGCAGGGGAGGGGCCCGGGGGAGCAGCTCTGGGGAGGAGACACCGGACATGGCGGTCGCTCCTGTCTCCTGTCGTCAGAAAGACCCTCCGCCCAGCCACCACGCTCCGGACACCGGGAGACGTGGCCACCAGGCCCTT
>CM052541.1:165562-354159 GCA_028533065.1 Trachops cirrhosus | reverse complement strand
GTTGACGGGACTGAGAGAAAGCTCGACCCAAAACGGCCACAGAAACACCTTCCTCCGAGCCTGGCCCAACGACGGGCTCCCCCAGCCGCCCCCAGGACAGTGGGAGACGTGGGGACCGGCCCCCGCCGGGGGGTGCCCAGCCCATGCCCACGACACACACCGGGGTCCCAGACTGGCTCAGGATGGGGCTTCAGGGCCAGAGCCCCTCCCCCTCCTGGCGCGGCCGGGGGACGGTCCAGGGGGTCACAGCATGGCATCTGCTCAACGTGGGGTGCAGGAAAGCGAGCAGGGAACCCGTCTCAGCTGCGTGTCCGCCAGGAAGTGGGACGCACAGACGGGGGCCCACGCACACCCTCACAGTGGGCACCGACCAGCTCCGCCCCAGGGCCGTGGCCGGCCACCCGGCCCACCTTGCCCAGGAGCTCGGTCCGCCCATAACCGAACAGCATCAGCGCAAAGCTGTGGTTGATGCCGTAGATGGTCCCGTCCGGCAGGAGCGTGATGAGGCCGCTGATGGTGAAAAACACCCAGACGGACGCCGAGTAGCCCGGCTCGGGGGCCGCCTGGTCAGCTCCCGCCTCCTCCGCACGGGGGTCGGGTTTCAGCTTTAAGCTCAGGGGGAAGGTGGTGCCATCCTTGGCTCTCCCGACAGACCTCTGAATCTTCAGGTTCTGAAAGAGAGGCGCCCCGTGCGGCCCGGCTCTGGGCTCTGCTGCCTGGGACCTCCCCTCCCTTGCCTGTCAGGGGTGGGAGCGCCCGACCAGCCAGCTCCCCACAGCCTCCCCCTCCCTGCAGCCCCCAGGAGAGGCAGGGCGGGTGGCCGGGCTCTACCTGCGGGAGGCCCTGGCCAGGCGCGGGGAGCTGCAGGGAGGGGATCAGGTCCGTGACGCGCTGCCCGGCCACCACGTCCTCACACTCGTAGCCGTGCAGATGGGCGAAGATGCTGTCGCAGGACGTGACGGTGCCCTGGGAGGAAAAGCTGGCCTTGTGACGGCAGCTCCTTGCACTTTGGCTTCAAATGACACTGAACTCGGTGACATCTTCCAGCTGCGCCTCCTGCCGCCGGGACTGAAACTGCCAGCCGCAGACGCCCGGCACCCCCAGAGCGCCGTCTGTGCACGGCCACCGCCCCGGGGGCTTTGGGTACGTTGTTTTCTGGCCACGTGACCGCCATCCTGCGAGTGGCTGCGATCGTGTCCTGGTTTTACACAAGCGGGAACGGAAGCTCGAGGAGCTGGGGCTCCTCGCCCAAGGGCCGTGAGGGGCTCAGCAGCTGGGGGCTGACCCCCCAGAACCCAGAGGGAGGCACACTGCTGGGGGCCAGGTCGGTGACGCACGGGGGAGGAGACGCGGAGCCCAGCAGACTCACGTCGCTCCGGAAGGAGACGCAGGCGGAGACCCTCTCCACGGGCTCCAGCACCACCACGCAGCACCGCCGGGGCTCCTGCTTCAGCCTCTTCATCCACACGGACACCGGCACCCGCTCCCCGCCGCGGCCCACCATGTCCACCTGCAGGCAAGGACAGCTGGCTGTGCCTGCCGCCCCGCGCCAGGCCCACCCCTTCCGGGCGTGTGGCGTCTTCGGGCTCAGCTCGCCGGCCTGACATTCAGAAATTAACCAAAGTGCAGGCCAGGTGTCTGACACGGGCCCCGCGGCCTCTGGGACGGGCCCTGACGGGGGGCGGGTGTCACCGTGGACAGTGTCTGCGGCGTCCTGAACACACAGACACAGACGAGCTGAGCGTCTCCGCCGTCCCCCTCTCAGCCTCAGTCCCCTAGACGGGCAATTTTCGGGTGTGGTGCGTCCTGTCTCACTTCCTGTCTGAGGCTCAGCGCCCAGATTCGAACACGCAGTTCGACCTGTTGAAGTCTGAGCTGGACAGGTCACACCGGCCGGGGGCCCCGAGCTCCGGGCAGCCTTTCCAGCCCCGCCGGCCCCCGGCGCCCCACACAGTGACAGCGCGTTTCTCTCTGGGGAGCCAAGCGGGTGTGGTGCCCACAGGTTTGAGGTGCCAGGCCAGCGGCAGCGGCTTCTGCTCTGCGGTGCCCCCGCCGCCCGGCTGAGCGCCCTGCCCCGTGCTCCACTGGGCAGCCGGTCCCCACACCCACTCTCACCACTGTGCCAAACACCACGGCGGCGTGGCCATCAGCCTCCACGTGCTCCTCGCTGAGTGCTTCCACCACGTCGCAGTCCGGCTTCAGGAAGAACTGCGTGAGCTTCTGGCCAATCAGGTCGTGGCTGCTGTACCCCAGGAGCCGGCAAGCGTTGTCATTGGCAACCAGGATCTGCGTGGGGCCGGGAGAGGACGCCGGCATCAGCAGCAGTACCTCTGACTCCCGGGCACCCGCTGGGGAGGGGGACCCATCCTCTCCCCACCACCTGCTGTGGACGGGCTCACACAGTGACCCCCTTGGGACCTCTGTGTCCCCACTGCGTGGGAACAAGAACGCCCCGGTCAGTGCCCGGGCCATGAGCCCTGCACCTGCCAAGACGGGCGCGTCATCAAGACCAAGAGGCAGCGATGGACACACCTCCCCACCCAGTCTCAGGTCCGTGTGATGAGCGTGCGTCACCCTGACACGCGCCACCCTCCGCTCCGCTCCGCCAGTCCTGGCACGCACGAGTAAGTAACAGGCTCCGCCTCTCCCGAGCCTCCGTCCTGACCCCAGGACCCAGCGCGTCTGACAGCCCAGTTTAGGTCTCCGAACGCATCTCTTTTGTTACTGTATCGGTAAAACCAAACGCTTTCCTAACTGCACTTAAGAGGCACGAACACCTCAGAATGAGGTCACAGGTTCAAGGCGCAGGCCCCAGACCCACGGCTGCCTCACAGAGCGCGGCAAATACCTCCGAGGTCTTGGGGTCCACCGTGAAGACCGCCTTGTTGGGGTTGCCAGTGGGGGCCGGGAGCAGGGGCGTGGAGCACCCCGAGGACAGGCCGCGCAGCAGCGAGCAACAGGACGTGCTGCCCGGCGGCGCGGCCGGGCTGGCCTGCTCGGCCAGGGCCGGGCACGGCACTTTCCCCGTGCAGATGTTTTGGGCGGCCAGGGATGAGAGGCAGTAGGAGCTCCATCTGTCTCCTGGAGAGAAGAGGAAAGGGAGCTTTAGACCCCGAGGCTGCCCCCGTCCTCGCCCCGCACCCTGCAGAAGATTCAGGGGCCAAGGGCGCGCGGACGTGTCAGAACGGGCCCCAGCCGGGCACCCCCAGGGGCTCCACTGTGGGCAGGGCCGAGTCCCCGAGAACCCAGCGCTTCTGTGCAGACGACGCCGAGGTCGCCACCCCCCACCCGGCCAAGGGGCGCTCTCCCGCGTCTGCTGCCCCAGCGCTCACAGCCCAGCTCTGGCCCTGTCACTCCAAGCGCTGCCTGCCATCTCCACTCCCCTCCCCCCGTTCCGCTGCACCGTCACCCCTCACCTCCAGGAAGTCTGCTCTGGACGGCGCCCACCCTCGGCACTGCACCCTGCCTGGCCTCCCATCAGCCGCAGAACCTCTGCTCCCCTCACGGCTCCGCACCGCCCCCATCTCAGTAACGGCAGCCCCTCGCTGCAGCGGCTCAAGGGCCAAACCAGAGTCACCCCCTGTCCCCTCTGGGTCCTTCACTGACGGGCCCCCACCTTCTCAGTGGCCACACTGGACCGGAAACCCCGTGGCTGCCCAGGTCCCCTCTCTGGAGGCAGCCGGTCCCAAGGTCAGCTGCACCTCTTGCCTCCAGACAGTCCCCGTGGCGCCAGCTCTGCCTCTGCTGCCCAGTGGCCCGGCCCCGGGCCAGCGCGCCAGGCGGGGGGCGCTCCCTCGGGATCCCACCCCCTGCGGAGGACGAGCCCCTCAAAGGCAGAGTGACGCTGTCTTCCTCGCCGTGTCTGGGCTGCGGGGCTGGCTGACTTGGAGAGTCAGCGAGGGGACGGGCAGCGGGCCGGCTGCCGGGCCTCCCCTGCCAACCCCCACCGCCCCAGTCGGGAGGGCGTCCGCCCCTGCCTGCCTGCTGTCCCCTTGGGCCAGAAGGGCCCGAGCCTCTGGCAGGCGGGCCCTGGCTGAACTGAACCCGCGAACCTGCAGCGCCGCCCAGCCCAGCGGGCTCTCCGCACCCGCCCCGGACAGCACGCGGGCCCTAGTCTGACCCTGAGTGCCGAGGGGATCCCACCGCTGCCTGGAAAGGAGCGCTTCCTGCCTAGGGGTCTCGCAGACCAGGCGCCGCAGGGAGGGCCTGCGGAGCCGCGGGCCAGGGCCGAAGCCTGGACCTGTCTCTGCAAGGACGGGGACCGGACGCCCACAGCGGCCACACGGGGCTGTCACCGGAGAGCGCCATCCTGCTCTGGCAGAGCTTCGAGAGCCCATTCCTTCTGCTCGGGTGTCGGCGGGCCGAGGACACAGACTTGCTGGGCTGGGGGGGGCTCTGCGCGGCCGGGCCCCCGCTCAGGCTCCTCTGGTCCTCTTCCACGGCTGGCGGGCCTCTGTCCTCCATCGGGAGCCGCTGGGCGTGGAACAACCGCCAACTACGCACCTGCACGGCGAGCGTGGAGAGACGGTTTAGCCAGCCAGCTCCCAAGGCTGCGTTAAGCTCGGCCCGTAAGACCCACACACCCACCTGCTCTTTGGGTCGGGACCTACGACCTGTGACCTGCGACCTGTGACCTGCGGGGAGGCAAACTGAAGTCCTGCTAGAAGGCGCCCTTCCGAGGCCTGCACGGGAAGAGGCGGGGAAGAGGGAGAGGGGCACAGACCAGGGCGGGAGAGGGCCGTGGGTCCAGGCCGCACGGACCCCACAGGCTCTCAGGTCGAGAGCAACGTCCCCGAGGCCACAGGTCAGGGGTCGGACCGCTGCAGCACTGCCCACGCCGCTTCCAGAGCACAGCGTCGTGAGGCCAAGGCTGAGGTGCGGAGGTGGGCGGGCATCGGGGGTTTATGTTTTTCACTTTCTATTTTTAGACACTTGTAGGTTTCCATGCAGATATAAAAAAAAAAAAAAAACATGAAAAACCCCGCACGTCCTTCCCTGGGTTCCCCGGATGGTGACACCTTCCATCACCGCAGTCCGGCCAGACCAGCTGTCTGGAAGCCCGGGCCAGGCCGGGCCTGACGGAACCGGGAGCCCCAGGGCCGGGTGGCGAGCCCCCCAGGGCCTGCATCCCGTCTTCTAGACCGCCTTCTGGGGATGAGGACCCCAGAGTTCCCCGCCCAGTCCCCAGACCTGCCCAGGCCTCTGCCCCCATAAGCCCCCCGCCCTGGCACACGCAGGGACACATGCAGACCGAGGACAGGCGGAGGCGTGGCCTCTGCGGGAAGATGAGGTGTCAGCGGGCAGGCGGGCCCCACACGGGACAGACCTGGGCCGCCGGGAAGGGAAGGGGCCAGCCCTCCCCATGCCGCCACTGTCCAGCACGAGACGCCAAGGGAGCCCCCACAGCTCCAGCCGGGCTCAGGGTCACTGCCACGGGCCATCAGGGTAGGACGGCTGTGTCTCTCAGGCCAACCTGTGAGCCCGATTTCTGATTTTGCATCCCGCAGCAACGACGTGGGGTGAAATCACAGCCCGGTGACTCACCGTACACAAAATTCATTCCGGATGAATTTAGGAACGAAAGAAAACAGTTTCAGAAAAAACAAGACAAAGATTTCAGCAGACTGGATGAGCATCCTCGCCACCTCAGAACTAGATCTCCCCAAGAGCGCCGTCTCTGTGGCCTCTCTGCACCACCTGACAGCAGGAGAAACTTCCAGAAGGGACAGACCACACTCAAGCGCCGAAACCAGGCCTGCGAGAGCGGGTCGTCCGGGAGAGCCCGGAGAGCAGCCCCACGGCAGCCAGCAGCCCTTACGAGGGCCAGGCTGCCCTGGCTCAGCAGCACGACCCGGGCGAGAGCCACCCTGCCCGAAGCAGCACGTCCTCCCACACACAGGCCCGCAGCTTTCCAAGGAGCAGGAGCGGCCAGCTACGCTCTCTTCCCAGCCAACAGGCAAGCTGGAGGCAAGCAACGCATTCGGATACGCAACACGTTCAGGGGCAGGAACGCCTGCGTAGGAAGCAGAGCAGGAAAGAGTTCCCCACGCGGCCAGCCAGACTTTGAAAGACAGAAGCTGTTCGGAAGCGAGACGTTAAGTTCTAGTATTAGAAGAAGTGTTTGTGATTCTCACTTTCCCACAAAGAAAACTCGGGGACCCGCAGGCTTCGCGGGCGAAAAGTCGAGGAGGAAACAGCACCGAGGTCATGCAGACTCTTCCAGAAAAGGGGAGGAAACAGGTCCGTCCGGTCTCTGACACGGGACAAAGGCAGGCCGGGAAGAAACCCGCAGACGGTAACTCTCAGGAGCACGGGTTCAAAAGGCCTCAGCAAAATCCCGGCAGACCCTTCGAGCGACGCGTGGAAAGGGGAGCGGGCTACGGGGATGGCAGGCCCGTTGATGTCTGAGCATCAGTTCAAGGCAGCCCAGCACACAAAGAGGCTAGAGAAGAAAACTCGCTGTCCAGCCGACTGATGCAGAACCAGCATTTGAGGAGACCCCGCACCCCTCCACGAGAAGACACGCCCCACAGGCAGGAGCCCAGGGAAAGCCCCCAGGCCTGCGCCAGCAGCACCTCCCGCCTGAGGTCGGCGGGGGAGGGGAGGCCACTCCAGCCTCTTCCAGTCACGCCCTCTCCGGTCCGAGCCAGCCAGCGGTCCGAGCCAGCCAGCGTACGAGGCGAGAAAGGAAATAAAGGAGCACGTGAGAGGGAGGGCGGGGAGCCGTCTCAGGTCACGAGGGCACAGTTGTCCACAAGCGAAGTCCAAAGGACTCTGGGGTTAACAGGCCCATCTTTCTCAAAGGAGGCAGAAGGAAAAGGGGGTGGACAGACAGGTCACCAAAGAAGGCACAGAAACCGCAAAGAAGCCCATAAGAGAATGTCTGCACCCCCCCAGTCATCAGGGAAATGCCCATTAAACCCACCATGAGCTGTCACTGCGCAGCCACTGGGGTGCGGAGCGCGGAAAAGAACAGAGAAGGAAAAGGATGACAACGGGAAGTGCTGGTGGGGATGTGGAGCAGCCGAGCCCGCGGGCCGGGGCGGGTGTGCGCGCACAGGCCGCAGACCTCCACACACACGTGCACGGCCCAGAGCAGGGACAGCCCGGCGGCCGCCGTTCAAAGACAGAGGAGCAGACAGAGCCTGTCCACAGCAGAGTCGTGCCGGCAGTGACACCGATGGCAGCCATGTGGACAATGGTGAGCTCACAGTGCAGCCAGGCCCCTCTGACACCACACGCCAGAAAGGACGACCCTCATTCCCAGGGACAGGAAGCCACGCAGGGCTCCTCCAGGGCAGCGGTGGGGGGCCAGTGGGGGCAGCTGAGAAAGAGCAGAGGAAATTCTTAGGGTCACGAAAACATCCTCCGACGTGACCCTGGTTGTTCCGGCACAGGGCGCGCATCTCAAAGGTCATGAACCAGCTGGGGGCATTGCACTGTCTGCAAATTTTATCTCAACAGAGTTCATGTCCAATGCCAGCGATGGGCAAAGCAGGCACGTAGTTAGAGTTGAACAGAACAGTCGTGCACTGGGAGATATATTTGAATAAAGAGCCTGGAACGCACCCCAGAAACAGGAACATACAAATACGAGAGAGGAGCTGGGAGACACAGACTGAGCTAACCTGACACCTGCTGGAGAGAGAATGGAGAGGACGGCTATCTGGGGAGGTACAAGCGTGCTCAACCACAGAGAAGGAAGCCCGCAGGCCCGAGCCCCCAGCGTGAGCACACACCGTGAAGCCCAGGTATCGTGCCACCGTGTCACCGTGCTGGTGGGACTGCAGGAATGACCACATGGGTCACAGGGACGGCATGGAGCCCAAGCACGGGCCGTGCACGTATGAACACGGGGCCCGTGACTGAGGGTCTGTTCGTTGCCACTGAGGCAACGCCGACCTTTCGCCCCCGTGTGCAGGTGCCGGGGCAACTCAGCGTCCAGGTGGGGAGCAGAGAAACAGCTGTCAACACACCACGTGAAAAACCAGCACCCAGGGCCAGACTCAGTTTGTGAAAGTCAAACACTAAATTTTACAAGAAAATCAGACTTCCTACAAGTCTTTGGGTTGAAAAAGTTTTCTTAAACAAGACACGAGAAGTTCTAGCTATAAAATAAGATTGATAAATTTAACATTAAAGTTGAGAATACCTATTCACAAAAAATATCATAAAGAAAATGAACTGAGCCACAACTTGGAGAAGATATTTGTGACATACATTACCAACAGAAAACTGACATCCAGGATACTTTAAAAGGTCCGTAATTTAAAATTCAAAAGACAAAGGGCCTGACAGAAATGTGAACAAGAGACAGTAACGAGAATCTCACAGAAGAGGAAGCCCTGGTGCCAGTGACTCTACAAGAGGCTTAACTTTGTGGAAAAACCATGAGGGCCTCACACCTACTAAGTCAGAAACATTAAAAATTCTCATAGGACCAAATGCTGATGGAGATGTGGCTCCATGGGAACCATGTGGGCCAAATATTCGCCTACCCTGACAGCATACCCCTCGCGTGTACCTGTATCCTGTAGAGATTCTCGCAGTGGCCAGCAAGGCCCACCACAAGGTTCAGGGCAGGGCGGTGCACACCACAGAACAGACACACACACCGCACACCCTAAACATTCATCAGCAAGAGAACAGACGGAGAGTTCTGGTACAGTCGTGTCATAAATCGCAGAGTGACGACAAACGTTACGTAGGCAACCAGGGTGAATCTTAGCCATATAATAAGGGGGGGGACCAAGTTACAAGAGACTATCAACAGTAGGACTCCCCCCAGTCTAAATGTGTCACTTAGGGACACACACGTATGTGACAAACCCAAACCTCGGGCAGAGGCTTCCTCTGCAGGCCCAGCAGCAAGCTGGCCCGGTGAGGACACGGTGGCTCAGGGTCCCTCGGTTCCAAATGGGAGTGGTGGGTTTAAATGGTTCACGCCACTGTTACGACCCACAAGTAACACTGCATTTATCCTTCTGGACCAATCAACTAGTGTATACGGAAAAGTCACAGACGTTTTATACACACACACACACACACACACACACACACGCGAAACATCCAGCAGGGGGTCCTGAAAAGCAACAGCTGAATGAACAGGAAGCTACAGAGAAAAATAATGCTAAAACCATCAGCATATGTTGCTTTTCTTCAAGTGGCGACATTTCCACGTCACAGGTTTATATTTCTTTCTCTGGGTGTCTACACTTTCCTACTCCCAGGACCAGCCCACAGACAAAAGCACAGAAGACTTGATCACAACTTGAGTACATTGTAATTCTTACAAAAACTCACTCTGTAAAAAAAAAAAAAAGCACCAAAACTCTCCAGAATACATTCTAATTGTTACAAAACTTTACTTTGTAAAACTAACAAGAACAAGGAGATGGGGAAGGAAACACGAAGGCAGGGTAGGGGCAAGAAATTTCGTCTTTCCCAAAAAGAGGTAAATAGTCCTAAATTGATAAACCAAAAGGTGGGGTGCAGGGAAGACACATCCTTTTCCCCCGTGGCTGCCTGTGTTGGCTGGGGGGCCAGCTGGGCACTGCGCACCCATCCCAGGGAGCCCCAGGGACCGGACAGAGCCTCCCAGGGCCTCTGGTCTCTGAGCTCAGAGTCTGACCTCACGCCACCTTCAAGCACTTCCTTTACTCAGGTTCAATTCTGAGTCAAGCAGCAGCCAGAAACGCGTGCAAGTCCAGGCCTGGGTTTTTTGTTGTTGCTGCCGTTTTAAAGCAATGCCAGTTTGGGGCTTGGGGAGGGCTATGCGGGGCTGAGTGAAGGCGGACTACCACGGGACCTTGCACCCAGAGAGGACCTCATGTTGCCTTGGAGTAATCCTGTGCCTGTCGCCAGCTTTGATTCCGGAAGGCAGGAGGGGCCCAGCTCAGTCAGACCAGAGAGAAGGCAGAAGAGGTTTACAGGGAGCTTCTGGGACAGTACCCCTTCCTCTGATGGTGACCTTCCGGAAGTCACCGTCTTCCTGCCACCAGAACACAAGCGGGAGAGCAAATAGCTCCAGCTGCTCCACCACTGCCGTGCTACCAGGAGCACAGCCGGCCTCCGGATGAAGCCAACAACCTGTGGACAGCACAGGACAAAAGGGCAAGAATGTCACCTGGAGCCGCCAGTGAGCCCACCCTGAAACCTGCCTTCCTCTGGACTTCAGGTCTGGAGCCAAGGACTTTACTGCCGTCAGAGCCCTGTTGAGACTGTGTCTCTGTTTCTTGCATCAAGCCACCCTGAATAACCCCAGGATAATGGCTTGTCACAGAGAGTGAAGGCAATGGCTTCCTCAAGCAACCCCCCTGCCCCCTGCCCCCAGGGCTGCACAGGCAGGATGAAGATGCCCTCCAGGCAGCGGCCCCGCTAGGCAGAGCCACCCACTGCCCTTAGGGAGGAGCAGCCCCACCAACCCCCAGGGCCTGCCAGAGCAGTCTGCATTTTATCCCTAAGGACTGGCTGGAATGAGCTCCCCGCTTGGAAGCAGCAAGACCAGAGGCACATTTTATAGAGATCACTCCAGGAGCAAGCAAGGGTGGAGGGAGATGCGGAGGGAGAGGAAGGTTACAGTAATCCAGGCAAGAAATTATGAGGTCCCAAATGAAAGCGATGGCAGAAAGATGGGTGAGGAACCCGTAGAGAAAACGCGACCCAGAACCGCCATCAGTTCACAGGGCGATGAGGTGAGAGAGTGAAAGGCACCAGGACCACATCCGCAGTTTCAGCTCAGGCCACTGCCATTCCCCGGGCAAGAAAAACGGGCGAGGACGAAAGGCAGGAGAAAGCAGGGTGTACATGAAACATCCAACCGGGAAGCTGTGGGCTGCACCCACAGCTCACGCATTCATCCGCAAACATTTACCGAAAGCTCCTAGTGCCGGGCACCGTCCGCAGCTGATCAAGACACCGTTCTGGAGCTCAGCTCCTCGGAGGACAGGCGATAACAATGGATAAAACGCACACAGTTAGCTCCAGGGGAGCACGGGCGCCGGGCGGACGGAGCCCAGGAGACAAGAGGACCAGGGAGGCCCGGCTGGGCCCCGGGGCGCGGCGCGACGCGGGAAAACGGCTGCAGGGCGGCGGGCCACCTCCGGGCCAGAGACACACAGAAGGCAGCCGGCAGCGACGAGGACACAGCCTCCGGCTGGCTCGTCCAAGGGCCGCGCTGGGCCGGGAGACTGGACTCCGCGGAGCCCCGGCCACCTCCCCGAGAGTAGGTATCTCACCTGGCGCTGACGACGGATTCCCGGGCAAGCGGGCTTCACCCAGCCGCGCAGAAACAGATCTTCGTCTCCACTCCTCCCAGCCAATCGCAGAGCAGCTCACAGTGATCGACAGCCCTCCTGGGCCAACCACTGACGCCTGTGGGCGGGATTCAGCCAGTTTGAGTGGTGAAACCCGCGCTGACGGTTGCTAAGGACGCACGGGACTCGTACGGCGCCTCCGAGGAGCCAAAAGAAATAGAGCCTCCGACAGCCCGGTCCGGCAGACTCCGGGTCCTCAGGTCTCGAGATCGAGAAGGGTGAGCACTGCGGAGCTCTCCCTCAGCGGCCCCGGCCTGGAGGTGGGGGCTACTGCGTCGGCTCCCTCACGGGCTCAGAGCGCCCGTGGGGCCGAGGACCCACGAAGGTTACTGCGCCGGCCGTAGACTTGATCGGCGTCCGGGGTCCCGAGCGGCTCTCCCGGCACCTGCGGCGAAGCCGGCCCCCGGCCCCGGCACGAGCGCAGGCGCCCGTGCTGAGCCCGCCCTGCGCTGAGCGTTAACTGGAGGCGGCCCCTTCACACGGATTAAGTCCGCGCGGCGACGCCGGACGAAGTGGACCCATTTTGCAGAAGCGGCCGGTGAGGCCCGGAGGCCCGCATATTGCAGCCCCACGCAGAGACCCGCTACGAGCCAGCGCATCTCCCAGTTTTTTCTCTCCGTGGCTGCGTGTTTGCACCCTGCCACTCCCTGCCTTCTCCGCTCTCGCCTCCTGACGCCTCCAGGCGTTCTTAAATTACCTGCCCGGGGGAGGTGAAGCGAACGGCCTCAGGGATGAACTACAACTCCCATGAGGCACTGGGGCCGTGCAAGCGCTCCGAGGTTCAGCCTCTCCTGCACTGGGATTCCATTGGCTGGGCAAGCTCCAGGTTGGGAGTCCTGATTGGCTGAGGGACCTGAGGCGACAGATTCCGGAAAGGGGAAAAAGCGGCGGACATGGCGGCGGAGCGCGGCGCGGGTCAGCAACTGTCGCAGGAGATGATGGAGGGTGAGCAGCTCCGCGGGGCGGCGGTCAGAGGGCCCGGCGGGCGGGGGTCGGCGGCCCGCAGGGGCCTTGCCCCAGACAAACGGGGGTTTCCGCCTCTGGTCGTGGCCCAGGCCCCGCGCGCGGCCCCTGACAGCTGCCGGCCGGCTCGGAGGGGCGGGGGCTGCCAGGAGGGCGCGGTTGTCCGGGGGGCGCGGGCCGCGAGGAGGGCGGCGCCCATGGGTGGGGACTGAAGACGCGGTAGTAGCGCAACCCCGGCGTCCACCTGCTGCTTGGAGCCTCGCCCTGACCCTCCTATCTGACCCGCGGGTCGATTCCCATGCACTTGGGTAGTGAGGGGCTCGTAGGGGAGCGTGGCTTAGGCGGAGAAGGATCCTTTCGAAAGCGAACGGACTGTGGGGAAAGGTGACAAGCGGTCAAAGGCTTGCTAGAGACCACCGGGGCCAGTTTGTAAAGTTATCACAGTTATGCAAAGACTAGATTCGGCTCTTCCACTTTGTTGAGAAAGATGGTGAGCTCATCTGTGCATGTAGCTGTGCGCACACGTGCACACACGCTCGCCCCCAGTTGGAGAGCTAGCTCTTCCCGAGGGCGCCTGAGCTGTTTTCCTGGAGAAGACGGTGCTTGCGTGTCAGTGCTGGGGAAGAAGGGAGCGGGGCGGGGGCGGGAAGGACGAGCCCTCCGGTCGGGGAGTGATGGCTGCCTGACCAGAGCCAGCTCCAGGTTGATCCTTAAAGGTTCGGCTAGGTTGGAGATAGAGTCTGGGAAAGATCAAAGGTCGTTTCTGGCAAAGGAAACCACCTAGTGAAAGGCAAAGGGTGTGAACGTGGCCTGTTTGGAGGAGAGTTTGACCAAGGGTGACAGTCATTTTGGTTGAGAGTGGCGAGTACCAGGGACGCTGGCAAGAGAAGGTTGTGGCGGGGACGTTCGTGAACCTCTTGGATTTGGGAACCCTTGGATCTTTGTAAGCAAGGAAGTGCCTCTTCCCCCTTTCCCTCCTCCACCCTTGACCAGCCGTGTCCATGTCTGGGCAAAGGACGAGTACAAGACCCAGGCATTTTTCTCTCCTGCTCCTACCTCTCCAATTCATCAACAAGCTCAGACCCTTGTACTTCCTTAAAATCTCCAAATTTTCAAATCTCTTCCATTCCCACTGCCAGTACCTTGAGCTGGTCCGTTGTCCCCAGTGCCCTAGACTCACCGTGTGTGCTGATCCTCTGTCCCACGCTCCAGACTCTCTGCAGTCCTCAGGATGGAGTCCCAGGTGTCACTTGGGCCGCCCTTCCTTAACTAAGCCCCTCCAGCCCGGGCCTGAGCTGAACCAGACCGTGGCCCAGCTGAACTCGCTCTCCCTTAGCCTTGACCTCACAGTGCAGGTTTGTCTGGCTCCAGGAAAATGGAAGGAGCCTAAGAAACCTTTCAAAGCCAAATTAGCATAAAGTGAGGAAGTGGTCATCTTAGGGCGCATCTCGCTAATGGATGCACAAAATCAGGACGAAGCTAGACGCTCACAGACACAGTTCAGAGCTCTGGTGGCCTGACGCCGAGATGCTGGGTGTGGTCCCTGCGGAAGGCGCCTGGCGCAGCCACGCTGACCAGGGTTCGCGCTGTCTGTTAGGGCCCACTGCAAAACAGTGACGCTGTTCTTGCTTTTCGCATTTTTTTCATGAAACAGAAAACCCTTCTTGGAGCTTTTTCAATAGTGTAAACAGGTACTAAAGTAGTTCCTTCTTAAAAGTAACGCAACATAAAGTGAACTTTCGGGAAGCAGGGGATACTTGTAATTAATTTATTATGTGTCTGCTGCTTTTGTGCCTTTTCTAATTTAATTCTGAGCAACTTTAAGATGCAGTGCCTATGTCAGGTCCCTTCTGCAGATTTGGAGGCTGAGGCTTGGAAAAGGAACTTGCTTGCCCAGCTGGGCCTCTGGGAGCAAGACGCAGACTCAGGAGGCGTCGTTGGCATTCCAGAAGGTTTTGGAATCGAAGATGAGATTTAGATTCTAGAATCAGATCGGACTCTCTGGCAATGGAGAATAGGCAGGGTCAGCACACGCCACGGAGAGGCCAGGCGGGAGGCCTGGCGGGAGCCCTGGGCGGTTCTGGGGCAGGAAGGAGGAGCGCAGCTGGAGAGTGGGAGGTGGATTTCATAAGAACGTATTTCATCCTGCAGTCCTTTCCTGGACACCTCCCTCCTCACCCAGTGGGAGACACGAAGGGGCCCAGCCCTTCCTCACTCTGCAGATAAGCTGGAACCAGGAGCGAGGCACCTTTCGGTGGGGGTGCTGGTGCTTCAGGGCTTCCAGACAGACTCCTGAAAGAGGTGAAGAAAAGAGGGGAAAGGAACATTATTTGACAATTTTGCCAATGAACTTTTACCAGTCTGCCACACTTAATCATTGCCTTAAAAATTCAGAAACTATCTATTTACCAGCCCCTTGAAGCTTTGCGCTGGCTGGCATCACTGTGTCCCGAGGGTTAGCGTCCACGACCTTCACGTGGGCTGTGAGCACTGTTGGCTGTCTGCCCTTTTTCATTAGAGCTCCCGCCCACAGTCTGATTGGAGTTAGTCTTGATTTCTTTCAGAATGTGGGCCTGTGAACTGGGCTGGTTTTCCTGGCCAAGTGGATAGTGGAGCGTGGATGAAGGTATGTGGCGGAAGGGTCACAGTGGCCCCCTCAGCACGGCTCTCCAGGCTTCCCTGTGTGTCAGCCTCGGTACGCGCAGTCACAACATCCCAGGGCTTGCAAACACCTGGCGACTCTCGTGAGCTCCTCGGGGGCAGGAATCGTGTGACGCTCACCTTCACGCCTGTGTGGCCTCCCTGCCCCACCCCGCCCCCCGCCCAGTGCCCCTGCCACTGGGCAGATGGCGCCTGGGACGTGGAAGCCACTCAGGTGGTCGCTGAACTGAACCCAGTTCCGGTGTTGAGGGAAGTCGTGCTGGCTTTCGACTGGGCGCAGTGTGCTGTGTGCGGTGGGAACCCTCACGGGTCTGTGCGGTTCAGTTGACAGGCGGGTCGAGTCGGAGGAGCCGGGCGATGAAGAAGGGAAGGAGCAGAGCAGCGGCGTCGTGGCGGACCGCAGCGGGCGCAGCCTGAAGGACGGACAGGAGCGGGGGGAAGAGGACCCAGAAGGTACCGGGCCCTGTTAACAGCCTGGTCACTAAAGGGGTGGGAGCGCTCGGCGTTGCCCGTGACCCGCGCCCCCTTCCCGAGGTGGTGGCGTGCGTCCTGGGGGGACCACTGGGGGGCGCAGCCACAGAGCCCCCCGTGGGCTGGGAGCAGGGTCCAGTGTGCCGCGCCCCTCGCCGGCTGCCTCGCCGAGGGCGCCTGCAGGCAGAGCGCGGTGTCTGTAGCTGCACTGGGGCTCGTGTGCCGTGGGGACAGAACCAGAACGGCGCTCGCTAACCGCGTTCAGAAAGCGAGGCCCGCGGCCAGCGGCTCTGCGACCGCTGCGCTCTGCCCTCCCGCCACCCTGGTGCGGGCTGCCTTCCGAGCAGCGCCTGTCACACGCTAGAGAAGTCACTTCCGAGCTCTTCACCGTGGCCATCAGCCTGGGATGGCCCTCTGCACTGCCTGGGTGTCAGGAAAATCGTTTCATGTGGAAAGCGTCCCGGTGGCCTCCCGTTGTTTCAGTGGATGGCAAGGACAGCAAAACGAGTTGGAGATTAAGGGAGATAAGCCCCAGCTCGTGGTGGCGGCCTTTGCCCGTGGTCTCAGCCCGTTTGTCTGTTGCTCAGAGAATTGATTTCCTTTGAAAGGAGCGAGAGTAGAAACCTGTCAGCAAACAGAAAGATGTCCGAGATGCACTATTAAGTGAAAAAGCAAATTTCCAAACAGCATGCATGTTGAGATCCTGTTTTTATTTAGAGAACAGACCCAGGCTCGCCCGCTTCAGAGGGGAAGCACAGCACAGTGCTGTCGGAGGCGTCTCTGAGCAGCAGGTGGGGGAGGGCCTGCTGCCCCGGCACTTCCAGATTTATACGTGACACACGGGTGTGTGAGGCGGTGATCGCACACTGCCCTTTCAGTAATAAAAACGACGAATTTGTTTTTTAGGATTTTATTTATTCATTTTTAGACAGAAGGGAAGGGAGGGAGAAAGAGAGGGAGAGAAACACCAATGTGTGGTTGCCTCTCTTGCGCCCCCAACTGGACTGTGGACCTGGCCCGCAGCCCAGGCATGTGCCCTGACTGGGAATTGAACCGGCAACCTTTTGGTTCGCAGGCCAGTGCTCAATCCACTGAGCCACACCAGCCAGGGCCAAAAACAGCAAATTTATGGAACACCACTCTGCTCTCTGTTCCAGCGAAGGTGGCGGTAACTATGGCAACCTAGCGGTAAGGCAAAGGAGAGTACCGCAAAAGCAGCAGCCACCTTCCGGAACTGCAGAGTGGAGCTTCTGAAGGGGCGTGGGTGGGGCGACTGCCAGGAGTGACGGGTGGGCTCCCAGTGCTGCCTGATGTAGGCCCGGGACACCGAGCAGGTGGGAGTGCCACCTGTCCCCACGCAGGAGTCCCTGCTGCTTGTGTGGGGCCGGAGAGCCCTGCCGAGGGCTTCCTCCCCTGGCCGTGGGCACAGGCTCGCTCCAACTCACCCAGGGGCGCACTGCTCCAAAGTGGGGTGGCTGCGCCGGGACCCTGTTGTCCGAACCAGCACCCTTCCCTCCAGGATGCTCGATAAGTCGAAGTCCTCTGGGAATACTTAAGGCCTTAGAGAAACCAGGTCTCACACCTGCCTGTATTTAAGTCCTAAGTTCAAATAAAGCCATTCAAACGTATCAGTTGTTCCCTTTTATTTATTTTCCCTAAGATATCAAAAAATGTGACCACTGCATAATTCAGAAAGATGTTCTAGGTTAGGAACTTTGTTTCAAAGGTTAAGCTGACCTTTGGGGGCCTGTCCTGTGCTGGACAGATTACAGACAGAACCCCTCTGAGCCCTGTGACCACACGACACTAGGAACCCGGGACAGCCCCAGTTCCCGCCTGCTGGCCCAGCGTGATCGTCTGCGGTGCCCCTCTCACTGAAGTGTCCTGGTTTGGACACTGAGTGGCCAGGGTGCCCGGCCTTCATTGCGTAGCCTGTGCCACTGCAGCTTCCTGGGTCCTGGTGCTGAACGTAGGCCGTTGGAGGAGGGGCAGGTAACTTGGGTATACCTCTTGGTTTTGCTCAGCTTCTTTATCTAATTCTTAGGTTGGTGATATTCCATAAAGTTATGGACAAACCGTAAATGCCATGTTTTAAAAGTCTCGCAGCTGTTGATTGTTATGGAAAAGGTGCAATGAAAAGACTAGGAAGTGGATTCAGCTACAGCAGGGCCTCCATCGGGGCGCCCCCTGAGGCCTCCAGCCCGGGGGCCGGGCTGACCGGCAGGCGGGCCGCTAGCCCACGGCACCGCAGCAGCAAACGCAGCCTTGCTGTAGGGAAGGGGCGGCAGTGGGAGCCAGGCAAGAAGGTAACGACCAACTTCCAGGACACGGAGCCGACGGCAGAGCCGCACTCCAGCCCAGAGAAGCACCGCGAGACAGGCAGACCAGAAAATTTCTGGAACCATCCAGCCCCAATATTTGACCTTTGGACCCTAATTCAGGCAGAACTCACTCAATGGGAGGAGGAATCTTAAGACAGTTGGTGACATCAAGGACTTATGTTTTAAGAGTTTAACCCTCGTAGACACAAATGCTTCGGTAGGCTCAGATGGGATGAAGGGAGGGGCTGCCCGCTGTGGGCTCCGCGGTGGGGGTGGCTCGGCGCCCCAGGAGTCCGAGGCCAGGCCTGCTGGGTGGAGGCGCTCCCCGGAACCAGCCCCCAGCCTCCCAGGCAAGGAGCGCGGCTAAATTATTCAGCAGGGCCGGGCCTGTCTGCCGAGCCTGCTTCATTCTGCTCTGCTCTTTGCAGAGACGGTTGTTGGCAGGGCCTCTTTCCAAAGCAACACGAGACACCTCCTCGAACATCTGATTTGCCCACCGTGGTCCATGGTCACACGGCCTGATTTACTGCCGCAAACGGGGGGCGCAGGCTGCGGCCGGTCACGCAGCTCTGGGCGTCACCAGAAGTGGTGGTCTGGGCGTCACCGGAAGTGGTGGGCCGGCGGCCTGCCCACTCGGTTGTGCCATCGCGTCCCTTCTCGGGACGCTCAGCAGTGCAGGTGGAAGTTAGGAGACTGTGGCCGGGAGCTGAATGCAGGGAACTCGGAGTGCCAGGACGGCCCCCCCGTTTGCGCGGGGTGTTGATTGCCCCCCCCCCGTGGCACCCAGACCCTCCAGGCGCTGCCTGCTGGTGGGCCCCACCTCTGAGCCAGGCAGCCTGCCTGCCAGCTCGCCCCGCCCCCAGGCCGGGCTGCTGCCTCCTGCACACGGGGGCTCGGAAAGGGCTTTGTCCCCCTCTCACTTTTCCAGGACAAGAGCTGCCCGTGGACATGGAGACCATTCAGCTGGACAGAGACGCTGAGGTAATGCCACCCGCTCTGCCCAGCCTCGGGCGTGGTGACGGACCACGCGGGCCCTAGAGTGTCTTGTGAGTGAAGGTGCCGACTAGTAAGTGATCCCTGAGAAGAGGTCATTCCCTTGGTCGGGTCAGATTCCTTGGTTCTCACTGTCTTTAGTAACAGTGATCAGAATCCCCTGTCTTTAACCGTTGTGGCAAACAAAACGCCTTTGGGTCCAGTGATCACACTGTGAATGTGGGGCCCCCGTGTCCCCCTGCGAAAGGCAGTCACAACACAGGGCTTGTGGCGACTGCCGGGCAGGGCAGAGCGCCCGCTGCACGATCCCTGGGGGCCGCCAACAGGGCCGCGGTCAGTGCGTCTCCTCGTGGCGGCTCTGTGCTCAGGGGCGCTGGCGGTGGCAGGAGGGGCCGCCTGCCGCTGGTTTGGAGGGTTGGTTCTACACAGAATGACAGGGAGTCCTGGCCAACCCGCGAGCATCCCGGAGGTCACCTCACGTCGCTGTCGCCTGTCCCTGCAGGCTCCCGTGTGGTGCTGGCCTGCCAGTCCTCCCGCACCCGCGCCTCCACCCCGGCAGGCCTCCCCGTAGCCCCGTTGTAGGAAGTAGGGCCCAGGCACATCCCCGCAGCGGAGCCCGGCTTCCCTCTGTTTCAGGACGTCGACCTGAATCACTACCGCATCGGGAAGATTGAAGGCTTCGAGGTGCTGAGGAAGGTGAAGGTGAGAGGCGGTCTGTCCTTGCCCTCCAGGCGACTGACAGTCCAAACCCCCCGCCCACCCCGGCCAGTGGTAGACGCAGATGCGTGCACGATGGGGACTGCGTTCTGAGTCGGCCGCAGCCCCGCGGAAGGTGCTGGCCTCCGTCAGCAGCACTGGCGAGTGGCTGTGGCGTGCACGTGGCAGGTTTGCAGAGCGGTGCAGGCGGCGGCTCACACCCTGCTGCCCGCAGAGCCTCGGTTCAGGGCCCGCCGGCTGCTCCGCACACACCCACCCGGGCAGTCCCAGCGTCGCCCGAGTGCTGCTTGCTTTCCAAACCGAGCCCAAGGCTTCACTCTGCCAGGAAGCAGCGCACGGCCCACACTGGCCCAGGCCTCGCTCCCTGAGCAGGTCTGCTCCGTGCGGGCCTGCCTGCACCCTCCCTGGGGGTGTCTGCCATCGCCCCGTGTCAGCCCCTCTCTGCAAAACGTCAGGACAGTGGAAACCACACCCTCCCCCCTAAGGCTTTCCCGCGCCCCATAACACAGCTGGCCGTTCCCGTGATCACCCCCTCCTGCGTATTTCAAGTGTCCCTTTCCCACCCCCAGACGCTCTGTCTCCGTCAAAACCTAATCAAGTGCATCGAGAACCTGGAGGAGCTGCAGAGTCTGCGAGAGCTGGACCTCTACGACAACCAGATCAGGAGGATCGAGAATCTGGACACGCTGGCGGAGCTGGAGTGAGTCCCGAGACCCAGGGACGGCCGAGGGGCTGACCGGGTCCCCGGGACCAACCTGTGCCTGGCGCCGCGCTGGAGAGGCCGCCTCTGCCCCGGGTCCTGCCTGCACGCACCTGGCTCCAGACGTGGCAGCGGCCTGCCTGGTCCCGACCTGAGAGTTGGCCGTGGCGGGGGCTGCTGGCCGGTCCCTGCCCTCAGGGTGGTCCTGGGAGCGGGGTGGGGCCCTCCGGAGTTCTGTGCATCCTGTGCTCATTAAAAAATCTGTGCTTACTCGTTCCAGGATTCTAGATATTTCTTTTAACCTCCTGAGAAACATTGAAGGGGTGGACAAGCTGACACAACTGAAAAAACTCTTCTTGGTCAACAACAAGATCAGCAAGATCGAGAACCTCAGCAGCCTGCGCCAGCTGCAGATGCTGGAGCTGGGGTCCAACCGCATCCGGGTAGGTGCGGGCGCGGCCGGGCGCGGGTGCGTTCCAGACGGCGTGGGGCGGGTCTGTATCTTTTCCCGGAAGTTACTTTGTAAGGAAAAACACTAGGGTCAGCGTCAACAAGGGCGAGTGCCCCACCCACCCACCCCGCCCGATGGAGCGCCCTGGCCTGTCCGCAGGCAGGCCCCACTGGCCCCATCTCGGGCCTGAGCTGAGTCGCAGCAAACCTTTGCGGTGCCGCTCGCCCTGAGGCGAGCGGATCAGCCCCAAACCCAGCGCTGCGTTACAGTGCACTGAGGGCCGTGTTTCTGGCAAGCCCCCCTGACGGGAGTGCGTCCTGAGCGGGGAGGCTGAGGGCCACCGACCTCCACCAGGGCTGCAGGAAGCTTCCAGCAGCTCTAGACCCTGCCGTCTCCCGAGAGCGTGGCGCAGCGGAGACAGGCGCCTGTCAGGAAGCAGACAGGGTCCTTGCCTAGCTGACTCCCAGCCACTGGGAAGAACGCAGGGAGGAGCTCTGGGTTCGCCCGGAAAGACAGACAGCGGTTGGGGGTGGCGGGGCGGGGCAGCCAGCAAAGAGGAGGGAGGCTCTGCAGGGCAGAGAGGAGGCCGCCTGCCGGCCACAGCCCGCAGTCCCCTTTGCCTGGCCTCCGTGTGGCTTTGGGAGTTTGCAGTGGGCAGCGGTCCGTCCAGCTTGGCCCCTGAGAGCCGGGCGGGACACAGACCACAGAGGCGGTCCTGGCCGGGGCCTCTGCCGGCTCCGTTAGTGGCGGCGCGGCCGCAGACAGCAGAGCCGCACTGAGAGCCGGAGAGCAGCCGGGTGTCGGTGTTGGATCGAGTGTCTCTGGCGCGTGTCCAGGGGAAGCAGGGCTCGTCACAGGTCACTGCAGGCGTGGCAGTTACGGGCGCCCCTCAAACATCCCTCCTCCGAGACACCCCCACCCGCCCGGTCGTGCTGTGCTGGGTGGGCGGGCCGCACGCACCGCGTGCGTCTGCCGGGGCCGCACTCGCCTGCCCGGGCTGCGTCCTGTCTGTCCAGAAGTTCACGGTTAACTCGTCCTGAGAGAGCAGCAGACGCAGGCAGGAAAGAGACCGAGTCAGTGCACGCGTGCCAAACCGCCTGCTGTGCCCACACAGCAGCGCGCAGGGCCGGAGCGGGGGTGGGGGCAGAAGGAAGGCGGGAGGGGTACGGGACCCTGCGTGGGCGGCTCTTCTGGGGAGACGCCGGCTCTTGGGAACGTAGTGACAGACCTCACGGAGGCTGATGCTGACGCCGACTCAGACCTGGAGGACTGGACAGACCCAGCCCCCGGGCGTCCGCCTGCCCCTACAGCCCTGGAGGGTGCGGGGGGGCCTGGGACGCACGGAGCCCGTGCCTTCCAGGGAGAGTTCCCCGGGCCGTCTCCAGAGCGCGACAGCGACCTGCCTGACACCCCAAGGCCAAGGCCAGATGCGCTGTCCCCCCCCCCGCCCCGTGTGAGCTGGGTGGCCACACCACGCCGTCTGACGCTCTGTCTTTTCCCCAGGCCATTGAAAACATCGACACGTTAACCAGTTTGGAGAGTTTGTTTCTGGGGAAGAACAAGATCACTAAGCTTCAGAACCTGGACGCACTCTCCAACCTGAGAGTCCTCAGCATGCAGGTGCGGGCCGGCTTGGTGCGCCCCCCGCCCCCCCACAGCAGGCCCCGCGTGGCCTCTGCTTCCCAGCCGCCCCGGTGTCCCCCGCTGGGTCCGCGGCCGGCCTGACTCCCGTCACCGGCGGCCAGAGCAGCAGCTTTCCCGTGGGCGCGCGGCCCTGCCCGGGCCTCAGGCTGACCTTCCAGCCTTTTCCCGACGGGACCCGGCTGGGGCGCAGGCAAAGGCGCACCCTTAGAAGGAGGGGTTAGTCCCAGACGCTGCTAACGTGTCTGTGAGTCCTTCTGCGTCCGCTGTCCCTCGGAGCCAGCCCTGCCGGTGGGGATCTGGCAGCACCGTAGTGTCGCTAGGCTCACGTGACCTCCGGCTGGGAGCCAGGGAGTGGAACCAGACCCTGGAGGCGGGAGGTGGTGGCCCCTTCACTCTGAGGCACGCGTGTCCTGAAAGAAATGAGCGTCAGTTGTGAAGCGTCCAGTCATTCTGATGCTTGAGTTGCTAAGTTAACTGAGGTCGACCCTCCCCAAGTTCATCTAAAACCACTAAGTTCTTCTGCATAAAATCCTTGGCCCTTGTGCGTGACCTGGAGCCCGGGACAGCAGGCTGGAAATGCTGGCCTTTTCTCCCTCTGGACGCCTCATTCTAGCCCCTTTTGAGTGGAATGCCACTGACAGAACCCCTCCCAAAAGCTGTTTCCCCTCGCGCCCCCACCCAGTCTGACGGCTGTCCGCTCTCCCTCCCAGAGCAACCGGCTGACCAAGATCGAGGGCCTGCAGAGCCTGGTGAACTTGCGGGAGCTGTACCTCAGCCACAACGGCATCGAGGTCATCGAGGGCCTGGAGAACAACGTAAGACACCCGCTGGTCCGTCCGGGCGGGTGGGCACAGCCCCGGCGCAGGCGATGGCCGCGGCACGCTCGGCTCAGGGCTGGTCTCCGGCAGACGCGCCTCTGGGGGTCTCGCGCGGGGACCGCCCGGCCCTGCAGAGAGTGGCCCCTCCGCCCTGGGAGAGGCAGGAAAGTGCCCCGAACGAGCGCGGAGCCGACGCCTCCCCCACAGCCGGCGTCACCTGGGCACAGGCATGGGGGGGCCCTCGCCGGCATGAGGGGGCCCTCGCCGGGCGGACCTCCCTGCACGGCCACCAGCAGTGTCCCAGGCGTTCTCGGGGGTTTTAAAGCCCCTCCCAGCTCGAGTGCGCCCCTGCACCCCACACACTGCAGAGGCCACGGGGGCAAGTGGCTTGTGGTCTCAGGGCTCCTGCATGTCCCCACCTCCTGCTTCTTGCCTCCCTGCTGGGGACAGGCCAGTCCACGCTCCCCCTCCACCACCGAGACTGCTCCTGCTCGGCCCCGGGCGGCCTTGGGTGCGTGCGTGCACAGGCAGCCTCGTCGGAGCCCCCCCAGAGCCCCAGGTCCCCCGGCGGCCCCCGCCCTCCGGGCTGCGTGTGGGCAGCAGCTCCCCAGGGCAGCCTCCCAGCGAGCGAGGCGCTTTCCTCGCTCTGCTCCCGGCCGCCCTCCGCCCCGCTCACTTGCCTGTGGCCTGAGTGGCCGCTGCTGCTGCTGCAGCACCTCCGTCAGGAGGGGCTCCTCTGGCCTTTGCCGCAGCGCCTGGGCCTTGTCACCGTGAGTGCTGTCACGGGGAGACCACGTTCCTACTGTCACATCACCAACATCGACACGGGATCTGGGGAAGCTAGGGTTTGTAGTGTAGTGTAGTCCCTCCCTCTGTACGTGAGGCACAGTCCTGAGGGGGCCGGGGCAGCACCGCCCACGCCTGTGGGGAGCCACAGGCCTCACCCCCACCCCCGTGCGGAGACCCAGGCCTTGGAAACAACAGAAGCACGCAGCTGTGTCTCTAACGGCCATTAGGGCCACACGTCTGTCCTGATCACGTGACTGCCTTCGGGGCCTCATCGCCGGAGGCCAGACACTCGCCTGTACTGAGGGTGGTCCCCTCACCTGCCCGGCCTCCGTTTCTGGCTGTCAGGGACCTTCTTCCCAGATGGCGAACCCCTGTCCCCCCACGCCTCGTGCTCCCTGCCCCAGGCACCAGGTCCCCCTGGTGGAGGTCGGGGCCTCTGGTGCCTGCTCGCCCCGTGTCCCTCTGTACTGGGTACAGCTGAGCTTTCACAGCGTTGTCCGGCTCCCCAGAAAAGGGGCTGAGGACCCAACCGAGTCCCTGGGCTCCGTCGGCGTTTCAGGGTGGCCCTGGCAGCCAGGGCCCCTCCCTGCGGCTGAACCCCACGCCCAAACCAGAGGTCACATCTGCTGGGTGCCTGTGCCGAGTTCCACCCAGTGCAGGCAGCGGGCTGGAGAGCCCTGCCATGGGGACAGGGCCTGGCCTGGCCCTGCCCTGCGCCCAAGGGCTGCCCACAGGCCGTGCTCAAGCCCCCGTTGGCTGTGACACCCCCTGAACGCTGCAGGCACACGCCAGGCTAAGGACACGAGTGACGCCAACCTGAGCGCCGACCCCATGCCGACCCCGCCCCTCACACTGTGGCCCCCTGGAGAGGCCAGGGCTGGGGTGGGCGGGGCACTTGGGTGGTGGGGCCGGGCGCACCAGGTGTGGGACACGAGGGCCAGAGCCCTTCTGAGTCGGTGGAGCTGCTGGCTGCCAGCTTGGGTTGGGGAGAAGGGGCGGGGATTTCAACCACACTTCAGCTTTCCCTTAATCCCTGGCGCAGTGAAGGCAGAGGCACAGCACCATGCAGCCCGGGGCTGTGGGCGGACTCCTAGTGGCCGCCCTGGTTTTGGGGGCTGCGTTTGTTTTTAGAGCAAAGGGAAGAGCGGGAGAAAAGGAGGGCAACATCGATGTGCGAGAGATACATCGACCAGTTGCCTCTTGCACACAGCCAGCCGGGGACCTGGCCCGCAACGCAGGCGTGTGTCCTGACTGGGGATTGAACCGGCGACCCTTTGGTTTGAGGGCGGGCACTTAATCCGCTGAGCCACGCCGGCCAGGGCAGCAGGGCCGGTGCTAAAGCACCGCAGTGCTTCGCTGGCCCTCGAAGCTGGTGTGTCCCCAGCAGTGTGTGCTGGGCGTGCGAACGGAGGTCGGTGCCGGGCTCGAGCCCTCTCCACCCCCACCCTCTCCCATCGGCTGTACGTCCTCCCTCCTCCTGGCCGCCTCCCCACCACCCCTGCCTGTGTCTGCGCAGGTTCCGACCTGGACCAGCCCAGGCGCCTCGTCCCTAAATGAAACATGAAACACGATTCTAAGTCTTAGTGTCACGTGCGTCCTTGAGGGGGTCACTGCAGGAGAGTCACTGTCACCAGGGCTGCCGTCCCTGGGTCCCTGTGGACAGGCCTCTGGGAGCCCAGGGGTCAGGTCTGACGGACCAGTTTGAAATGCCAGTGATGCTGGGGCACGGGGGCTGCAAGCCGGGGCCCTGCCGCGCGGCCCCGCTCTGAGAGGGCGGTGAGGGCGCGGCCGCAGCTCCGAGCCAAGACCGTGGCTGCGCAATGACCGCGACCGGAGGTAAAGCAGGACACATTTTATTTCCTTACCTTAGAACAAACTCACAATGTTGGACATCGCGGCAAACAGAATCAAAAAGATTGAAAATATCAGCCACCTAACAGAGCTGCAGGAATTCTGGGTAAGTCGAGAGCCCACTGGGGTGGGTGAGTGAAGTGGTGGGGTGCGGGCTGAGGTGGGTGTGCAGGGAGGGTGGGGGCCCGTGGGGGGGCATCATCAGGACCTTGTAAAAACTGCGCGTCTGCGGCCCCCCGTACCCGAGGGCAGACCAGCCCCAGCCGGCGTTCTGTGAGCCCCGGGTGGCCGAGGTGCGCGGGGCCGAGAGCTTGGTCCGTGCTCGGGCAGACCTGAGAGCAGGCACGTGACCAGCGGCCACAGCGCAGGAGACGGGTGGGTGTTCTCAGGCGCCCGGTGGCTACAGGTGTGTCTTAGGGAGCCAGTCGGAAGAGAGACGGGTGTCGGAGGTCTGGAGACCCCTCAGCAGGCCACACGCCCGTGGCTCAGTGGTCCTCACTCAGCATCAGGGAGACCCCTCAGCAGGCCACGCGCCCGTGGCTCAGTGGTCCTCACGCAGCATCAGGGAGACCCCTCAGCAGGCCACGCGCCCGTGGCTCAGTGGTCCTCACGCAGCATCAGGGCTCTTCAGGCAGGTGTTCCTGGTGTGGCCGCCCTTCGACCCCGAGCCTGGGGCCCGAGAGGTGCTGCCCACACCCTGCCCCGCGGCACGGGGAGCGAGCGTTGTCCTCGCCGCGCTGATTCTGACCCCAGACACACGCCGAGTCTCAGGGGTGACTCTGCCTCGGCTGGCCAGGCCGTGGGCCCTGCTGGCCTCCTGTCCAAGTGTCCTGGCCACACAGGTGGCCCACGGTGAAAATGTCCCCTAGCCCTCATTAATAGCACTGGACCTCGGGTCGTGTCTGACGTGGCACCAGAGCGTGCCAGGGAGGCCGGAGCTGGACAGCGAGGTGGTGCAGGCGGGCCGGGCGGGATGGGCAGCCAGCATGAGCCCCAGGCCCCTAGCAGCCACCCTGCGGGCGGGTCGCCCAGGTCATGCTCCTGAGGTGCGGGCCCCTCTGTGTGCCCGGCCAAGGGACAGCGCAGGGGACACGGGGGCCACCTGAGTACCCTGGCTCCCCGGGAGGCAGAGCAGCCCCTGGGCCCGTGACACAGAAACGCGGTCTCTCAGGCCCCAGACGGTCCCCCAGCACGGGCAGAGCCTGCTGTGCGGTGTGCGGGCGGCTGCGCCGTCTGACTCGTGGTCACCACAGCCTGGGGGCCGGGGGCACAGCCCTGCACACAGCCGAGGACGCAGGCCGCTGTGGGTGGCGTCCATAACCGAGAGAGGCCCCTGCAGAGCCGCCACTGGACCACGGAGTCCCGGGCGGGGTGGGGGGCAGGGACAGACGCTTGTGAATACACACGGCATTTCCTGCCATTCACACTGAAACAGTGAGACGCAGCCTTCGGCTCCCCGGTCAGCAAAGACTTTTGTGGATGGCACAGGCGGCCGGTCCGTGACACGCCGGGCACGCCCAGACGGGGGACACGGGGCTGCCGTGTGGTGAGGAGGCTTTTCTGACGTGCACCCGTGTGTGCCCGTGTGCTCCTGCGTGTGCCTGCGTCTGCCTGGTGTGTGCACATGGTCTGGGTGCTTGCGTGTGTCCCCCCAGATGAACGACAATCTCCTCGAGAGCTGGAGCGACCTGGACGAGCTGAAGGGAGCCAAGGGCCTGGAGACGGTGTACCTGGAGCGGAACCCGCTGCAGAAGGACCCGCAGTACCGGCGCAAGGTGATGCTGGCGCTGCCCAGCGTGCGGCAGATCGACGCCACCTTCGTCAGGTTCTGACCCCCCGCGCCCTGGCCCGCCCCCCTCTCCAGACGAACCTCCCGGCTTCGGTTTTCCGTCCGCCCGTTGCTCCTGAAATCATCACCACACCAACGGTCACCACCCAATGGCAATAAAAAGGCGCTGAGTGATCCCTGCCGTGTGTACCGCCGCTCACCACTGAGAGGCGCTGCTGTTACCGGCACCACTCGGTCCGTTGCTCTGTGTTCGGAGGGAGGTGGCCCAGGCCCCGTGGGCTGCAGGGAGCCCCCTCAGGGTCCCCCCCGCAGCCTGGAGCCTGTCAGCCCGCGGCTGTCTGGTCTTTCAGGCCCGTCAGTGCCAGTGTTTGCAGACGACACACACTAAAAAGCAGAGCAGCGAGTGGGGGGGCTCAGCCCTCCACGCCAGGACCCTCAGCTCGGTGCGCAGGCCCTGTCCCCTGCCACCCCCGTGCCCCCTGAGGTCGCGTTGCCACTGGTGAGCCCGCCCGAGGCTCCTCCGAGACTTTCTGCAGAGTCGACCTCTGACCACCTGCGACCCTGCCTCCCGCTCTGACCCCACCACGGCGTTGGCTCTCGTTTGATAGAATTTGCCTCCACGGCCCCAGGGCCTGACTTGCGTCTCCATGGACCTGTCATCCTCTGCCGCCCCGGGGGTCCGTCTGCTCCCACACGACAGTGCCTCCCTGTCCAGTGTGGGCGCCACGCGCTGCCCACCGAGGCCGGCTCCGTCACATTCAACTTTGTGAGAATAAAGTGGAATTAAACACGCAGTTTCTCGGTTGCACTCGGCACGTCCCCAGTGCTCAGTAGCCGCACATCTCGAGGGCAGCCCTTCCGACCGTCCCGGGGCGCCCTCCCACTGGCACTGCCGCCCTGGACCCTGTGACAGTGGCGGCCCTAGGCTAAGGTCATGCCCAAGCCCTGACTTCAGCCTTCGCGAAGATAAACCTTGCGGCCAGACAGTGGGAAGCGGCTGGGAAGGGAAGGGAGGGGTGGGCGGGGCCTGGCCCGGGATGCACTGCGCCCTCGGCCTGACGCCGCATCTGTCCGGGGTCGAAAGAGACGTTTTCAGGTGCAAGGACTTGAGTGCCTTCGCTGAAAGCAACAGTCAGAGGAAAAGAAGAGAATCGCGTCGAGGACCGCGGAGGGGAACCCTGCAGAGGCAGCGGGGGAAGCCCCGCGGCCACGACCCTCCCCGCCTGCGAGCGCCTGTGACCAGACAGAACGGCCGGAACCAGGCCCTCGTGCGCTCCGCCTGGGACCCAGGGAGTGCCGGCGAAGGCTGTCCACGTTCCCCTGGGTGTAGAAAAGGGAGCAGTAAAGTTTGTGGGGAAAGAGTTCCAAGTAGCCACTCATAGAACAGAAGTTGGTTATGAAGCACCCAGGGAAACGCAAAGCCTTTCAGCAAAGAGACGGGGGGGGGGGGGGGCGGGGCTAAGGAGGCCCCGGGGCGGGGCGCCGCAGCTGTCAGTCTGTGCACCCCGCAGGGACGAAGGGCGGGCGGCCTCGGGGCGGCCTCGGACTGGAACCCAGCGCCGGCCCTGGGACAGCCCTCGGGCAGTTACGGGAGGTCAGAGGGTGTGACCCAGTCCTGACCCAGCTCCCTCTGGCTACTTGAGAAACTCGTTTCACTTTGAAGTTTGTGTGGAAGAAGAAGGGTCCACATTGAACCCTGAAACTTTGAAAAAGGTCAGTGAGCTTTGAAAAAAGGTCAGGCGAGGCGATCTGGATCCTGACAGCTGCAGACCCGCGAAAGGGCAGTCCACGGGCGGGCCGGGCCGGGCCGGGAGGGGGCCTGGCTGGCCGCCCCGCAGGCCGCGCAGAGGTGGAGCCCTCGGTGTGGAGAGCAGGCCGGAGAGCCCGCAGGGAAACTCGAGAGCCTGGGTGTGAGCCCGGAGCGCAGCCACGAGACGAGGTTCCGTGGGTCCCCGACGTAAAGGAAAACTCCTGTGGAAGGGAGAGCGCCTTCCGCGGCCGCGGCCCACCGACAGCCAGCCGTCCCAGTGTTCAGAGCTGGCCCGGGCCTGACAGCAGGTGGGAAGAATTGCCACGGAGCGGAGAAAAGATGACAGGACCACGGACAGGAGTGGGCGAGGGCACGGCGGGCCGTCGGCCGGGCCCGTGAGCCGGGGCACGTGCCCGGGTTGTGGGCCAGGCCCCCGGTCGGGGCGTGCGCGAGAGGCGACCGATCGGTGTTTCTCTCCCTTTCCCTCGCTCCCCTTACTTCTCCTCTCTTTAAAATAAAAAGATTTCTTTAAAAAGCCTTTTTTTAAAAGAAACAGCACTCCCAAGGATGCCGCAGGCGGGAAGGGGTGGGGGAAGGGGGAAGCCTGCGCCGGGCCCCCGCGCCTGGACTGAGAGCACAGGGCGGCCAGCACTGCGTCCAGGAGGCCGGTCTCAGAGCGCAGGGTGGAGGAGGAGAGAGGCCAGCCCGGGGCGCTGCTCTGCTGGTGGCCCACCCCTGCGGCCACGAGCAGGACGCGTGGTCCTGACAAAGAGGAGCAGCCACTGCGCCACACCCCTGCAACCACCCCAAAATGACCCTGGAACACACTGTGGCCGGGAGGAAAGGGCAGAGGAGTCTCCCAGCTGGCAGGGGCCTGCCAGAGGGCCACTCGCGCCAGCAGTTTTGTTCAGACCAACAACGTGCCCGGCCCAAGGGGTGTCCATTTGTCCCCGACCAACCCGCACGTCTGTCCCCGTTCCCAGCTGCATTGTAGCCCGGGGCAGCCTGAGACTCCGTGCTTTGCCAGTGACGACTGCTTCCCTGAGAGAAAGGGCAGGTGCAGCTGGCGTGGTGCCTTGAATGTGGATTCAATGGCTGGACCTGCTGCAACCACCTTGCAGCCAGGAGGCAACGGCTCTGGCCCCGACTTCCCGGAGCCACCAGACCCACCCAGGTGCCACCTCCTCCCCACTTCTTGCGGCTGACAAAAATCTTTTGTTCAGCCACAGTCGTTGGAAGCTTTTTATTTGAATTTCCACCAAATGTATATCTGAATGTTACATAAATGGATATAAAAAGCTGTAGTCAAATAAAGCTGGTGTCGCCAATCCCGGGCACAGGCTCTTCCTAGTGCTTAGGACCCAATAAGACACCTGTGCCAGTTCTACAACAGCTCGCTTCCTTCCTTCCTTAACTTTTTAAAGCTGCTAAAGCAATGGAACTTTCAAAAACTTCACACCACAAAGCACTGCAGAGAGTAACAACTGAAAACTGGACCCAGAATGAGTCCTTGTCCCCGTGCCCACACGTGCACGTCCCCCAGGCTGCAGCAGCCTCCAGCCACCTGCCCCCGCGGCTCGGCTGGGACCCCCTCTCCCAAGGAGGCCCCGAGCTGGGGGATGTGCCTGAGGCCACACCCAGGACGTGGCAGGCCTGGCTCTGCAACCTGGGTCCGCTGTGTCCCCAAGGGCACAGCACAGGTGAGGGTGCACGACAGCTCTGTGGCCGTGCAGCTGAATCCCGCCTGTCCATCGCCCTCCCCCACCGGCAGCAGCTGGTGGGCCCTGGACTCCCTAAGCAAACAGGAGAAGGCGGGTGTGGCGTTTGCATGCAGTGTGCAGGCTCCACGGACATGCGCGGCCTGTTTGCAGACCCGCGCGCACACCCCCTTGGCAAACAGGCAGGTCCCGCTCCAGGACCTGGAAGGCCGGGACCCCTCCCCAGGCCAGACATCCTTCCTGCCTGTTTGCTGGGTGCGGTTCAGGGCTACCGGCACAGGGTACCCCCAGTCCTCCTGCCAGGACGGCCAGACTCGCCGCTCAGACCAGGCTTCTGAGGCCTCTTCTGGAAGCCACCGTGCCAGGTGGGGACCTTTCTCCATCGCGTGGGTACAGGGTGCCAGGTGGGCAGATGGGCTCCAGGGATGCTGGGGAGCACCCCACCCCCTCAGGGCTCCAAGGGGGCTGGAGCCCCGAGACCTGGCCCAGGGTCTGCCCCAGGCCAGCTGCTCTGTGTGGCTGTGGGTAGGGCACCCCAACCCTAGGGAACTCAGTCTCCCCACCTGTCCAAGGAACACACCACGGAGCAGGCCACCCCTGGGCCGTGTTCTCTGTTCTGTCCTTTCTGCCCCCGCCCCGCCTGCTCACGACAGCAGAAACGCCCACTCCCACACTGGCTCCGGGGTCCCCCAGTCCTGATGGGGACCCCGTCCCAAGTCCTGGGTCCAGGGCATCTGGAACCTGGCAGGGGTCAGGAGGAGTGGGAGCCCCGGCCGCCTCTCTGGCCTCACTGTGTCTGAACGACATGGGCTGTGCCCTGTCCCCTCCGCCCTCCGTGGCTCTGCCCCCCACACACCCTCCCCACCACCATGGGGTGTCCTGGGGCCACACTGGTTCTGCGGGGGGCAACCGCCAGCTCTGGCTGAAATCTGACCCCCTTCCAGGCCACAGGGCTTCTCTCTGCCCCACTCTGCCAGCCCCTCGCTGGAACTGTGGAGGCTGTCCTCCCCGCAGAGGGACCCAGAGGCCGGGGGAGGACCCAGCGCCCGCAGGTCCAGGCCAGCACCTCGGCCAGGCCCATCTCTCCGTGAGAGGGCATTGCCTGTCCCCTGTAGGCGGCAGGAGGAGGGACACGTGTGAAGGGCTGGGAGGGGTGGACAAACGGATGGATGGACGAACGGACAGGTGGCTCCTGTGCCCAAGTCGGGGTCATCACGTGACCCAGCTCAGGCAGCTCAGCCGGCCCGGCCCTGCCCGCAGCCCAGGGCACTGTCCTCACCTGTCAGGGGGGTCTGCAGCTGTGCGGTGGGGGGCCAGGTCTCAGGCGCCCCCTCTGTATTCTCGGGCCACCCTGGTCCTGGCGGGGGCAGGAGCAGGATGCTGCGGAGGCCAGCCCCAGAGGATGACAGCGCGGTCTTGATAGACTTGGCTCCGGGGACAGAGAAGGGGGACTCTTACGGGAGCACAGCCAGCACCTCACAGGTAACCCTCCACCGTCCTGATGCAGCCCAGGGCTCCAGGCCACGATCTGGGGTGGGCACAGGAGGGTCTCTGAGCCCCACTCTTGGGACGAACCCAGGAACCACGGGGATACACGGCCGCACTCTCCCAGAGCCGGGTCCCACCCTCGGAGCACGTGACCACCTCTGGCCCACCCACGGGGCCACTCACAGCCCAGCTCCCCTCTCGCCTCTGGAGGCCAGCAGGGGTGGGTGCCCTGGGCGCTGGCCGTGCTGCTGGCTAACCTGGCCCTTGCCCACAGCCCAGGCCAGCCGCTCAGCGACGGGGGGGCAGGAGGGGCGGGGGCTGCCTCACCCCTGCATGGACCTGTAAGGCCCCTGCCCACACTGCCCACTGGGCCTTCCGTGTTGCTGGGTGGTCTGGGGCGGGGGAAGGGGCGTGTCCTCACAGTCAGGGGCTTCCCTTCCAGCTGGATGGAGACCGGGTGGCCGCCTGCGGGATGGTGAGCCCTGCCAAGCCCCACATTGGTGAGCCCCTCCGGCATCTGCCGGCTGTGGTCCTGAGGGTGGGGACCCAGAGAACAGCAGGTCTGGGCCACCGTCCTCAGTGACCAGGCCGCCCCTCCCCCACCTGGCACTGTCTCCTGAACCAGCTCTGGTGCCAGTTGCTGTGCTGGGAAGTGGAGTGAGGGCCTCATGGTGAGCAGGACACCACCTGGGGAGGCAGCAGGAAAGGGGTCCCTCCTGGGGGGCTGGCGCTGGAGAGGGCTCTGGAGGGCAGAGGGGTGCCCACCTCCCTCCGGCTCTGGCCTCAGGGCAGCCTGAGTCCCCTCGGATTCTTCTCTCTTGTCTCCGTAGCCTTTCCACCTTCTTGTCTCCCCACCCCCACTGCTCCTGTCTGCCCCCGGGGCCACGTCCTCTCCTGGGGACGGCACCCGCCTGGGCTCTCAGGGCCCGCCTAGCCGGCCCCGCCCTCCATGCAGCCCCAGAAAGACCCTTGCAAATAGCAGTCACCCTCACCTCCCACCCTGTTGAAGCCACAGCGATGACAAACACAGAAAATATCAAGTGCCAGAGAGGAGGCAGGGAAGCTGGCCCCCTGTGCAGTGCTGGCGGGCAACGGTGCGGAGGGTCCTCCAAAAATCAGACACAGAGTTACCGCGTGATCAGGCACCCGCACGTCTGGAGACACGCCCCAAGGAAGCAGTGATGAAGGTTGGAGTTGCCTCCACTGGGGGCGCTATCGCGGTAACACCTCGGTGAACGCTCACGGCACGGTTCTGCGTGGACCTGCCATCGTCTTCCCGTGAGTGCGATCGCCAGGTCACACGGTAACTCGTGTCCCATTTTGAGGGACCGCTGGACCGTCTCCCACAGCGAGTGCCCATTGCGCCCGCTGGCCCCAGCGCCTGGGGCTCCAGCCCCGCCCCCAGCTGCAGCCCCCACACCCGGCCAGCGCGCTATCAGCCTCCGCGGTCCCCAGCGGGTGCCCAGTGGTGCCGCGCTGTGGTTCGGCTTTGTGGTTTGCCGATGACCAATGACACTGAGCACTTTTCCACAGGCTCGTTGGCCGTCTGTCTCATACGTCTTCTTCAGGGACACGTCTACTCAAAACCTCCGCCCATTTTAAAATCGGGTTGTCTTTTTCCTAAGTTGTAACGTTCCTTATGTATTCTGGACACAAGTCCCTTGTCAGAGACCTGGTTTGCAGGCCTATCTTTCCTCCGCCTGGTGGGGCGCCCGCCACGCACACAGGTTCTTAGTTTGGACGGAGTGCAGCTCAGCCCTGGTCTCTTTATCGCTGTGCTTTTGGTTCACAGCTAAGAAACCAGGCCGTGGCTTTTACAACTGCGTTTTCTTCACAGAGTCTTACCTTTTTTTCTAAAAGGTCTACAGTTGTAAGTATGCAACACACAGAGTTTATTCTTGTATTATTATTTATTAATTAATTACTGTATTGTGTCTGTTTCCATATGAACAATTGTAAACCTACCTTTAAACTCTCTAAAAGATTTCATTTATTTATTTTTAGAGAGATGGGAAGGGAGGAAGAAAGAGAGGGGGAGAAACATCAATGTGTGGCTGCCTCTCATGCGCCCCCTACTGGGGACCAGGCCCAGGACCCAGGCATGTGCCCTGACTGGGAATTGAACCGGTGACCCTTTGGTTTGCAGGCCGGCACTCCATCCACCGAGCCAGACCTTATCATTTCAGTTCTCGTAGTTAGTTCCATGATCTTCAGTGCATGAGCTCAGCCCCACTTTGAGTCGATTCTTGTGCGTGGTGTGAAAGAGGGTCCGAACCCGCCCACTACCAACAGCTGTCTGCCTGGCCCGGCACCCCTGGTTGAGATCCCTGTTGTTTTTTCCCACGGAATATGTGGCTTTATTTTCAGAGTCTCAGATATATTTTATTGATCTGTATGTCCCCGTGCCAGCACCACACTGCCTCGATTACTCCACCTTTGCTGTGCGTTTTGAAATTAAAACACGTGAGTTGTACAACTTTGTTCTTCTTTGTTTACACTGGTCAATATTCTGGATCTCGTGGGTTTCCTCGGGAACTTTAACCGTGTCAGTTCATGTGGAAGAGAAACGTCAGCTGGGCTTTGATGGGCCTTGCACCTGCAGATCGGATTTTCTCCCCGGCCGTGTCCACTGCTCCTCAGGGACTCGCGCGTGTGAGGGTGTCTGCGTGTGAGGGTCACTCGTCTTCAATTATTTCAGTGAAGTCGGGTAGCTTTCCATTCTTGCACATTTTTTGTTATGTTTGTTCCTTTTTTGGTGCTGTTGTATCCAGAATTATTTTTCTTCATTTCATTTTCGGCTTGTTTATTGCTAGTGTGTGGAAGCACAATCGATTTTTGTATGTTGATCTTGTACCTAGCAACCTTGCCGAACCCGTTATTAGTTCTGATAGTTCTTGTACGGAAAATGCCTTTGCACTTTCTATATACCAGACCACGTCATCTGTAATAGGTCGTTTTTCCTTCGCATCTAACTGTGTGTCCACCCTTTGGGACACGTCCGCTCTTCTCGCTCATCTGTCCTTCCGTCTGAGGGCATCTCCTTCCGTGTCCCTGGCGGAGCAGGTGTGCTGGGCCTTCGTCCCCCACACTCTGAGGCTTTGAAGAGGTCTCCGCGTATTTCCACGGTGAGAACTCCAGGGTTCGGCATCCTCCCCAGCCCTTTCAACACGCTGTTCTACGTCTGCTGGCTTCCCTAGTTTCCCTGAGAAATCAGGTGTCTAAATCCTCGCCGTTCCCTGAAAAACAATGTGATGTTCCCCCTCTTTCTCTGGGGTGCACAGCAAAGACACCCTGTCCGTGCCCTTCCCAGCTGGAGTTTCTTCGTGGGTGGGAAACACTGAGATTTTTGATGCTTTAGGTTGATTTATTTTATCAGGTTTAAAAATTCTTCACCCTTTGGCCCTGGCTGGTGTGGCTCAGTGGACTGAGTGCCGGCCTGAGAACTAAAGGGTTGTTGGTTCGATTCCCAGTCAGGGCACAGGCCTGGGTTGCAGGCCAGACCCCCAGTAGGGGGCGTGCGAGAGGTGTGTGGATGCTTCTCTCCCTGTCTCCCTCCCTTCCCCTCTGTCTAAAAATAAATAAAACATTTTTTAAGAAACTCTTCACCATTTTTCTTCAAAGAATGCTTTTTCCCCCACTCTCTTCTTCTGGTTCTCGGACGACAACGTGTTGTCCATGACCCTTTGACCATGACCCTGTCCTCTGTACGGGGAGGTGGGCCAGTTGTTCAAGCACTCGGCTCCTACTTCCCACCAGGAGCCGGGCTGTCCTGGCTGGGAGGCTGGCACCCCGAGTTAGCCTGTCCTTCTGCCTCTGTCCCTGTCGGTTCTCAGCAGATTTCGTCCTGGTTTGGGAGGAAGACCTGCGGCCGGGTCAGCAGCAGGACAGCGCTGCCCGGCACAAGACAGACACACACAGGGCCTGGCGGGAGACCTTCCTGGACAACCTTCGCGTGGCCGGGCTGCACGTGGACCAGGTACACCGGGGGCTGTGGCTAGGGCCTGAGGGCGCGACGCCCCCAGACCTCGGGCACGTCAAGCCCAGGGCTGTGCTGGATGCCCCGCCCCAGGTCAAACAGAGACCCTCCACACACACCGAGCTGGCTCACGGTGGCCAGAGCCCTTCAGATTCGCCCCCAGATTCAGAAGCCATCTTCTCCACTCGCCTTTCCCACCTCCGACGTTAGAGCTTCTGTCTAGGTGTGACATTTGTCGTTACAACTCTCGTGTGCTTGTAGGATGCCACACCCACAACGCCCTTCCACAGGCCCAGAGTCCGTTGTAACAGTCTCACTTCCACTGCAGGGAGCAGGAGAAAGCAGGAGGAGCTGGGTGGTACCGGGTGTAGCGGGTGTAGCGGCGGGGCCGCAGGGGCGGGGCGGTGCCGGTGCAGGCACGAAGTGGGGCTTGGAACTGGCGCGGATCCGGGGGCAGGGCTCCACCCGTCCCTGCCCCGACCCAGGTCCCTCCACGTGTCTCCTGTATTGTCTGCCCTGCTTCCCCACCACCTTCCTCTGTCCCCAGGAACAGGCTCAGCGGGCAGGTGCCCGTCCCCCTCCCCAGTCCCCGGGGAATCAGTTCTGAGTTTTATGTTACTCACGTTCTTGGATTCCTTTCTCATTTAAATGGGCACCAATTACATGCCGTCTAACGATGCCGCTGGGTTTCTGTCTGAACTTGATAAAACGGAGTCGTGCTCAGAGTGACTCCTACGGACCTCATGCTTGCGAGACTGTGTGCAGCGCTGGTGCAGCTTCTGCCGGCCACCGTCCGGCTCGGAGCACCGCGCCCCGCGACTCTCCGCTGCGCGCTCATCCGCCCTGCGCGCCTCCACCGTGCGCGCCTCCGCCGTGCGCACGCGCAGACGTTTGGCGAGCTCCCAGTTTGGGGACTGTACGAAAATTGGCCGCCGCAAATTCTCACTGGTTTACACGTGTGTCCCGTGGCGAGGTGCAGGAATTCTGAGGGTAGCGATGCTGGACAGGTGTGTACATGTGGCCACCTGCTCCCCAGGCCGTGGCCTGCGAGCACACCTGTGAGCCGCACGTGTCTCCTCCGCACCTGGCTGTGTCGCACCTGGCGTGAAGTGGTGTCCCCCACCCCCGGGTTTTAATTTGCATTTTCTCTGATCCCTAAATAGGCCGAGCGTTTTTGCATGTTTATGGATTGTTCATATTTCCAGTGCCCTGAGCTGCCTTTTTCCATCTTTTGCTCTTTTTTCTATGGGGTTTTTACTTTGTTCGCATCGATGCATGGGCGTGCCTACGTTCTGAACCCCGCTCTTTGTTGGCTGTGTGTGAGAGACGTCAGTCCCCAGGCCGGCTGGCCCCTCACCGTCATCGTGGGGTCGTCTTTGGTTTTAACCAGTGGGGATCCTCTCCCACGTTGTGCCCGTCACTTCCCACCTACCGTCGTGTTCTTGTGTTTCTGCTTCTGGTCCGGAGTGAAGAGCCGCCTGCACCCACGCCCACCGCCGCACACCTCGCCCAAGGCCGCGTGTGCCACACCCCTCCCAGGGCGGGCCCAAGTGTCCGCAAACAGGTCCGCAGTGGATGGGGGTCAGGAGCTAACGCCCCGCCCCCTCTGAGTTGGGTGCACTCGTGGGCCTGGGGGTGGGCACGAAAAGCCGCCCTTATGGAAAAAGCTTATGGGACAGTGTGGCTCACCAATGTGGCCACAAGAGTTTGCCACACCTTCATCCAGAGTTGGGCGGGCTCATCCTTTTGTGGGGGCGGCACTGGCGGCAGGTTTCCCCAAGCGCCTCAGTCTTCAGTGTACATGGCAGCTCCCAGCTCACACCACAGCCACCTGGGGACCCTCAGTGTGGAGGCCCACTCCTGCCCTTGGCACCCGTGCCCGCCCAGGCTGGGGCTTGGGTGTTGGCACGCGGGGAAGCCCAGGTGGCGGCAATGCAGTGAGGGCCGGCCAAGGTGCCCTGGCCTAGGAACAGCTGTGGGCTCAGGAGACACGGGGCCGTGGGACTGGAAGTGCCCATCGCAGGCTCTCGGGCATCGGAGTGCCTGTCATGTGTCCACACACACGCACACACGTGAACTTCACGTACATGTGTGCACACTTCTCCATTTCCATGCGTGACATACATAGACACCGGAGGGTTGTCAAGGGGCCAGACAGCCATTCCGGGTGTGAGGACCAGAAGCCACACTGACGGACTGACATCGGGGGCGGGGCTGTTCGCCCCCAGGTTCACTGTCACATGGGCCGGTAGACACTGGCCCTGGCGGCCAGGGTCCTCCATCCGTCTGTCACCCACGGCGACTTCCAAACAGGAGCAGGCGCCCCGAGCGTGGCTCCCAGAGGCTCAGCCACAGACGCACGCCGACACTCACCCGCGGGTTTAAAGGCAGGCTGGGCGGCTATGACCATGGCTGCATGACATCTGCCTGTTCCCAGAAGTGTGGAGGGCACACAGTCACACACTCCTGTGCACACGCACACACGCGCGCCCAAACCCGTGCACACCAGTGCACCCTCAGGCTCTCACCGAGCCCCGGTCCCCACAGCGTCAGGTCCGGGACGAGGACAGCGCCCTGCACTACGTCCTGCTCAGCGCCCCCTGGGCCGTGCTCTGCTACTACGCGCAAGACCTGTGCCTGAAGCTGCCCCTGCAGGTACCAGGGCGCATGGGGTGCAGAGAGGGCCTGGAGGTGCCCCCCACCCAGGGTTGCTCGTGGCTGCTCCCCACGTGTCGGCTGCAGTGTCCAAGGCTGACCACCTGGGCCCTCCAGCTTCAGAGCCCTCCCGCCCCCTGGGGGCTCCTGCAGGAGAGGGAGGGGCAGCCCCAGCATCGGGGCACAGGGGGGAGGGACAGCAGGTGACCTCAGGATGACATGCCTGGGGGCTGCTTTGTCACCTGCTCCGGCTCCCTTTGACCATCAGGGCCTTCCGTGGACAAAGGGACATGTGCCACTGTCTGTCCGTCCCTGCCCCGACAGCCTCTGGGCCTCCGCTGGATGCACTGCACAGCCATGGTGCCCAGGCCTGAGCCCGGAAGGGGCTCCCCAGTCCCTCGTGGAGCCCTTCCCAGTGGCTGTGTTTGCAAGCCCACCCCTCACTCCCCAGTGCCTGGCGTCCGTCCACTCAGGGCTGATAATCCCTTCCAGGAGCTGCCGAACCAGGCCTGCAACTGGTCGGCCGGCCTGCTGCAGTGGCTGGGCGTCCCCAACATTCTCCTGCAGGACGTGCCCGACCTGCCCCCTGAGTATTACTCCTGCCAGTTCAAAGTGAGCAAGCTGTCCAGGTGAGGGGTGGAGCCCGGGCTGGGGCCAGGCTGGGACGGCGCTGCAGAAGCCGGCAGGACTCCTCGCTCTCCCAAACCTCCTCCCTCCGGGGCTCGCAAGCGGGCGGGTGGTTTCCGCACACAGCCACAGCAGACTGGTCGGGCGGTTGTGCTGCGGGACAAGCGTCCCCCAAACCTCGGTCGCTGGCACATGGCCCCTTCCCACTCAGCTCCACGTCCAGGGCAGGCCTGAGATCCCCTGCCTGGTGCTCCTCGGTGGGCCTGGTGCTCCCACGCTGCCCTGCCTGCCCTCTGCCAGCCGCTGTCAGGGGGTGGGGGCCACCGATGAGGCCTGGACCACGTTCTGTGACCACCTGCCTCCAGAAAGCCAGAGGCAAAAAGGCGGTGGCTGTTCCCCAGTGGGCGGGGTGAGGGCGGGGGCGGGGCGGCATGCCTGTGCCCCCCTCCTGGGCTCTCCTGCACAGTCCACACGCCCACAGGTTCCTCGGGAGCGACAACCAGGACACCTTCTTCACCTGCACCCACAGGCACCAGATTGTGAGTGGGGGTCCCCACCGCCGTCCCCATGCCCTGACCCAGCTCTCAGGAGCCTGCTGGCCCCAGAACCCCCGAGAGCCCACCCCCGATGCAGGCGCCCAGAGCTGGCTGTGCACCGCCAGGGCCGGGGGTCAAATCCAGGCTCAGCTCCAACGGGCCTGTGACCCAGCCAAGGTCCCGTGACTGCACTGCGGGAATGGCCATCACGCCTCAGGGGACTGGGGTGTGCGAGCAGGGGTGGAGGTGGGGACACGAGGGAGCATCCTCTCCATCTGTCACCAGAGGGCTGCGGGAGGCCGTCTGTGGGCTCAGCCCGAGACGGGAGGGCTGGGATGTCCCACCCCACCGTCACATGACAGGTGACCGGTGCCCTCCTCCACCACCGCCCCAGCTGTTTGAGATCCTGGCCAAGACCCCGTACGGCCACGAGAAGAAAGGCCTGTTTGGGATCGAACAGCTGCTGTCACAGGGGGTCTTCAGGGCAGCCTTTCCCCTGCACGAGGTGAGGCCGGGGCTGGTGGGGCCGGGGCAGGGTCTCGGGCCCGGGTGTGGGGTGAGTTCCTGGACCAGCGGGTCCTGCTGTCCACCCTCAGGGCACGAGGGGTGGCTGCAGCCCTACGGGCCGCCTGCTGGGGGTCAGCAGACACTTGCGACGTGGCCAGGCACCGCCCTCCAGCCACACGGCAGGCACAGTGGCGTGGCCTTCCCGGGCAGCTTCCCTCTTGGGGAGACAGGGAGGCCCCTGTGCTCCCCACAAAGCTGGGTAAACAAAGGCAGTGGAGGGGTGCTCCCCATCGTCCTGAAACTGTGTCCCCGTGGGGTCTGGAGGCAGTTGCCGCCCTCACAACCCGCAGCGCCTACTGGGCCTTGGGGATGCAAGGCTTCGGGGCGCCTGCGGCCGTGCAGGGTGGTGGCCGGTCACCTTGGCTGTGGAGCATCTCTCCCTGCCTCTGGCTAGAACCCCGGATACACGGTGCTTGCCACAGTCGAACTCGCTGGTGCGGCCATTGGGGGGACAGCACAGCACCGGGCCACAGACGCCCACCCAGAGGTGCCAGTCCACCCTGGGCCAGGGCCGAGGCCCCCCTGGAGTCGGGCCCCGGGAGCCCCAGGAGGCCGAGGCGCCCGGCTCCATAGCCCCTGCCAGGCAGGCCTTCCCAGAGCCCCCCACTGCTCCGTCACCCTCACACACCCGCCCTGAGCCCCGACGCCGGTGTGTGGGCCCCTGCCTGGCTGAAGCCCCACACCTGGAGCAGGGTCCAGTAGGTGCAGGGAGCCCCACACACCTGCTTCTTGTCCCCAGGGCCCCTTTGCGATGCCCCCGGAGGGCACGAGGGCCCCGGGCCTCAACCAGCGGCAGGTCCTGTTCTGGCACTGGGCCCGCTGGGCATCGTGGCACAAGTACCAGCCCCTGGATCACGTGCGCAGGTACTTCGGGGAGAAGGTGGCCCTCTACTTCGCCTGGCTCGGTAAGTCCCGCCACCGCCCGGGGCCCTGGCTCGGTCGTCAGGGTAACAGTCCGCTCATCAGCCGAGTCTGAGTCTCCGTCTCCCCGGGGAGCAAGCACAGGGCTGTCCCCAAGTGCGGCCCCTCCCAGGCTGACACAGCCCTTGCCCATGGGCTGCTGACCCTCCTCACGACCCCGGGAGAGACCCTGAGCACCGCTGACTCCTGCCCCCGCCCCCCGTCCCCTCTGCAGGGTTCTACACAGGCTGGCTCCTGCCTGCGGCTGTCGTGGGCACCCTGGTGTTCCTGGTGGGCTGCTTCCTGGTGCTCTCCGACACGCCCACGTGAGTGCCCTCTCCCCTCGGCTACGGGCCTCACACTGCATCTGGGGGGTGGGAGCGGGGGACCCCACATGCAGAGCTAGGGATGGAGGTGAGCACTGAGCCTGCCCCTGGCCTCAGGAACATCCCAGAGGGCCCTGGGACCTGCTGGAAGGTGAGAGGGAGAGGGGTACTCCCTAGGCTGACCACTGGACAGGTGTGCTCCAGGCTGACCCACTCACCCTTGTTTCGTGCAACAGTATAAACTTTTGTTATAACAATCAAATGATGAGGCTTGAGTGTTACTTTATTATGGAGCTGAAATTTCAAAAAGTTGTCTCACAATTTATCACCGCACCTACTTGAGAGCAGCGCCGGGCTGGGCGGGGCGGTGGGGGGAGGAAGCCGACGGCCCTGAGCCCGGCTCCGGCCCCCCTTCCGCCCTGAAGGCAGGAGGTGTGCGGCAGCGCAGACGCCTTCCAGATGTGCCCACTCTGCCCCGACTGCCCCTTCTGGACGCTCTCCAGCGCGTGCGCCCTGGTCCAGGTAGGAGGGGCGGGGACGGGGGAAGGCAGCTCTGGGGTTCTGGTCCTGCCCGCCCGGGGCCAGGCCCTGTGGAGCTGCCCCCGCCCTGGGGAGCTGTGACCGGCGCCCGCCTGGGCAGACGTGGGCCAGCACTGTCACTGCTGCTGCTGCGCAGCACCGTCCCCGGTCACCCGGAGGCCCCCAGGGCAGACACAGCTGGAAGCTCCCGGGAGCCCGGGGCCCCACAGCTGTGCGAGTCTGGCTTTCTCTTGGGGAACAGCGGCTGCGCCCCCATCCCCCGCACACGGCCCCGAGCCCTGGGCGCAAAGCTGGGCGCACAGACTGGACACACCCCCGGGCACCCTTCTGTGCCGATTTCGGGGGGGCTGGTCTAACATGTTATGGGGCGGGAACAGCGGAACCGACCTTCCCACAGTGCTGGGGCGGGAGCCCAACACCCAGGTGTTGGCAGCACAGCTCCCCCCGGGTCTGTTCCGGGCCTCGCCCCGACCTCTGGTGGCCCCCCGGTCTCTGCCTCCGCGCCCACACGGCCTGTCCCTCTGCGCATCTGTCCGCCCCCTTCTCTTACGTCACGGGGCTCAGGGCCCCCAAGGCTGGGCACTCTCCTGAAGAGATTCACCCTAACGACACACACAGAGTCCCTTGTTCCAGACAAGCTTACATTTTGAGGTTCTGGGTGGCGGCCACCATTCCATCACCACAGCCCACCCTCTGGACCCCACAACTTCACATCCATCCTACGTACAAAATACATTCACCCCAACCCAGCATCCCCAACATTCTAAACTCATCCAAGCGTTAGCTCCAAGTCCAAAAATCTAAATACCAACAAACAGCTCAGGAAGTCCAGAAGCGCATCGAAATCACCTAAGTCGTTATGGGAGAGACAGGCCGGGCCACCTCGGGCCAACCTCCGTCCCCCGAGAGCCAGGACACGAGTCACCTGCTCCCAAAAGGCAACGTCAGGCAGCAGGCAGGCACCGGGCTGAGACCCCGAGGGGCTGGTGGGCGTGGCGAGTGTGACCCCGCCCCCCGCCCCCCCCCCGCAGGCCGGCCGGCTCTTCGACCACGGTGGCACCGTCTTCTTCAGCGCGTTCGTGGCGCTGTGGGCCGTGCTGCTCCTGGAGTGCTGGAAACGGAAGAGCGCCACACTGGCCTACCGCTGGGGCTGCCCCCACTACGAGGACATCGAGGTGGGTCGGCCCCCCGCCCGGGGCCGCTGCCCGCACGGCCACCACTGAGTGCCGCCTCCTCCCCAGGAGAGGCCGCGGCCCCAGTTTGCCGCCTCCGCTCCCGGGACAGCCCCGAACCCCGTCACGGGCGTGGAGGAGCCCTACTTCCCCAGGAGGAGCCGCGTGCGCCGTGTGCTGGCGGGGTCAGTGCTGGTGCTGATGATGGTGAGCGTCCCGCCACGGCCTCGCGCCATGGCGCCCCTTCTTCCTGAGCGGTATGGCGCCGCTGTTGTGCCCGGACCCTGGGGCCCACGAGGCGCCTGCTGTCGCAGAAAAGCCCCTGTGGGCCTGGGCTCCAAGGAGGGGGCCGGCATGGGGGTCCTCCAACCAGAAGGGCTTCCTAGCCCCACCCCCAGCCCCTTCTAAGATGCCAGGGATCCCCAAGTTTCGGCTGGTGGGAGAGCAGGCCGGGGCAGGCTGGTTGGTTCTCAGCACTTGGGTCAAGAGCAACGCCAGTGGCCCCTGGACACCCGGATATCATCCACCCTGTGATTCCAAGTGGCCCCCTGCCACCCCGGCTTCCCCTCCCTGTCCCCCAACAACCCACCAGAAGAGGCGCAGAGCACAGCCAGGTCTGCAGGTGGGGCTGTGGCCTGCGGCGCTGGGGGCCCCGCCCTGGCGTGGGGCTCACGCCGGGGGTCTCCGTAGGTGGCTGTGGTGGTCATGTGCCTGGTGTCTGTCATCCTGTACCGCACCGTTGCGGCCATGCTGGTGTCCAGGTCGGACCGCACCCTCCTGGTGGCCTGGGTGAGCGCCTGCCGCAGCTCCCGGTGGGTGGGACAGGCTCGGGCCCACGCCCGGCGCCGGCTCTGACCGCCCTCTGTCCCAGGCTTCGCGCATCGCCAGCCTCACAGGCTCCGTGGTGAACCTGGTGCTCATCCTCCTGCTCTCCAAGGCCTACGTGGCCCTGGCCCGCGTCCTGACCAGATGGGGTGAGTGGCCGAGGCTGCCCTGTGCTTGGACCCCAGCGCCGCCCTGGAGCCTCCCCAGCCCCCCCGCCCGAGGCAGATGACAGGGACCTCGTGTCTGAGCCAGGCTCAGAGGGGCACGCGACCCACCCCCCGCTGTGAGCAGGGCACCCCTCTGCACAGGACCCCTCCCAGCGGAGCTCCCGGGGGGCTCCCCCCTGCCCAGACCGGAGCCCTGCTTTCTCAGGGCCTGAGAGGCAACTGGGGGCAGCGACAGAGGAAGCTTCCGCTGTCTCCTCCACCCACTCTTCCTCCCCTGCTCCCCACCCCACCTGCCTGCCCCCCACTTTCTCTACACCCCCCCACCGCCGCCCTGTTTCCCAAGGACAGACGCCAGTGAACCAGCCCATGCATTCCAGCGCTGCTCTACCAGCAGCCCTGGTCTAGGAGTGGGGCCGGAGCCCCGTGGACTGGGCGGGGGGCTGTGCCTGCGGGTGGGGAGCCCCCCGCTTGTGCCTGCAACAGCAGGGCGTGTGTGCACCATTTCTGGCCTCAGGTGTGCCCCCCGATTCCGCCTTCAGCCCACACCTCTGTCTCGGCGTCACCCCAGCCCTCGGCCTGTCAGTCCACCTGGCCTCTGGCCGCCCCGTGCTTGACCTCTTCATTCTTAGCGGGGACGCGGTTTACAAGAACTTGAGGAAAGTGCACTTGGCCCCCGCCCTGAGCGCATTTCTGTCCGGTCCCTGGGCGACGTGGCTCTCCCTCACTCCCTGGGTCGGGGGGCCGGACTCACAGGGTGGCTTCTCTGCCCAGAGATGCACCGGACGCAGACCAGGTTCGAGGACGCCTTCACCCTCAAGGTGTTCGTCTTCCAGTTCGTCAACTTCTACTCCTCGCCCATCTACATCGCCTTCTTCAAGGGCAGGTCAGCGCCACCCCCCATGCCCGTGGGGCCCCCCCGCCGGGAGCAGCCATCTGAGATGCTCGGGGAGGGTGGGGGTGGTGGCCCAGGAGGCCTTGTGGGGGGACAGCAGCAGTCCTGGGTCCAGGCCTCGGAGCAAAGCCGGGCCCCGGGACCACCTCGGGGGGTTCCTGCAGGCCCGGTGTGGGCAGCAGCCAGGCGGCACCCGCTCCCTCACGGCCTCGGGACCTTCATTTCTTCAAGGTTTGTGGGGTACCCGGGCAGCTACCACACCTTGTTTGGGGTCCGCAATGAGGAGGTGAGTACCCATCAGAGCCTTGATTTGCAGGGGTTCCCCGGGACCCCCCACCCCGCACAGCCGCCCACAGAGCGCAGTCTCATCCGCACGGCTGATGCTGCCGGCCACTGTCGCTGTCCAGAGCTTCGCTGCAGACACACGGGATGGTGCCTGGCGGGGTCCGGTGCCAGCTGTGGCCCCAGGCTCCGCCCCACCCTGCCCGCCCCGCAGGCACACTCTGGGCAGCAGCTCCAAATCACCTGGCTCCCGCCAGCTGGGGGTGGGGGCTGGGTGGGCAGGAACAGTCCCTGGGGGCCTCTGGGCGAGGTTTGGGCCTGGAAGACCCTCTCCTCTCTGCCCAGTGGGCCTGTGCTCCCCGAGGGTCCCAGCAACACACCCAACCGAGGCCTGGGAGGCGCCACCCCTGAGGAGCGCTCGTTATTGTCACACGGCAGGAGGGGGTGTCTCGGGGACTGGACGGGGCAGTTGGGACCCCAGCTCAGGGGCTTTCGGTCGTCAGAGGGAAGGCCCCCAACCCCTGACTTATGCAAAAAATGGGGTTCCCTTGCTCCCGTGTGGAGGCCGGTCAGGTGCTGTGGGCTCCAGTGGGCTGGGTGCAGGGGTCTGAACAAGGCTGCCCCGCTCCTCACCCCAGGGGCCCGACACCCCAACGGCACAGGCTGATGCCCTCCAGCTTTGTGCCGCTGTGCAGGGCGTGCTGTCCCAGGGGCTCCCCCTAAAAGCCCCTGGCCCACCTCCCCCTGGCTGGGCCTGCTGAGGCTGCAGGGTGGGTCCTCCTGGACCACAGGCCAGCGTCGGCCCCAGGTGACCCCAGGTGGGTCCCCAAAGGAAACCCGGGGGCTGTGCAGTGGTGGCACTGTCTACCAGGTGGGCCTCGGGGAGGCTGGGGGCAGGGCCGGGCCCCCTCCCAGGGCTCGAGGCGGACGGGAGCACGAGGCCACTCCCCGCGCTCACTGGGGTGTGGCTGTGCAGTGCGCGGCTGGAGGCTGCCTCGTGGAGCTGGCGCAGGAGCTCCTGGTCATCATGGTGGGCAAGCAGATCATCAACAACGTGCAGGAGATTCTCGTCCCGTGAGTGCCCGGCTCCCCCGCCCCAGGGCCAATCCAGGGAGCCTGGGGCAGCTCAGTTCCCGCCTCCTGGACCTGATGGCCTTTCTGTGGGGGCGGGGGGCGCCGCTCACCGTCGCCCCGTGGGCCCCACGACGCCCGCACCCCATGGTGGCTGGGGTGGCACGTGGAGTCCCCTTGTCTCGGGCCAGCTTCTGTGGGGCGGCAGGCCCACTCTTCCTGTGGCCCCCGTGGCCCAGGCACCTGGCAGCACCCCAGCCAAAGCAGAGCCGGGGAGGGGGGCGCCCATCTAGACAACTGGGCCCCTCCCAGGCCAGAGCCCTTGCAGCAGCTGCTTAGGCCGGACCCACCCTGGACATCGTCCCCCGCACACCTGCTCTCCCCGCGGCGCCACGGAATCCCCTTGGCCCTACGAGCCGTGGCTGTGGGAACTTGGCTGACCCCCGTCCCTCTCTGGGTGCAGTCGCTGCTGTGCAGCTGAATTCGAGGAGACCCTGAGTCGGGGCTGTAGTTGCTGCCTGGTGGGGCCAGGGGCCAGATGAGTGATGGCAAAGCCGCACACACGTGACAGTCCCATGCACATGTGCTCCACATGTGACACAGCAATGCATATACACAGGCCACCTGAAACATATGCCCCACATGACACAGAAACACATGTACCCCACATATGACAAAGCACCACACATACCCCACACGTGCCAAACACACATGCCCCTGCAACACGTGTCCCACATGACAGTGACACAGACATGCCCCACGTGTGACAAAACAACACACACACGCCCCCACTGGCGTAGTGGCTGCCCCCATCTTCCTTCCACGCTGACGTAGCTCTTGGCACCTCTGCATTTCTCAGGAGGAGTCCATCCCCCTAAAGCTCCTCTGAGCAGTGGTGACGGTGCTGGGGGTGCGGCTTGGGAGCTGGGGCGGGGCTGCCCCACGGAAGGAGGAAGGACGCAGATGCTCCCCAGGCTCTGTCTGCAAGGCCTCGCCCTGCTGCGCCCACCCGGGCCCAGACCCTCCCCTGCTGCCCCAAACTGCAGACCACCCAGGGCTCAGTGTGAGGAGCAAGAGCCAATGTCCCGGGCGCTCCCACCCCCAGGAAGCTGAAGGGCTGGTGGCAGAAGTTCCGGCTTCGCTCCAAGAGCAGGAAGGTGGGGGCTTCGGTGGCCGCAGGCCAGGCGCCCTGGGAGGCCGACTACGAGCTGCTGCCCTTCGAGGGCCTGTTTGACGAGTACCTCGAGATGGGTAGGCGCCCCGCGGCCTCCAGCCTCAGCACCCTGTGTCCTTCCAGACGAGATGTGGGTGGAGCCAGAGGGTTCCTGGGGAAGCCAGGGCTGCTCAGAGTCACAGTGGGGAGCCCAAGGAAGAGTGGCCAGGACGGGGAGGGACAGCACCCTGGGGACAGGGGTTGGGAGGAGGACCTGGAGCCTCGACGGGGCTCTCCGGGTGTGGCTTTAATGCCCCTGATCCCGTAACGCATCTGCGAGAGCCCCTGTCTGGAGCTCGGAAAGAAGCGGGGTGCTCAGCAGACCAGGCACTAGGGGTGGGGGCAACTACCCCTCAGAGAAAGGCTGTGCCTGGGAATGAGATGGGCCTCAGGCGCCCTGACTGCTGCAGTCCCATCGGGGAGTCGATTCTAAAAACTTTCTCGATGCCCACCGTCTTTGCTGTGCTCCCCACGGCGTTGAGTCCGAGCCACACGCCATCACTCGGGGCTCCCAGCAGCCGACAGCCGGCAGCGGGGCCCCAGGCTCAGCTTAGGAATCACGGAGGCCGCAGGGGTCCCTTTCCAGGAGCCACGGTCAGGGGGCGTTTCGGGGGCGGAGTCTGCGGGGCGAGCCAGAGCAGAAGCAGGCGTGGCCGGGTCCCGGGCCTCCCTAGGGGACAGGAACGCACTGGGGGTCCCAGGCGTGTGGGCAGCGACAGGGCGGGCGGTGACCCCGTGCCCTCAGTGCTGCAGTTCGGCTTCGTCACCATTTTCGTGGCCGCCTGCCCGCTGGCGCCGCTCTTCGCGCTGCTCAACAACTGGGTGGAGATCCGCCTGGACGCGCGCAAGTTCGTGTGCGAACGCCGGCGCCCGGTGGCCGAGCGCGCGCAGGACGTGGGCGTCTGGTTCCCGATCCTGGCGGGCATCACGCACCTGGCGGTCGTCAGCAACGTGAGCGCTGGACCCGGCTCCGCGGGGCGCCGGGAGGGCTCAGGGGGAGGGGAGGAGGGGCTCCCGCTCACACGGACCCCGCGCCCAGGCTCTGCTGCTGGCCTTCTCCTCCGACTTCCTGCCGCGCACCTACTACCGCTGGACCCGCGCCGGCGACCTGCGTGGCTTCGTCAACTTCACGCTGGCACACGCCCCGCCCGCCTTCGCTGCGGAGCACAACCGCACGTGCAGGTGAGGCAGCCAGGCGAGGGGCGGGCCGCGCGGGGTTGGGGGCACTGGGTTCGGGGACGCGGCAGGGGCTGCGAGCGCCCATCCGCCCCGTCTGCGGGCCGGGTTGAACTTCTGAACATCCGAGCGCAGGGCGCGCCCGGCGGAAGACCGTGTGGTGGGTCCCTTTTTCCTAGGTCGTCTTCAGCCGATTTTGGTCTTTTTTTTTTTTTTTTCCCGCAGAACACTCAGCTAAGCTTTAAAATGTAGTAACACATTTATTCATAATATTCTTCACGGTTTTCTTCAGCTCACCTGTTTGTTCTTACGGCCGCATTTACTTTCCGGACACAATTTGTGTATTTCCTTTTCTTTAAAAAATCAACCCTCGGGAATTGAAACTTCAACTCATTCGGTTTCAGTCTTTCTTGGGTTTTAACAAACTAATTCGTGTCTACAAGTTTTCTTGAATATACCCCTTAAAAGTCTAATTTTTTAAAAGATTATTTATTTTTAGACAGAGGGGAAGGGAGAGGGGAAGAGAAACATCAATGTGCGGTTGCCTCTCGAGCGCCCCCTACTGGTGACCTGGCCTGCAACCCCGCCTTGTGTTCTGACTGGGAATGGAACCTGGGATCCTCTGGTGCCCAGGCCAGTGCTCAGTCCACTGAGCCACACCAGCCAGGGCAAAAGCCTCATTCCTTGAGTGCTGATAATCTGCTATCCTTCTGTATTTCTTGTTTATCCATTGTTTGGGAGAGGACGTTCCCAGACAGTTTTTTTTTTCATTGAATTATACTGGACACATGATATTATGTCTGTTTCAGGTGCCCCACATACTGATCCCGAGTCTCACACCAGGATGAGTTGAGTCCCTTCAGTTACCTCCCAGGGTTATGGACTGTGTTCCCCATGGGGTGGACCCGTCCTCCCCCCCGCCCCTGCTTCCAGGGGAAGGGAAGGAGAAATAAGGGGAGAGAAACATCAGTGTGTGGTTGCCTCTCGAGCTCCCCCTACTGGGGACCTGGCCTGCAGCCCAGGCATGTGCCCTGACTGGGAATCGAACCAGCAACCCTTTGGTTCACAGGCTGGGCTCAATCCACTGAGCCACACCACAGGGCATCCATGCAAATACTTTTTTGCTGCTTTAAAAAAAAAGCCATTGATTCTGATTTAATTGATTGGAGGGCAGAGAACTTGAATGGTTGACATGTAAATCACATTGCTGAGGTTTCTTCATGATCTGGTCCCAAAGAATTTTTTTTGCATATATTTGTTTCAGGTGAACTTGAAAATATTTTTTTTCACTTGATTTTGGAGCAAGGTTCTATATATACTATTAGGTCAGGCTTCTTATTGTTCAGGTTTTCCTGCCCCCCACCCTTTGTTCTTTTTCCCTGCTTACTCTATCAGGTTCTGATAGAGGTGAGTTCAAGTCCTCCCAGGAATGGAGGGTTATTGGTGTTTTCGGGTGGTTCTGTCAGGTTTTGCTTTGTGTGTTTTGAGGTTCTTAGTTGCGTGTAAGTTCACAGTCATGTTCCCTTTCTCATGGACACTTTCTCCATTCATTCTTGTCCTTTTTATTCTCTTCTCCTGACTTCGGGGAGATGGGTGGGTGTTCTGTATTTTTTACTCTTTAGACTCACTTGGAACTAATCCTCTACATTTTTAAAAATGATTTTATTTATTTATCTTTAGAGAGAGGGGAAGGGAGGGAGAAAGAGAGGGAGAGAACGGTCAGTGTGTGGTTGCCTCTCACATGCCCCCACTAGGGACCCGGCCCGCAACCCAGGCATGTGCCCCGACTGGGAACCGAACAGACAACACTTTAGTTTGCAGCCTGTGCTCAGTCCGTTGAGCTACGCCAGCCAAGGCGCTAACCCTCTACATTTTTATCATTTTAGGGGCTACCCTATATTTTTAGCATACAATAGCAACTATACATTTTCCTCACACAGCCTAGAGGAATTCCTCTTTGGCTCCTCCCCTTGTGCAGCACAAGGGTCTTCCCATGCCGTGCCCCCACCTGCTAAGCCCCCACTGGCCCATCTTACTGTTCCACAGATTCAACTTTACTGTTACAAACACAGAAACAGTTTTAGTCATTTGTGAATCACATCTATTCGGTGTATTAATTGAAGAGGCTACAGTAGTGTGTTCCCTCTGAATGCCTATTTTTCCTGTGGACGTATAGCCCTCTATAGCTCTTTCTGGAACGGTGTGGGGTTCGTGAACTCTTATGTCTTAAAATCTCTCTCTGTCCTTCAAACAGCGAGTGTAAAATTCCAGGTCAGGAGTTCTTTTCCGTCGGGCCTTGGGAAATATTCTGTACCGACCTGGCTTTTCTCGTTGGAAGCACACGTACACAGTATTTAACATTATTTCCTCGTTTTCCTTGATTTGTGCCACTAACAGGTGTCAGTCCTGGCAGGTTTGTTTAAAAGTTTCTCATCAAGAAACATCTCCATGTTCCTTCAATAGAGCTGCTCCCTCTTCCCTCTCGTGGAGATTCTCCACTTCTCCTCACTGGCTTGGGGGGCTCTCTTTTCCATTTTTAAACTGGGGGCCCTCGTTGCCTTGCGGGTGACTTCATCGCTCATTTCCCAGTCCCCTTTTCTGTGCGTCCAATTGAGCCACTCCCAGGTCAGATGACTGTATGTTTGCCTTTCAAGATTGTTTTTCTTCTCCTACGAAGCTGGCGCTGGTGATGCTTTCCGTGGAGTGTCACGTCTAAGTTTGTTAGCCTAAGGCAGAGAGAGGGGAAGTGCCGAAGGGCGGGGAGGCTGAGTCCGTCTGACTCCCGATGCCGGCAGAGCTGAGTGCCCCGGGCGGTCGGGAGCGGGACAGCCTCTGAGCAGAGCGGACTGCCCGGAGCACGTAGGCGTGCAATCGCTGTGGGAGCCAGGCTCCCGGACACTCACACCTGGAGGGCGTGCAGTTGCCCTCCGGACGACTGGACGACTCCTTTAGCCTCGTAGGGGAAGTAGACAACCCAGCTCCCCCCTGCACCCCCGTTTGGGTCCACAGAAGAGAAAGCTACGAGTCCTCCAGAATGCTGCTGGGGAGTGTTTCCCTCTCCGGGCGCCCTCGAGGGCAAGTCAGGCCCAGAGTTACAGGGTTGGGGACGGAAAAGGGGGTGGCACTGAGAAGTCACTGCCCGGCTCCCCACCCCGGGTCCCACGTTTCCTGCAGGTATCAGGCCTTCAGGGAAGACGATGGACAGTATTCCCGGACCTACTGGAACCTGCTGGCCATCCGCCTGGCCTTCGTCATTGTGTTTGAGGTAGCTGGGCTCCTCCCAAGCCCTCTGCGGGCTTCCCCCGCTGTCTCACCCTCAGCCTCAGCACGGTGCCCCGCACGGGGCTGTGCCTCACGTCACCGCGTGGCCTGGCGGTCGGTGTGACCAGGGCAGCAGAGCCCTGGTGCTCGCTGCGCTCGCCTTGGCGGGATCGGTTCCCTGCATCTCGCGTCTCCGCTTGGAAAAGGGAGCTCGTCCCTGCCAGGCCTGTTCCTGGGTGGGGTGGACATGCCCCGGGCTCGCTCCACGGGGCCACAGAAGCTGCAGGTGGTCTCTGTGGCCGGCAGGCTGCTGCTCTCCAGTTCCGCCCGCACACCTGGGGAGCAGCTGCCCATGCCTGGGCCCACGAAGACCACTCTGGGCACCTGTGTGGCCCACGGAGGGGCACCCTCTCCCAGCCCTGCCCCTGCCCCCCAGCACGTGGTGTTCTCCATTGGCCGGGTGCTCGACCTCCTGGTGCCTGATGTCCCGGAGTCCGTGGAGATCAAGGTGAAACGGGAGTACTACCTGGCCAAGCAGGCGCTGGCGGAGACGGAGGTGAGCGCTGACCCGCGGGCCTCACCCTTCACCCGCCCTCAGGCACCCGCCCCCGCTGGGTGTCTGCTGCCGCCCAGGCCGGGTGAAGTCAGTCTAATCGCACTCCTCTCGGCCACCTTCCCGGACTCAGGCTCTCTTTGGGACAAATGGAGCGAAGGACAGCAGGGCCCCAGCCTCAGAGGAGAGCCTGGGCCCACAGCCTAGACGGCCAGGAGCCAGCCACGCCTCCCCAGCCCCTTCCCTCTGGGGTCCTGTTGGCAGCTGAGGGGCCTGGAGCCAGACCTCCCCGGAAGGCAAAGGCCTCCCACGGCCCTCGCCCCCTCCCACCCCCGTGCTCCCAGTCACAGCTGGCAGTCAGGGTGCCCTCCCTCCACTCCCTGCCCAGGACTCCTGGTCTGTCCTCTCCGTTCTTGGCCCCCCCACCCCCCCGCGCCCCCTTCCCTCCCAGCCGCCACCAGCAGCCTCTGAGCTTCCGTCTCACCTCCTCCCTGCACCTCGGCTCCTGCGCAGGCTGCGCCCGAGGCTGGGGGAGGCTCGGAAGATCTGTTCCCTCGCCAGGGAGACGCAGGGACTTCCTGTTTCCACACAACCGTCTCCAAAGGCAGGGGCGGCGGTGTGCGAGGCTGGACCTCGTCTCCCGGCGCCGCCCCCGCCCTGCGCTCCCTGCTGGGGGTGCGGGTTCCTCTGCATGCCCTGTGCCTCCTGGGAGCACAGCTCCGGGGACACTGAGCTCCGGGGACAACGACCGCCTCAGGGCACCCGCAGGCCCCACCACGGCTTCCTGAGCAGCGTGCTTGCCCCCTGCCTCGGATAAAGCCCCAGGGCTCCGGCCTCGGGGGAGGTGCCTTGGATGCACTTTCCCACGTCACTCACCACCTTTGAGAACAGGGACCACCCTCTGAGCAGCAGAGCCACCAGCAGTGAGGCTGCAGGACTTTCTCCCAGTTGGTGGTATTGCTGCTATTGTCTCAAACTTTGCAATTTTAAAGTAAATTTCTTCAAACGTAAAAAAAAAAAAACTGCTCACATCATACTTCAGGCTTTCAGGAAGTGAATACACCACTGTAGTCAGCAGGTCAACAAGACAACAGCTGATCCCCAGGCCCTGGCAGGGACCCTCCGCACATAACTCTGTCCCCACCCGGAGCAGCCCCCACCTCGGCCTCCGCTGCTGACCAGGGGGTCTGGCCCGGAGCTTTGGAGGGGCTGCTGCTCAAGGGCCATCCTGGCTGCCAAGGGACCCCCATGGTGAAGACACTGCGGCCCTGGTGCCCGTGTGACGGGGTGGTGACCCGCTGAGGCGGCTCCCAACAGCAGCCCAGCTCGTGCCTGGGGCCTGGGGGCTGGGCCAGTCCTGGGGACGCAGAGGTTTGCTGACGGAGACCGTTCGGGAAGACGGGGCGCTGCTCCACAGCAGGCGAGGCCTGGCCAGGACCCCCACGTGGCCCCTGCAGGGCGGGCAGTCGGTGCGGGATGAGGACCACGGCAAAGATGAGAACTACATCCCTGTGTCCATGACCCCTCGGGTGTGTGCCCCTGGTTCCACGGGGCTGAGAACACACAGGTGGCATGACAAAATGACACCAGCACACGGCATCTGGTTTTGGGTTTTATTTTAGAATTTATAAAATTCCAGTGTCATCCATATTCATTAGCCTGTACACACGTTTGCATATAATCTCCAAATTCCAAAGTTAAGGCCAAGGGATGAGTTGTAACTGGACACACATGACATGGAGGACAGTCAACAGGGGAAGCAGAGCCTCACGACCCAGCCCACCCACCCGGGGCTCCCGCAGCAGCACCAGGGGCGGCAGGAGCCCTGGGCAGCCGCCTCAGGAGCGTGGCTGACAGCCACACGGCGAGACCCCGAGCGGGGCAGGAGGGCTGCACCCGCATCAGCAGCGAGTGCAGACGTGCCCACACCTGCTGCGGGAACTGAACACCCACCTTTGTGGGGGGGCTTGGGTGCCACTGAAACAGGGAGGAGGTCTCGGCAGACATCAGGGCGAGGACGGGCAGTGCACGGGCCGACGGGAAAGGCTCCCAAACTCACGCAGAGGGCGGGGACCCCAGGGACAAGGGACAGTCCTGGAGAACAGACACGCCTTCCCTCCCCGCTCCCTGTCTCAATGCACTCCGCCTAACGTGGGGGCCACCCAGCCTGTTCGGCTGAAGCAAATGTTCATTCCTAGAAACGGGCACGTTTAAGGCTGCGTGAGCGAACGGGAACCTGCAAAGGCAACTGACGGCAGACTTGCGCTAAGCAATTCTGGTCCGTTCAGGAATTTCAGTGGGAAGGTTCCCAGGCTGAGTAGGAACGGAATAGAAAATGTCATGCACGGGTGGTCAGGGAAGAAGCGACCACCCACGGGAAGGGCTGGGCGACGGGCCGGGCGGCTCCTCCAGCACCCCCGTGTCTGGGACGAACAACTCAGGAAGGGCATGTCCCCCCACGGGGCGGGGGCGGGGGACCCGACAACCCAGAGCCAAGGGCTGGCTGTGGCTCCCGCACGGCGCCGCCCGGCCCTCCCTCTCCAGAGCGGACCTGCGCCAGGCTGGCCGGGGCGGGACACCTGCCAGGGCACACCTGAGGACAGCAGACTCCCTGAGCAGGGCCTCCAGGCCAGGCCGAGTGGCAGCCTCTCTCTGCCCCTGAGAGCCAGCTCCCGGGGGTCTGTGCACGGCACCCCCATGCGTCAGAGCGCAGCATGTGGGGCGGGGGGCGTGCACTCCCCACGCCAGGCTGGCCCACAGTGGGGGCCGCCCCGCCCCCCGCAGATCACTGCCCAGCCCTGAGGTAGAAAGGGGGAGGCTGAAGCGGGCATCCTGCTGGGGAGGGGCGGGAAGCTGAAGTCGGTGCGGGGACTCAGCTGTCACTCAGCAGGGCCGTCTCCGAGGGGAAGCAGGTGTCCCCCTCTCCTCGGTGGGCCACATCCCCCGCCCCCCACTCCCTCCCCAGACCGGGGGCAGACATGCAGCCTCACCTGCGGGCCTCGCTCATCCCCGGCGCCTGTGGTGCAGGGAAGGCAGGGGCACCCGGCGCCTGGGCCCCTGGGGGCCCGGTGCCCCCGTGCGCACCCTGGGCCTCCTCCCACCCTGCGGTCTGGGGCAGCGAGAAGCAGGCGGCTGCAGGCTGCAGAGGCCTGGACGACAGGCAGAGGGAGGACGGGGCTGGGAAAGGAAGAGGGCAAACGTTTGGCTTTTCTAAAGTGAGGAATTTATTTCCTGAGGTCACGACACAGGAAGTGGGCTCAGCCCCAGCTGTGCAGCACGCAGTGGGGCCGGGGCCTCGCTGACTCGCCGGCGAGATGTCCGGTCGCCTGTTAGTGTTCGAACCGTGGAAAGCCGGCCGCAGCCGGCGTCAGGGGCAGATCCCGAGCGCGCACTGGGCGCTGGCCGGCCCGAGGACCCGCCGCTCACAGCGCGGGCACCCGCTTCCCTGCGAGACCTCGGGGAGGGGGGGCGTCGACAATTTACGGAGGGTCCAGCCGCTGGGTCAGATTGAAACAAACCATTGTGTGGTGGGTTTGGGTCAGCAGGCTGGAGAGGTTTCTGTTTTCTGATCATTATCGCTTGGGGCCCCAAGGGAGGGTCTTGGGGGCCACCTGAGCCCCAAAGCTGGGAAATTCCTCAGAGCTGCTCATGTCCGGAGCCTGTGGGGACAGAGAGGGCGCAGCTTTACTCGGCAGGCTGTGCTTAGGCAGCTGCAAGACGGCGCCGCCCTCGGACCCCGGGCCCCCACAGCCAGAGGGGCCCCGGCGGCGAGCGCGGTCTGACCTTCTCACTGCTGTTGGTGGTCCAGGGCGCATCCCGCACCACAAAGCCCTTGGACGGCGCCTTGGACTCCTCGTGGGCCGGGGGCTTCATGTACACCTGCAGCACCTCGCTGTCCACCACGTCGGCGAGCTGTGGGCACAGGGGCAGGGGTCAGCCCAGCCAGCACTGCGTCCACCTGCTCCTAGGCGCCGGGGCCCCCGTCCTGGCCGGCGTCTGACCACACCCGCAGGGGCCCCGAGGGCCAGGACTCACGTATTCCTCTTCCAGGTTGAGGATGTGGTCGACGGCCTCCTCCACGTTCTCCGGGAGCCCCGTCACGGTGACGCAGTTGGGGTCCGGGGCCCCGCTCTGCGGGAAGCGAATGTCCACCTGGAAGGAGCCAGGTGTTGGCTAAGGTGGCCCCGAGTGCCCGTCAGGGGTTTCGGGCCCAGCGGCCAGCGCCGGTGGCTGGGCGCGGTCCGTTCCCAGTGCTTTCTGCTCCGTGTTGGAAATGTGGGCGCCTGGTCTGGGGGCCCAGGGCACAGGTGCCGTTGCCTCCTCGCATGCACGCACCTTTGGGGACGGCCAGGGCGGCAGGCAGCCATAGCGGGGGGTGCCCCCTTCTTCAGGCCAGCACAGGACACTGACCAACAGTGCCAGCCACACAGCTGTGACCCCGCCTGGCCTCGCCGCCCGAGGGATAAGCACCTGAGCGCTGAGGCGGCCTCCCCTTCCAGACCCCTGCTGGCCAGTGAGTGTTGTCAGCAGCCTCGGCAGAAAGACTGAGGCCCGGGGGTCCACGGGCCCACTGACCGCAGGGAGCACACCCGTCTCACCCGCGGGCTCCCGGGACCGACACCTGCACTGCACACCAGGGCTGGGGACGCACCTTGAACTCATCCATGATTTTGCGAATGGCTTTGCCGCGGGCACCGATGATGCGGGCGTGGACACGGTGGTCTAGAGGGACGTCCTCAGAGACCATCTGCTCGAGCTCCCCCACGATTTTCAGAATGGCGTCCCGGGCGGCTTCTGTGTTCTTCTCGTACCCTGTGATGGTGATCTGGTCCTGTGGCTGAGAGGGGACAGCCCGTCAGAAGAGGGCGCCCGGGTCCTGGGCAGGACTGAGGGAGGTGGACCGCAGCCTGAGGGGACACGGCGGTCCACTCCGCAGAGGAAGAAGGTGGAAAAACGGCAGGTTAACAAGATCCCTCCCGAGCCCCGCCCACAGGACGACGCAAAGGCACTGGCAGGTGAGGGGTCAGGGAAGGCCCCCCCGGTCCCTCGTCCGTGGGGCCCTTTGTGCAGACGGACCGACCTGGAAGAAGGTGCTAGACAGCATGGCAGGCAATACACACCTGCAGGCCCCCACCGAGGGCCGCCCTCCTCCCACACCCACGTACCAGCGAGGGCGCTGGATGGGCAGAGTGAGCAAACGGGTGATTCAAAGCATAGCAGAGAAAACAAGGAAACAAAGTATCGACCTTAAACCACACCCTGAGGACGGACGCGCGCGCGCGCGCGCACACATACACACACACACACACACACACAAGAACGCAGCGTAGAAGAGCCAGAGAAGAATGGCCACCTGGAGAGGAAGAGGCCCCAGGAGTCCAGGTGACACAGACACAGGGCGGGAGGCCGTGAGCACCCCCGGTCCCCGCCCAGTGAGGCCCAGAAACCTCCACCAGCCACTGAGGCGGCAGCGCTGAGCACAGAGCACGCCCGGCAAATGGAAGCGTCGCTCTCACAGGACGACTGTGTGTGAGCCCTGGCTGGAGTGGCTCAGACTGAGAGCAGGAGTGGAACCAAGGGGTCTCAGTTCCATCCCCCGTCAGGGCACGTGCCATGGCTGCAGACCGGGGCCCCAGTAGGGGGCGCTCGAGAGGCAACCACACATTGATCTCTCCCTTTCTCCCTCCCTTCCCCCCTCTAGAAATAAATATATAAAATCTTAAAAAAAAAACCCCAAAACTTTATGAAAGATGTGGCTGCCTGACCCTGCTCAGCTTATGGGATGGTAACAGTCCAACACTAAATAATGACGCTGAACAGCAGTAATTACACGGGAAAGCGGAGGAAAGTAAAGGATAGTAAAGATGAGGGATGGAGACATCTAAATTCTCAAGATCAAAGTAATTAAAGGTCAAGTCAAAAATAGAGAATTCATCACACACAGCAGAACAAACCAAGTCCCTAGACACAAAGGAGAGCGCGCGTGAGAGCGCCGCCTGGGGCAGGCCCGGGGCTGGGAGCAGAGGAAGGGGCGCGGGCAGCTCCGCAGGCCCGCGCACGGCCTGCACAGGGACCCGGGAGGGCAGGCGGGGCAGAAGCGGGCAGGAGGCGCGCCGAGGACACGCGGACTGCACGGTGGGACCGGTGCGCACAGGAGTGCTAGGAGGTGCTGGCCAGAGGGTCCCAGGCCAGAGGGTCCCAGGCCACCGTTTCTGGGTGCCCTGCTGTGTGGCCAAGAGGGTGGGAGACCCGGGCACAGACGGGGCTCCACTCGTGCAAGGCCTGCTGGGTGGGCGGCCCACCGCAGAGGCGGAGCCTCAAGGCGAGACGGCAGGCGTGCGGGACGGGCTGGCTGGGCCCGGGAGCCCCCACAGGCTGCGGGGGTGGAGGGCGCACCTTGCAAGGCTCCGCCTGTGAGCACGGCTACGCGAGGACCCCGCCGAACGCACACGGTGCTGCAGCCACGACGGGGAAAGCTCAGCCTGCTGGCACCCGCTGAGACGGGGCCGACCCTGAGCTAAACTCAACCTTCAGAAACCTGCCACTCAAGACCCTGCTCTCCGGCCCAGCGGGGCCTCTCCTGTCTGCCCGGTCCATGTTCCAGGGGAAGACACATGTCCCCAAAGCGCCCCGACACCGTGTCCAACACAAGCGTATTTCTCACCTGGTTCCCATCATCCTTATCAGGAAACTGGATGTTCACATCGTGCTCCAGGCGGATTTGGGTGATCACTGCTCCCTTCCTCCCGATGACTTTGGGATGGTATTTGGGGTCGACAGTGACGCTCAGCTTAAAACTCCGTAGAGCCTGCAGACGACACAGAGGAGAAGGGATGAGGCAAAGGGTGGAAGGCTGGGTCCCGAGGTGCCCTTCCCCCCGCGCACATCCCCGCGCCCTCTCTCCGCCCAGAGGCTGGAAGGCCCCTGTCAGCACAGCCACAAACACAGGCTGGGCTTTTCTGGGGGCCTCTGTGCCACATCCCATCACCAGCAGGCGATGAGAACCAGAGGCCTTGACCCCGCACAGCTGGGGCTGCGGTTCCCTTGGCACAGGACCTGGAAGGGTGGTGACAGCTGGAGCCACGCGCTCCTCACTTGTGGGACAGGAGTGGGCGTTACAAAGGCCAGAGAGAAAAGAGGAATCAAAGTGCTAAGGACACAGCCCCAGATGAGTGCGGCCGGAGACCTGGTCCGAGGACACACCCCGCAGTCGGGGCCTGGGTTGAGGCGACGCGGCCACAGCAGCCACAGCGACCCCGCGGGATGTCCGGGCCCAGTCACCCCGCCCCGCAGGCAGGGGTCCACACCCCCCTCACCCCCAGCACTGCTTCCAGTGCCCAGGCCCCACCTGCCACGCCTCCCTCTTGTGACCCCCAGAGGCCAGCTCTCTGACGGGCGGGCGGGCGGGCTGTCATCCCCACCCAACAGCAGCGGGACTGCGGAGCGAGGGGGTCCCAGGGCCCGCGGCCACCCACACCCCCCAGCCCCGCAGCCCTGCGAGGGCCCCACCCTGTCTCCAGGCTCACTCTCGCAAACTGCGGACTCGGCTAACAGACCCGGGGCCCAGCTGCCGCCGCGACACTGTGAGAGCAAATGGCCTCCCCCCAGCCCTGCTCCTAAGCAAGGCTCCCCGCTCGGCACACTGCCCGGCCTGCCCCCCCGTCTCCCTGGTCGCAGGGTGCCCGGGAGCCGCGTCTCTCAGGAGCCCCTGGCAATTCTCATGCAACCGGGCTGAGAACCACAGCCTGGGAGGAAGTGCCCGCGGCCCCGCCCGGCGCTCACCCGGTCCTCCTGCTCCGCCCGCAGCTCCCGCACGCGCTCCAGCAGGCCGGCCTTGGCCCGGTCCAGGTTGGCAGCGAGGCCCGTGATGGCGATGGTGTCGGACTGCAGCTCGGGTGCTGGGACGTGTATGTTCACCTGGTGGGCACGGACAGACCCGATGTAGGTAGGGCCCCAGAATGGGAATGTGTCTGTCTAGCCCCCACCGATGAGGGCAAACTTGGAAGTCGTGAACAGCCTGCCTGTCACGTTTGCCAGGGACACACCTGCAGGCTGGGGACAAGGAGGACAAGCAGCACAGAGCTTGATAAAGAAGAGCAGGAGGCAGGCACCTCCTGGGGGAGGGTGTGACAGTCCGGTGACGGCGGAGTCCCACACCTGAGCTCCAGGGACAGGGCCTGCAACCTGCTCACCTCAAATTCGTCCATCATCTTGCGGATCCCGCTGCCCTTCTGCCCGATGATGTACCGGTGAAGGTCGAAGGGCACCTCCACTTCCGTGGTGACAGGGACCAGGGCCTGCAGGGAAGAGGGCCGACACCAGGCCCGAGAGCAGTGACCAGAGGGACCCTGTGGCCCAGCACAGGGCCTCATGGGGGAACGACAGTCGCACCCAGAGCCTTCCACGCTGTTTCATCGGGACCGAGGAGGTGCCTGCTAACCCAGGGAAGACCTGGGGAGAGGACGCGGGGCCCCGCGTCCGGGTCGGCGCTGGTGGGGCACCCTTCGGACCCGGGCCCTACACGCAGGAGGCCCCTTGCTGGAGGAAACAACACAAGGCAGGCCCAGGAGACCCGGGCCTCGAGCCCTGGCTCCGCCACAGAGGCCGCCCCGCCGGCCTTGTGGGGGTCGGGGACGGGCTGCGGCCTGCGCCCCCGCGGGTCACAGGTCGGGACCACCCCTGCTTCTGACCGCCTCCGCAGCCCGGTCCCTGGACGTGGGACGACTGGTCCCCACGGCATGCGGAGCAGCGCCCGACATGGAGGCGGCGCCGGCCAGTGCTCACTGCGCAAACGGCTGGTCCTCACAAGCCCGAGACAGTCTGAACACCCCCGCTTCACCGAGGGGACACCACGACCCACCGGCTATGCTCCCTGCGGCCCCCAAGCCTGCAGGCCCCGGGGGCTGGCCCCTGGTGCTGCCAAGTGCTGGGAAAGAAAATGCCCAGTGCCCCCAAGAAAGGGAGGGGCTGCACCCACCTCGAGGGCTTCCTTGGCAGCTTCACACTTTTCCTTGCGGCCAGAGATGGTGATGATGTCACACCTCCTGGGAGAGCCAGGGTCGGTCTCTCTCCCCTCCCCAGGGTCATCGCCGTTCTCCTGGGCAGCTGGGGGGGGGGGGGACAAGTCGCACAGGCCTCAGCTTCAAGACAGGGGACTGGTGATGGGAAGAGCGAGGGGCCCACCATGTTCGAGAGGGGAGGGCAATGTTCCCACAGCCCCAGAGCTGGCAATGGGAGGCAGCAGCTGGGAGGGGCTCAAGAGATTCACAGGTGACAAGGCAAGAGTGCCCCAGCTGCTTCTGCCAGGAAGGAAGCACCAAGAATAAAGGGACCTGAGACAGGACACGGGAGCGGCGGGGGGGCGCTCCCAGGGGACCATTTGTGCACCCAAATACACACCCCAACAATATTCCTAGTGTGGGACACAAATACGGGAGTGGGTAGGCACAACTGCCCAGAGCCTGCTCCAACACAGGGATGCTTCAAGATGAGAAAACCTGAAGGTCAACTATGAACCTGTCACATATCGCATAATCAGATCTGCAGACGTGGACCGACGGCCAGGGTCAGCTCAACTGATGCAAGAGAGCACCCTCGCTCTCGGGGAGCAGCCACTGGGGGAAGGGGCAGGTGTGAGAACCAGACTCCGACGCGTCCGAGACTCCAGTGCGTGTGTGCATGCAGGCGTGTGTGCAGGGGAGGTGGGCAAGAAATGCTGCAGAGGTTTGGAGACGATCCAGGATCTTTACTGTGCTCTGTGCAATTTTCCTTCAAACGTGCGGTTACGTCGAAATTAAGTGGACACTCAAGTGCGAAACGTAAATGGGACACGGCACGACCTAACCAGTCTCCTACTCAGAACGGCCCGTATGACCAGAACAGCCGGCGCTCCAAGGCATGACGTGCCTGTGGAGGTCCGAGCGGGCGGGCCAGTGCCCACTCGCCGCCGAGGTGGGACCACGGCCAGCAGTCCGCACAGAGCGCGTGCTCCGTGACGACGAAAGGGGCACACGGGACCGGCAGAGGCAGGCCTGCGACAAGCCAGATCCTGCTCACGGGCCGCCTCCCCACCCTGTCCCGTCCCTCCGGACACAAGTGGAGTCAGACAGCAGCCGTCCCAGAAGGAAAGCCTGGTGACCAAGGGCACCCTAAGTGGGTCAGAGGCTGCTCCCCCTTCAGCAGCTGCTGGCCCCACGAGGCGGCCGGGAAGGGGGCTGCTGCCGGGTGGAGCGGGTTCATGGGGCAGCGGCTGAACTTGCTCTGCCTGCAGGAGAGGCAGCAGGTACTCTCTCCTCTGGCCTGGCCACCAGCCACAGGCCTCTAACGACCCTGAGGGGCACCTCGTCGCCCTGCAGCAGCCGACACAGCCCGTGACCTGGGAGTTCTGCATGCCCCTGGGACACCCAACAGTGTCCAGCACCAGGCAAGACAGAGCTTTGCCAGAACACGTGACAACCACCAGCCCCTGCCTCTCTCCCGCCCCCCACTCCCGGAGCTCCCCGCGGAGACCCACCTGGACTCTCCTCTCTGTCTGGGAATTTAATCTGAACGCTGTAGTCCCGAGTGATCTGCTGGATTCTGGAACCTTTCGGGCCCATGACAGAGCGGTGGAACTTCTGGGGTATGGCGCACTCTATGGTCACCTGGGCCTCCTGGGGGCGCAGCAAGAAGGAACAAATAAAGGTTAAGTGCTCATGGTTCACGCTCACAGCACCGTCCTCTGCAGCCGTGACCGAGCGCACAGACATCCCCTTCCCAAGGTGAACTGAGGCTCATCTGACGATGGGGTCAAGGGAGGAGGGATGTGAGCAGGGCCACAGGAGGCCTTCCTGAAATGTGCCCCCCAACGTCTAAGAAATAATCAACGTCCCGTCCGTATAAGACTGCTCTGGTGCTTGCTCCTATTTCTCTGCACACGAGGAGCCCCCCACCACCAAAGACAGGTGGCCACATGAGTCCCAGGTGGGGGGACCTGCAGATGCTGTGGCTGTGACTCCACATGTAGGGCCACAGTACGGGAGCGCCAAAACCCAGCGTGTGCCACGCGACTCCTCTGCGGGCTGACAGGCTCCGCCCACCGCTCCTTCCCTCTAGAGAAGGGGAGGGGGAGGCCGCTGGCGCCTTGCACACACGGCACTTCGATAAAGCCAGCAGCGGAGCTGCTTCTCAGGGGCAGCGCTCACCTACCGCAGGAAGAGGCCGGGCGGGAACGGCCACGGTGGACTGGCTGGCCTGAGGGACATGCGGGGGCGCCCCTACCCAGCTGCGAGTGGCCGCCGGCCCCAGGCACCCACCAGGTCCTCGATGATCTCCTGGATGCGCTGCTTGGCTGCCTCCACACACTCCTTGGCACCCTTGAGGGTGACTCTGTCGCTCTGCGTGCCGGACCGCGGGAAGCTGACCATCACCCCGCCATACTCCTCGGCGATCTCCCGCAACACCTGGCCTCTTCGGATCACAAAGTGACGGTGGTGCTTCGGGTCCACCAGCATGCACTCCTCCACCACGTTGTCCTGCAGCCCGGGGACAGACGAGGGGTCAGGGACGGGCAGCGCAGGCCCCGCCCCGCTGCCCAGGTGGCTCCCGAGGGCCAGGCCTCACCAGGTTCTGGATCAGGGCTTCCAGCTCCTTCTGCGCCTCCCTGACAGCGTCCTCTTTTCCGATGATGGTGATCAGGTCCTGGTCCTTGTCCTCTGCCGTCGGGAATATGATGCGGGCTCCGGTGGTATCGCGCACCTTGCGGATCTTGCCGCCCCCTTTGCCAATGAGGAACTTGTGGTACTCTGGCTTGGCGCGGATGTCCACGGTGAAGCTCTTGGTTTGCTGCAGAAATCAACCCCACAAACGCTGGCCTGATACCACCTGCCTGGGCAGGTGGACAAGAGGCCCAAGGGGGCAAGAGTGTGGGGTGGAGCTAACCTCACATTTCGCCAATACCCCCTTGGTGGGGCTAATCAGACCGCGCCCAAACGCACAGCCGCCCGCCCCTCCCACCCAGGCAGAGCGCTCCCCGTCCAGGTCTCCCTCTGCCGGGCTCTGGGTGAGCCCACACACAGCCAGCGATGCCCCAGCTGCAAGCTCAGGGACCTTTACCAGCCAAGTCCTCAGCTGACACCAAGTCCCCAGGACTTCAACTGTGAACGCCAGCTCGTCCAGCGGAGCCACTGGAGGGACACACCCCTCCAGGCTGACTCAGGCCCACGGAGAAAAACCACAAGGCAGAGCAGCGCAGGACCGCTGGGCGGGAGGCAGCACACCTAAACGTGTCATCTGCCCACAGACGCCAGAGAGACCACTGCTCTCTGGACAGACCCTCACCAACAGCAGCACCAGGAAGCTGACGGGTCAGGTGAGCCCAAACGGTAAACACATCCAAACCAAGCTCAATCCAAGAAGTCAAGGTCGGTAAAACAGTAAAAAACAAAAACTAAAAAAAAAAAAAAAAAAAAAAATCAACCTCGTACATATCAAGTGACACACTGCAGAGTCGATGGAAACAGAAGAACCCTCTGACAGAATCCACACTCGCTCCCAATAAGAACTCGGAGCCGACTGGGCCCAGGAAGGAACACCCTCAGCCCGACAATGCCTCGGGGCTCACTGCACCTCCTCGGGGAGGACTGAGTGCCCCCAGCTCCTTGCAGGGCCGGGCGCTCCCAGCCCTGCCCCTCCACACCCTGGAGGCCCTGGGGGTGCCCTGACCAGAAAGGACGAGACGCACCGTCTGCTCTCAGATGACGTCTTACATGAGACTCATGAGAATCCACAAAAAAAAAGCCACTGAAATTAATAAGTGATCTTTAGACCAGACACAAAGAACAAGGCCAATAAACAAAAATCAAATACGTTTCTGCACACTACACCATGAAGTACAAAAGTACCAAATATGGTAGCACTAAAAACGAAAACTGATCTCAAATGAACAAAACACGCACAAGGCCGGCACGCCAAAACCTACAGAACACCAAGGAAAAGTCGAAGGCTTAGACGCCTGAAGAGGGCCCTGGCTGGCGTGGCTCAGTGGACTGAGTGCCGGCCTGCGAACCAAAGGGTCACCGGTTCGGTTCCCAGTCAGGGCACCTGCCTGGCGGGCAGGCCAGGTCCCCAGTGGGGGGTGCACGATTGGCAACTGACCCATGCATCTCTCGCACGTGCTGTTTCTCTCCCCTTTCCCCTCTCTCTAAATATAAATAAATAAAATCTTAAAAGAATGAAGAGGCAAACTGCTGAGACGTCAATTCTGCCCAATCTGAGCTTCAGCTTCGACAGAACCCCCTCAGAACCCAAGCAGGAACCTCCCCCCGGGATCGACAGGCCAAGGACCCGGAGCAGCCGAAGCGATCTGACAGAGCGCCAAGCGGCAGGACTCACGGATCCCCTGCCCTGCGGGACAGACAGACTGGCAGGCGACCTCTGACAAAGGGGCAAAGGTGACTCAGTGAGGGACTCTGAGGGTGACAGCCGCAACGCTTCACTGCGAGGGTGGCCGCACGAAGAGGGACTTCCCCGCACAGAAACCACACTCTGCAGATTTCCGCTTTGCAGACACGGGGGCCTGACCTGGGAAGGCCCGTCCACGACGGCCACGTCAGAGGGCCAGGAAGGCACGCATCGTGCTCTGACCTCTGACCTGCCACGGTAGACAGGTCCTGGGAGTCTCCACACGGCGGAGGGGACGTTTCCAGCAAGCAACACGGGGGCCCCTCGGGGGCGGGCGGACTCACCTTCTCCTCGGCCAGGTGCAGGAGCTGTTTCCTGGCCTTCTCCACGTCCGAGGAAGGGCCTCTGATGACGACCGTGTCGCTCCCTGAGCCTTCCACGGGGAAGTGGATGTGGACCCCGCCGCACTCCTCCATGATGGAGCGGATCAGGCGGCCCTTGGTGCCGATGAGGGAGTTGTGCAGCTTGGCGGGGATGGAGACCTCCACCTCGGCTATGTTGGCCTGAAATTGCACGGCACGAGGGAGCCACGTTTTCGCGTGGCAGGAAGGGCGAGAGTGCGAGTTAAGCCACAGTGAGTGGGGCTGCGCGCATGCGTGTGTGCGTTGGCACACGCAGTGCAGAAGGGAAGCCACGATGTCAGACCACAAAACGTGCCGTTCCTCCAGGCCCTCTGGGTGTGAGCCGCAGAGACCGGCCCAGGGTCTGCGATCAGCCTTCCCTGTTAAGGACTTGTGAGCAGGGACTGGCCCCCGGCCACGAGGAGTCCACAGGCCCGTGTTCACCGGCTGCACGGACAGTGGTGCGAGAGACGCAGCACCCGAGGCGGCCCTGGACCGCCCCAGCTGCGCCGCGCACCGAGGACACAGAGCCGGCGGTCTAGGGAGAGCAAGGCACCCGGAGCTGGCGGGTCTGCACCCAGGAAGGGAGAACACGGACAGAGCTGGGGTGCAGGACCACAGCTCCGGCAGGTCGGCGCCGACAGGACCCCTGGGTCCGAGGCACAGGGCTCAGGAGGGTCCTGCCTCCTGCAGGGGCACCTGGGCCTGGACAAGCGGCGCCGCGACCCCACCCAACAAGTCCAAGGAGGGTGCTGTTTCAAAGTGACTTCTCGAAGCACCAAGGTACAGGGGCACAAAAATAACCAGAATCCACCAAAATAAACTTCACAATGTCTGGCATAATAAAAAAAATACTGGATGTGCAAAGAAACAGGAAAGAACAACCCACAATGAGGATAAAACAGGAAAGAGCCACCCAGGAGTGACCAGAGGTCAGACGGGCCGAGGACAGGAAGGTTCTCACTGTACAGAGTCCGGTCAAGCAGCTGAAGGAGAAGACTGAACGTGTCAGGAGCAAGAACGAGAAATCCACACCGAACTCTACAGGTGAGGCTAGGGCCTGAAATGGGAACTACACCAGATGGGCTGACAGGCAGATCGGAGTTCACGAATTTCTTTAAGTCCGTTGAGAAAAAGCACCACCTCTCCTCCCCACCCAAGTAAAACAGCGTCGGGGACGGCAGGACAGACGTCACGCTGCCCAGCACCCAGAGGCCCCGGAGGGGAAGACAGAAAAAGCTACTAGGAAGTAATGACCCGAATTTTTCCAAATTTGACGACAACTCTAGACTCAAATATCCAAGAAGTTCAGTCAACTCCAAGCAAAGAAATATGAAGAAAACTACAAAGCTGGTGAAACAACCAAAAAAAATGGCCAGAGGCAGGCAGGTCTGCGCAGCCGAGCAAGGCCAAGGGTACCCTCAGCTGCCTCATCAGGAACCATGCGAGTGAGGTGACAGGGAAGCAGAACCCCAGGCACTGACGGGACCGGGAGGTGGGGCCCCAGGACGCGCCCACGCCAGTGGGAATGCAAAACCGTGCAGCGGCCCGGGAGGCAGCCTGGCGGACTCCTGTGACATGAAACACACTCTCCCCTGACGCTCTACCTTCCAAGTGAAAGAAGCGGACCCGGTAGGCGGCGCGCTGTGCGAGCCCAGCCCTCCGACACCTGGGGAGCAGCAGAGCCAGTCAGACGGCGGAAGGAGGCCAGGAGGGGTGTGCAGGAAGCACAGAACACACATTTAGGGGGGGTGAACACATCGAGATTTTTCTCATTATTTAAATCCCCATAAGAAATAGTTGGGCATTTGAACAGAAAGGCTAAGGAAGCGCTGTGGGCTCTACGCCACGTGAAGCAGCAGCCCAAGGGCAGAGCGCAGGGCGGGAGGGGGGCCCGCAGGGGGAGAGGTGCCCCACACCCCGAAGCAGCCACCGAGCCTCAAGTCGCAGGAGTCGAAACGGGCAACAAAAGGAACCAGACAGACCTTCCGTGGAAAAGAGGGCAGCAGAACAGAGCAGAAGGGACGCACACCCAGCTGCGCGTCACACCCACGCGCGGCAGGACGAGGACGCTCCTGCGGCGGGCTGTGACACAGCCTGAGTGGGATCAGTGCCACTGCCGCGCGCACTGAACGGTGGCTGCACTGAATGGTGGCTAAGGTGGTAAACTTTGTGCATATTCCACCACAAATTCAAAAACAGAAAACATTGACCCACCACGTTAAATGCAGTTTACTACGTTTAATAAGTGTATATAGCAAACTACGTAATGTAACATGTAACAAACGGATATAATCACTAATACACCTCCATGTAAACTCCTCGATTTAAAAGGCAGAGACTGTCACCCTGGCAGGGTGGCTCAGATGGTTGGGGTGTCGTCCCGGACACTGAAAGACTGCAGGTTCGAACCCCAGTCAGGGCACACACCTTGGTTGTAGGTGTGATTCCTGTCGGGGCAACTAATCACTCTCTTGCTCTCTCTCTGTCTCTCCCTGCCACCCAAGATCTGTCTCCTCTCTCTCTAAGATCGGTGAGCATATTCTTGGGTGAGGAATGAAAGAAAAAGAAGAGTAGATTAAGATTTCTCACCACAAGAAAAAATGAACATAAAAAAGGCAGAAATTGTGAGACGAAATAGAAAAGAAAGTTGCCTAAAAGGAAGCCAACGTAATATAAGATTTTGGAGCACAGAATATTACCAGGAGTACAAGGAGGTCGCCTTCTAAGGATGGAAATTATGTATCAGGAACGAGAGAGGTGACATCATAAACAGTAACGAGATAATGTGGGACTGCTATGAAAAATTCTATGCCCGTAAACTCAACAACTTAGATAAAATATCATATAAACCCCTTGAAAGACACGAACTGCAAAGCTCACCTCACGCAAAAGGGCAGGGAAGCCACCCACACAAGTGGTGCGACCCAGCAACAGAACTAAGCAGCCTGCAGCCCAGCTCACCGCCAGAGCTCACAGCTGCAGCTGGCGGGGGTGGGGGGCGCAAAACCGGCGAAGGAGGGGGAAAGGCACAAGCTCCCAGCTACGAAGTGAGTCCTGGGGTGTCGTGTGGGCACGGCAGCCACACTTAACGATGCCGTGTCGCTCACTGGAAAGCGGCCGAGGCGGTCTTCAACATTCTCACGGCAAGGAGAACACTCTGTGACTGTGTGGTGACCACTGTCAGACCGACTCGTCATCCCCAGCGCACCCAAGGCTGTGTGCCCACCCCACCGCGATGGACACAGGACGCACTGAACCGCACGGCAACACGGAGGAGCCCACGGTGACTGAGTGCAGTGAACGGGCTCGACTCCAGAGGGAGACACGGATTCTCGGAGACAATCCCGCACAACTCAAACTCATCTGCTGCAGCGAAGCAGATGGCTGCACAGGGCACGGGGAGGCGATGCGGGACAGAGGTGTCACGCGTGGCCCCAGGCCACTGCAGGGGCTGGAAGGGTTCATGGTCTCGACTGTGGAGGTGCTTCCACAGATACGCACGCACGCCAGCACACCCGTCTGCACACTTCCAGTGTGTGCCTTCTTAGGGGGTCTTTTTACAAAACTGGAAAAAGAAAATCGTGACACGGCCAGGACACGAGATCCCCAAGCACGCAAATGTGCCGCTCCCACTCAGCACCCTGACGGGCCCCGCCGGAGGCCGAGGCCAGGCCGGAGCCGCCCGTCTGCACGCAGGCCCGGGCACAGCCCACCCCAGCCGCCAGCCCCCTTACCAGGTCTTTCTGGATGGACAGGATGCGGCTCCGGGCGGCCTCGCAGTTGGCCCGCTTGCCCGTGATGACGATGGTCTCCGAGTTGCTGTTTTCTGCCGGGAGGTCGATCTTGGTGTTGCTCTCTTCCCGGATCTACGAGGACAGGCGGCGTGAGCGGCGACTCCCAATGCAGCACTCGGGGAGCCCGGGGCAGGGGAGCAAGGCCCCTCCTGCGAATCCACAGCCAGAACGGCACAGGACCGTGGGGGGCAGGGCAAAAGGAGCCCCGATTCGGGGGCGAGCTTGCCGGTCACCTTTTTAATGTTGGCGCCTCCTTTCCCAATGATGTTCTTGTGGAACTGCTTGAAGATCGGAACAGAGATCGAATAGCTGTTTTCCACCTTAAAAACGGAAGAGATGATCGGTTAACTGCCACGCTAGACCGTGTCCCTTCCCTCCCTGAGGACCGCGAGGAAGGCAGACTGCTCCGGAGCAGACTGCATCCCGCTCCTCCTCTCCTGTCCGGCCTCCAGAGGTCTGTCACCGGGCGGGCGAGATGCCTGTGCACCACCACCGGCCCTGGCCCCACAGAGCTGACAGTGCAAAGCACCCTCCCGTAAGAGCCCGTCAGGGGCGTGCTCCACGGTCCAGGAGCCCCACCAGGGCGTCGGGTTGAAAGGGGCCCGCAGCCCCTGCAGGACGGGAGCAGCGGGGACAGATGGAGCCAGGACTCCCAGCGGAGCAGCGAGCGTGGAGCACACGGGCCGGCTGCTCTCGGGGGCCTGGCCCTGCCCCCGGGAGGCTGCAAGGAGCACGCGAGCCCGCCTGTGATCAGCGTGCACAGGGCCCCCGGCCATCTCCCCACCAAGCACCCTCTCCCGTTCCCGCGTCTGAGGAAAGAACAGTCCATCAACGGCACTGCTTGTCCAGGTCTCTCTCCCTACTGGGTGGTTCGTTTCCAGCTGTCTAAAGACCCCGGAAGGAAACAAAGTCACCTGTCCTGGGAGACACGGGGGTCTCCCCACTTTAACTCCATGGACGCTCAAGTTGTAACGATCTCAGCTAATCTAAACATCAGGTACGGAGAGGTGGCACCCCGACTTTGTCCCGAATCCCAGAGACAACAGACCCACCCAGCACCCCAGTGTGCTCCCTGGAGCTGGGGTCCTGATGCACACACCCCCACCCCCCACAACACAGGGTGGAAAGCATCCCCTACCAAGTCCGCCACCATCTTCTGCATGTATTTCGTGCACTTTTCCACCTCGTTCTTGGGGCCTCTGAGTTGGACAATATCACTTTTTTGTGCTGGGTCTGGAAAGTTGATGATAACCTAGGATAAATCACCAGGAGGCTGAGGCCGATCATTGGTGCGAACTCCCGAACACCGCAGAGTCCCAGGGCCCACCAGGCTGCTCTGGGGGTCAGGGGGGAGGCTGCTGGGAGGCCGCACCTCTGGGAACTTGTCGCGGATCTCACGGATCCGCTCGCCCTTCTGCCCGATGATTGTGCGATGGAATCTCTGCTCGATGATGAGGTCCTTGGTGCGCTCGTTTTCCTGAGAGTACGATGGAGGTGAATGAAGTTGTTTATCACAAGCAAGGTGAGCAGCCCCTCCCGGCAGGAGGCCCCGGGGGCCCCGGGACTGAGCAGCAGGGAGGTGGTGCCAGGTGCACTGGCCAGCAGACAGCGCCCACTGGACACCTGCTCTCTCGAACCACCACCACACTGCACGCTGCCCTGGGTGCGTGTCACCCCCTGGGCAAGGCGCAGTGAGAAACCGAGTGTGGAGCCCTACAGCCAAGGGTGTGACTGCAGCCGCCACAACCACCGGAGCCACCCCCTCAGCGCCTGTGTTTCAACGAGAACCAGAGACTGAGGGAGGCCTGCCCCGTGTGCCTTACTAAGGAGGAGTGGCTGGCCACGGGGCTGACCTGAGTGGTCCTCACCCTCCTCCAGAGGGTCCGTTAAAACATCAGATTATACCGGCAGGGGTGGAGGGCAACCCACCCACCGACTGCACAGGTTAAAGAATTCGGGAGATGCTGGAGCAGACTGGCATCAGGGCGACAGGGAAGTGAGGCTCGGTAAGTAACCCGGTAACAAGACGCCCGAGCAAGGGACCCTGGGTGGCAGGATGAGAGCCGGCTGCCAGAGGACGACCCAGGACACTGCAGGCTGAGGAGTGAGCTCAGAGGCGGCGAGAGCGCAGTGGAGGCCGCGCCCTACCTGGACTACCACTGAGGAGCAAAAGCCCTGCCCCAAGCTGGCCTCTGACTGGGGGCCCGGCGTGGGCACTGTGGGAGAGGTGACCGAGGACGCCCGGGGTCAGGGCGGCCCATCCTGGGGCCGGCCCCCACCCTGACGAGGAAAGGCCCTGCCTCGCCGTGGCTTCCCTGGCAGCCTGCACATGTCTGTGCTAAGCCCTGAGCACTGGGGCAGTGCTGGGCTCATCTGGACTCAGGAGCACCGGTGAGCCATGTGCTGCCCGGGCTGGGGCTCGCTGCTGGAAGGCGCTCTGCGCCTGACCGCAGGCCTGACCGCAGACCTGACCGCAGAGCTGACCGCAGAGCTGACCGCAGAGCGCGCGGCGGCAGGCCCGGGCAGCGCAGCACTGCAGTCTGGGCGCCAGCACACGGCTCACTGCGCTCCCTCCTGTTTGCGGATAACCTCGCACCGGGACTCTCGACCCGGGACACACACACGTCGCCCGGTGCCTTCGGGAACCCAGGAAAGCCCCTCGTGGTCCTGGAGCCCCCACTGCAGGACCCCAGAAGCCAGCACAGCAGGTGGCCCAGCAGGACGGCGCCGGCCGCCCCGCCGCTCTGTGAGGCGCCCCTGCAGCGCCCGGCCCAGGGCTCACCATGCGGGAGGCGAGCTCCAGCAGCTCCCGCTTGGCCTGCTGCACGCCCTGCGGGTCCCCCTCGATGCGGATCAGGTTGCTCTTCTCGCTGTCCGGAGGGATGCGCACAGACACCTTGTACTGGTCTTTGATTCTGTTGACTGAGGCACACAAAGGAAACGTTTTGGACTCGGGGTCTCTCACAGGTGACCCACTTCTGACGTTAGGGTGGCTAAAGCCCCCAAGAACCCAGGCAGCTATGCCACGAGCACAAAGGACGACGGGGCCCTCAAAGCAAGACTGCCCACCCTTGAGCCCAAGCGGGGCACCACCCCCACGGGCCGGCCCAGGCAGCCCTGCCCGACAGCTCTGAAGGACCGCGGCCAGGAGGACTGCGGAGCCCGGGCTCGGCGGGCCCGCGGTCTGCCCGGGGCTTCAGGACACGGCGTCACTTTGTTCGAGGTGCTTCCATCGCACGTTCACGAGCAGGGGAAACACCAGCCCCAGCAGGGCACTGCCTGCGCGGGTGTGCACCGTCTCCCGCGTCCCGAGGGTGTGCGTGGAGGGGAACGCCGTGTCTGCACTGTCCCTGCCTCTGTGCGCGCGGGCGGCCCTGCCACGGAAGGGGGTGCTTCTGGGACAGGGCTCAGCCACCCACAACCCTGAACTGCACAGAGTGGGTAAGAAGAAAATGATCTTATTTTTTATGTTGAACATTAGAAGTATTTCTGGGTCTTTATGTAGAAGTTTGGTGACGTTTTTGTGACCAGAACTATGTCGCAGGACCTAACTCTGGTTCAGGTCATCAGCCACTGATAAAATTGGCTTTGTGAACTTTGATTCACTTGATGTCACAGATGCCAAGAACCTACAGATGATGCAAAGCACACATTGTATTTAGCAGATCTCAGGTATTTCTAATGAGGAGGCAAGTTTGGGAACCGTAAATCAAAAAAATTTCTCTTGAAATAAACGAACGAACAAAATCAGAAGCCCTCCATGAACCGGAAAGCAGCCCCACTGACCACCTCCGACCCCACCGACGCCACGCCACTGCCCGAGACTGCACCGCCCGCTCGGACACAGAGCAGGGCTTCGCTGTCTCTGTGGGGGGCGTCAGAAAGCCCCCGCTGGCACCTTCTCTGAGCAGAGCAGCGCCCACACCCTGGAGCAGCCTCGTCACCGGAAGAGGCCAGCACTTGGCCCTCTGCGTGGTGAGGGTGCCGGGGTGGGTTCCAGGCTCCAAGACAGCCCGCAGCCAGCGTGCCTGGGCCTGGGGAGGAGGACCGGGCAGCCTCGGACAGAAGCTGTGTGTGGCAGATCTGAGTGTGAAGGAAAACACGGGCTGGCAACTGAACCAGAAGAAAACAGAGCAGACGCCACTTCTTAAACCACGCTAAGTGGACCCACACTTCCTCATGAGCAGGAACCCAGAAATTAACGTTAGCACTGTACCTCCTCACGCTGTTTAAGAAAATACTAAGTCAACCAAAACGCAGGGAACAAAGCCAGCCGACGGTGCATGCGCGGTCCGAGCCTGGGTGCCGGCGAGCACTGGCCAGAGCTGCTCCGCCCACGTGCGCCGCCGCCCCTGCTGTGGAAATCGCCCCTGGGAGCCCTGGCTGGTGTGGCTCCATGGACTGAGCACGGGCCTGCGAACCTGAGGGTCGCCGGTTCAATTCCCAGTCGGGGCACATGCCTGGGTTGTGGGCCTGGTCCCCAGTAGGGATGGATAAGAGGCAACCACACACTGATGCTTCTCTCCCTTTTTCCCTCCCTTCCCTTCTCTCAAAAAACACATAAATAAAACCCTAAAGAAAAAAGGCAAACACACCGCGGGGACACCAGACTGACACCTGGCAAAGCAGCAACACGCAGACGTGCACTCTGAGCCAAGACGGCCACGCAGGGCGAGCGCCACGGCGGCACATGCGCAGAGGCTCGTGGCTGCTCGGGGCAGGGAGGACGGGGTCCCTGAGGCCTGGGGAGGGACCCAGGACCGCAGTACACAGAACGGCCCCTGAAGGTGAGACGGGGTCGTTTCCAGAACTGCAAGCACTGTGATATGCGTGACGGCCGTGCAGCTAACCTGAGCAAGATAGCATCTGAAACACCCTGAAATTCACACCAAGCTCACCCCGCACGCTTCTGATGCTGTCTCACCCTGTGCTACTTGCCTGGCACAGGCGAGGCCAACACTGAACCTGGGCGCACACATTACTGTTTGCCCAGCAGAATCCCTCCGTGCATTGTGTGACTTGGAACGATCTAGAAACGTCTGACTCCTGGGTCAGGCTCAGGTCAGGGGTTGCCCCTGCCATGCCCTTGCGGTGACTCAGGGAGCTGACCTGGTCGATCGCACTCGCCTCGAGGCTGGACACCTGGGTGAGGACACCCAGCCCCACGCCCGGTGGGCCCCCTCCCAGCCCGCCCCCACGCTGGCCGCCTCACTCACTGTTGGCCCCGCTCTTCCCGATGAGGTGCCGGTGGAACTTGTGGTCGATGCTGATCTCCACGTAGTCCATGCGGTGAACCTGCAGCAGCACAGAGCACAGCCCCGGCGTGTGAGGCCGGGCAGCCAGGGCCACAGGCCAGACTGGCAGTCGCTGCCCGCCCTGGCTGCTCTGCTGTCAGGTCTGCCGCAGGGCTGGCCCCTCCAAAGAGACCTCAAAACATGGTCTCTTTCCGTGCCCTTCTGGGACTCGGGCCCGCTTCTGGCCATCCCAGAGCCCGCCGCTCACTGGCCAGCCGCCCTCCCGTGCCCGTGCTCACCCGTGCTAGGCCTGCCCGCCCTGCAGCAGGACAGCAGCCCCACCCCCGGCTCTCCAGCACTGAGCTCGCGCCCCGGCGTCTCACCAAGTCCTTCACCATGGCCTCGATCTGCTCCTGGGCCACGTTCACGTCCTCCGTGGGGCCTTCCAGGGTAATCTTGTCCTCGCCCTCCGTGAACTCGATGTGAACCTGCCACAGCAGAGCAAGGGCCCGTGGGGACGGGCACAACGGCAGTGGCCTCTGAGACCGACAGGCTTCCCCAGGGCAGTGGCTGACCCTCGCTCTTCACGTGAGTGCATGTCCACAGCACAGAGAGCCAGAGGGGCCCGAGGACAACTCTGTCACTTTGGTGCTGAACGCCTGGGTCTAGTCACCTTCCCTTCCCCAAACACAGGGGTCACAGAGTCCTCCACACTGTGCTTGCCACCAGGCCACAGCCGCACCGCAGACCGCCCCCTCTCCGCTGGTTGCACGCAGAGTGCGACGGCCAGTAGGGAGAGTTTTAACCCAGGTACAGCTGCCCGACGGCGGTCCTCAGACAAGGCCACCGTCCCCATTTGCAACACACCAGATAAAGAGAGGACTTCGTGGAAGACTGGTCCCAGGAAGGCAGCCCATCGGTGTGAACGAGGACTTTGATCTTAGGAGTAAAACGGCTACCGAGTGGACAGAGACGGCACCCACGCGGACCAGAGTACACTGCGACGCACGTCTCCTGGTGCTTCCTACCCTGTTCACCGTCCTGGGAGCTACTGTCTCCTCTGGAGAACCGAGAAGACCTCCAGCTGTACCTGGGAGTTGTTGCTACACCGTAACTAAACGAGGTGGTTCTTGAGATAGTCATCGAACCTCGCAACACACACCTTCTCTGGTTAAAAAGACCAAAGGAATGACAGAGACACTAAAAACACAAGCCCCTCTGCTAATTTTCGAGAGCTGTGCCAGTCTTTGAAGGCACCTGACGGGACACACCGCAAACCCCACGTGAAGGTCAGGCGGGCAGCAGGACGCGAGGCCGGCGCGGCGCGGTGGCCTCCTCACCTTCGGCATCTGCTGAGTTATCTTGGCCAGGTTCTGGCCCTTCTTGCCAATGATGAAGCGGTGAAGCCAGGAAGGAGCTGAGACGGAGGAGACGGTGAAACTGTTGGCCTGGGAAAACCCGAAACCAACCATGAGCCAGGTCGCTCAGCGGGGCTCGGGGGCTGGCGAGCGCCCACCCAACACGGCCCGGCCCGGGCCGCTCGGGGGGCGGCTACCTTGGCGTAGACCTCCGTCAGCGCTTGCCCCAGCTTCTCGGGCTCGCCCCGGAGAATCACGGTCTCGGACGCGCTGTCAGAGGGCGGGATCTCCACGGAGACGCCGGTCCGGTCCAGGATCTCCTGCAGGGAGTTGCCCTTGGGCCCAATGACGTACTTGTGCTGGGACTTCCTCACCTCCACCGCGATGGTCGTGGTCTTCTTTTTCTAAGTCAGAGCACCGCCAGGGTGTCAGAGAGAAGGGCACACGTGGGGCCGGTGGGGACAGAACGCGGCCCCCAAAAGGCAGAGGGGCCCAGGCTATAGCTGTTGAGTCCCCGGAAGGGAAGACAAGGACCAGCCGATCCCCAGAAACCCCACTAATCAAGGGCTGGATTTTCTCCTCAAAAGAACTACCCAGCAATTTAACTTAAGCCCAGACCTGGAAAAGCTACAAACACCAAGCCTTCTCCCCAAATGAAGGGACAAGTTTCAGCCCTCAAAGTTACCAATACCAACTGGGGGTGACGACTACCTCAGAGAGGAGCCGTTCGTGGGCAGTGCGTCCCGCCCAGGCAGGAGGACGGGGGTGGGGGGTGGGGACAGCCCCCACACAGAGCTCAGGCCACTCTGCAGGGTCAGGCAGGGGGCAGGGCTGGGCAGCACTCTCTGTCCCTGGCTGTGGGCACCCCTCCCACCACTACCTTCTCTTCGTAAATCCTCTTGATCCGAGCCACCGCCTGAGCCAGCTGCTCCTTCTCCCCGGTGAAGATGATTTCCGTCCGGCTGACGCTGGGCGGGGGGATGTTGATGCGCGTCCCCGTCTCCTGCATGATCTCGTTGACAAGTCGATTGTAAGGCCCAGCGATGAAGGGGTGGAACGCCTTCTCCACCTCGAGCCTCTCCACGGCACGTTTGTCCTGGGAACCAAAGGGCGCGGCTGGGCACAGGTCCCGAGGACAGCCGGGCCCGGCCGCCCGCACACCGGCCCGCGGGCCTCACCTGCTCGGCGGAGATGAGCAGCACCTCGTGGCGGGCCTTCTCGATGCCCTCTTTGGTGCCCGTGATCCTGATCTGGTTGCTCGCGTCGTCTGGGCGTGGGATCTGGATTTTGGTTGCAGTTTTTAGCTCCAAGTCTTGTAGTTTCTCTCCATTTTTGCCAATGACAAAGCGATGGTGTTCTTTGGGAATGGCAACAGTGGCCGAGGCCTACAACAGGCATTGAACCAAAGAAAACAGTATTTGTAGGTCCTGAAAAAGTGTGTTTCCCACGGCACTCTCTCTAGGTAGAATGCCATTCTCACTGGGTTCTGCCGGGCCTGCCCTCCCCGCCCTTTACAACAGTGGCGGGTTGAACAGCCCCTCTTGGGCACGCTTGCTCTGACCCCCCAGCTAGGGAAGTTCCAGGAAGACATAGTCCCATGGCCGCAGACCACACTTCCAACTCTGGTCATTATTTAGCAGTACTTCTTTGTCCAGCCTCTCCTCAGCCTGGCCACCAGCCACACGAGGACCGGGACATTCCAGTACGTCTTGTTTTCCACGCCAGGGACTCCGACACCACACCGGGACATGGTAGGCGCGCAGGGACGTGCTGACTGACCAGATTAACTTCTGTCTCTGGAGCACTGGGCCATCTTTTCGGACATAAGCCCAGGGCCTGGCAATAAACTTTTCTGTCTCCTTCACAATCAGTTAAAACAGACAACTCATCTGAGTGAAGAAAATGGACACAATCCAAACCCTTCATCCCATGAGTCGAACTACCAGAAATCAACCAACTTCCTGAGGTCACAGAGAAAACTGGGGGAAGACGGAGGTTTCTAGTCTTTCTAACTCTGTGCAGAAAACGGCCATCAACTAAGAGAACTTAAAAAATACAAACAACAACAACAACAACACAAAGGAAAGCACTAAGGTTCCCACCACTGTCCCAGCAGGAAGTCACAGCTCGGCCCGCTTCCCCGCCTCTCCGAGGGACGGGTTTTCACTCAGAACACTGAGTGCCGGTGACAGACACGGCACTTCGCACAGAGGCAGCGAGAGAGGGCCTCACTCCCCAGCCAGCACAGAGGCCGAGACCGCTGGCTGGCACATTCTGATCAAATGGGTTTATTCCAAAAATGGTTCAATGTAGGCAACCCATTAATACTACTCACCATATTGTTAGATCTGTGGAGAAAAAAACGATCATCCCCACAAAGTTTAAGTCCATGCACGATAAAAACCGGAAGGGAAATGGAACTCAACGGATGCCCCCCCCAACCCTCGAACCGCACGGCGAGCGGTGCAGGCCCACTCACGGGTGGGCGGCCCCTCTCTTCCCCAACACGGCAGAACACACGGCCCGCAGCCCCACAGCCGCCCACGCGACCTGACCCCCACTAGAGCGCGTCCCTGCAGGAGGGGACAGGAGGGGACCCGGGCCGGGCAGCAAGAGCCCCCGACCCCACAGCCGGGAGCCCTGGGAAACCGTCGTCAGCAACAGGGAGCTGAACGGGAGTCCAGACGTCAGCAGCTGCCCCTCAGCTGAAGACAGCCGGCCAGAAGACGCGGGCAAGGCCGCTCGTTCCCGGCAGGCAGAATAAAGGGGAGGACAACAAAGTGGCTGGGCTGCAGGCCGGCAGAAAAGGCGGACTGGGGGCACCAGCGGCCACGGAACACCCCTTAGAGGGCCTAACGCAACGGTGAGCAAAGAGCCGTTTACACAGTTTGCAAGTGACGTGAAGAAGAACACAAAAGATCGCAGACCCTGGAGAAGAGCAGTACGGGAGGGATCGTGAGGACGGCGACACCGGCGCGTCCGCACCCACCGCGTCAGAGCAGGGGCGTCCCGGCGCACACCGAGGCCAGGGGTCGGAAGGGGAAGCAGCCCAGGAGCCAATGTCTAGCACACGGTCAACAGTCACCCGAACTGGCGGAGGGAGGGGGCTCCTTTAAGACGACAGTGACGACCGAGAGCTGGAGGGGACCCGGTGAGACTGCAGGTGGACCGGCACCGTTCACGATACATCCCGGGAACACCGTAAAAGTCAGGCAAGAACTGAACGCAAGAACACCCTTCCACACACCAGAGAAAACGTGAGCAAACATTCCTACAAACCCCGATGTGAAAAGTACTTTTGTAACAATGACCAAAATGAAAGTGTTCAATGAGTTTTCCCACACTTTAATAAACTTTCCTGGAGCAGAACGTAAGGTCAAACACAAATGGCAAACAGGGAAATGTTACGGATAACGCACGACCCATAAGGGTTGTTAGCAGCCTTAGCACAGTGAGCCAGATGGACAACCCTGCCTGGCAGAAAAGGGCGAGAGAACGGAGTGCAGAGAGCAGAAGGCGAAGATGCTCCGTCCTGCCCATCGGAGCAATGCAAACAGCCCCTCCCGCGCGGCCCGCTGGGTGGGCATCCTCCCATAAACCAGCAGGTCGCCGTTAGATTCCCCCAGTCAGGGCACAAGCCTGGACTGCAGGCAGGTCCCCGGTTGGGGGTGATAGGCAACTATTTCATGTTCCTCTCCTTCTCTTTCTGCCTCCCTTCTCCTCTCTCTAAAAAATAAGTAAATCAAATCTTTATTAAAAAAACAAACAGTGCAAAACAGAGTTTATGCAGCTGCCTCTCAGCCTGACACCCCAGCACTGGCTGGGCCCAGCAGGGCTGCGGTGGAGCTCGAGGGCACAGCCCCGGGGGGGCGGGCCCGGCTGTCACGGCTAAATCACACCTGCTGCTGCCCACTGACCCAGCCACCTCCCAGCCTCAGACGCACTGGCAAAACAGGAAGCAGCGCGTGCAGGGGGCCTTCCCTGTGACGGACGGACGGGACGGACAGAGGGACGGAGCGGGGGTGGGCCGTGCTGAACGCAGCTCAGCGTGTTGTGCCCCCCAGCGGGGCGCAGAAGCGAGGAGAGCTGCTATGTGCTGACACGCCGGCACCTCCAGAAAAGGGCAGGAAAAGCCAGTGCGGGACGGAGTCTGCGGCAAGCTCCCTCTGGCTGCTCCTCCCCAACCCCAACAGGAAGGACCCCACGAGGACTGAAGCCCTCGGGCGGAGGGGAGCGGGGAGCGGGGCCGAGAGGCCGGCCCTGGAGACCGGGCGCACAGCTCTGACCGCGGTCGTCCGATGTTTACGTGGCTTCCGGAGTGGAAAACCCACTGGAGCAAATGAACCCGACCGCCTACCAAGATGACAGCCTGACCTCCACAGAGAGAACGACTTCCGGTGATCGTGAACCCACCCCTCCACCTTAACTAGAAGGGTCAGTCTGAACTCAAAGGCAACCTCCCGCTACCGATGTCGAGAATTCTTGGACAACCAGCAGATTTCGGGTCTGCGGAAGGACACGGTCGAGGTCAGGCCGCAGGGCTCCGTTAGCAGGAAGGGAATGGAGGGGGACGGTCCTGCTGCAGGGAACCACGGCAAGCGGCCCGGACACCGGCTGAGGACGAGGCAGCTTCGGTTTGAAGACCCACTGAAAGGCCCTCAGGAGACCTAGCGACACTGAGAAGGCTCGCGGCTCCCCAGTGAAGGCCCGAGAGGGCCACTGCAGTCTCAAAGTGAAGGAGATAAGGACCCACTGCCTGTCCCGCCCCCACTCCGCTGGCCCAGGAGGATAGCTCTGCCCTGAAGACCCCCCTGGCGTGGGGGAGGGGCGGTGGAGGAGCCCAGAAAGCCCATCCCCTGCCGCAGCAGGTGGCCGCAGTGACGGGAGGCAGCAACTCGACAGGCTCACGGGCTCAGCTGAAGACACCTCTGCCCACCGGTCAGTCTCGGAAGCGGCGCCAGGCACACAGCACCACCCACGAGCTCTCTCCCCCCACAAACAAGGACAGCGTGAAAGTGACCAAGCCCCTAACTCTCCTTTCCTCCCAGTTCACAGGAAATAATGACAGACACCTGATGTGCCCACATCCAAGGGCATTCAGAAAAGGGGGGACACTGCTAAAGAACAGAAAGACTCGGCCCGACGAGCACGCACGGTGGGCAGGCCGTGTGTGGACAGTGACCTGAACGCACCGAAGGGCAGTTCATATACGGACTGGGTGGGACGGGGTATATTAAGAAGTTACTATTAATTTTAGTAAGTGAGTTACACCACATGAGTTATTCACAGGTGAGTACGCGCCTGCAATTTAATTTAATGTAAAGGTGGAGGGGGGTTGGCCAGGGAGAAGAAGGGACACCAGGGACAAACGCTTTCCCAGTGTCCCCTCTCCTCCCAGGACTCAATCACAAAATACTCCAATACCAATAAGCAGTCAACAAAGGTCTGAGAGGTTCCTACACACCAGCCACCACAGGAAGTAATTCACACACATTTCCCACCTCCTGCACTGAATGATTCAACTCCCTGAAGCTAGCGGGGTTAGGGACTGCCCACGCCCCACGTGGCGGGCCAGGACCCAGTCCTCTCCACCGTGTGTGCTGGCGCGGCCCCCCGTGAGCTCACTGCTCGGCGGCAGCGGCCCGGCGCCCCAGTTCTAACTGAACCCACAAGAGCATGACCTGTCATGAGGACTGGAGAAAGGCACCACAGCTCACGCCCGTCCTCGGATGGTTTCCAAGTGAATCCCAGTGCTGGTACCGGGCTGCTCGGGACCTTACAACTGGCCTGAACTCCCACAAAACGTGAACTTGCAACCTCCCACACCTGGGCCTGGAAACGCGCACTGCACAGCACGGGCACTGCCCGGTTCCGCCCGGTCCACACCTGGAGCGGTTCGTCCCCGCGTGACCCTGCTACGCAGCCTCGTGAGCGCAGCTCCTCTAAAGGAGAACTTGCCCCAAATTCTGGGACGGCTTTCAACTTTCATTCGGTTTCTTCCCCCCAAAAGCACAAATAGGAGGTGTCCCAGTTCTATTACTGAGTTAGCGGTTTTTCACTAGACACGCCAAGAGGTCTGAATGTTGCCATCCCACCTCTACAAACCCGCCCACCGGTAGGAGGAAGTCCGAGTGGGTCCACTCGGGACCGGGCTGGGGGACACCCACCTGCGTCTGCAGCCGAGCCACAATGTCTTTCCGGGCTTTCATGACAGCGTCCAGCTTCCCAGAGACCATGATGGAGAGGCCCTGGTCTTTCGCAAGAGAGAGCTCCAGGTGAGCCCCGGTCCTCTGCATGATCTCCAGGCAGATCTTCGCTTGTTCACCTTCTCCAAACTGGTTCATGTCCTTGTACTTCCTCTCCTCCAGGGGGACGTGGAACACCTGCTCAGCAAAGGTCGAAGGGGGCGGTCAGGAGATCGAGAGGAGGAGGAGGACGTGCACCCGGCACTGAGCACTGAAATCCATCTGCCCCCCCCCCCCCCCCGGGGCTGCCCTTCCCCACGGCTGGGAGGCCGCACAGCAGTGCGCACACAAGCAGGAAGTGCCTGAGGTCAGGAGGCCGACCCGCAGGCGACAACGGGAGTGGGGGGATGGCGGTACGGAGAGCGGCCAGGAAGGACCTCCCTGAAGAGTCGAGACACAGTGAGTGGCCTGCTGGGAGGGCAGACGCCAGAAGAGAGAGGGCGAAGGCTCTACAAAGGCAGGCGGGGGCGTCTGAGCACGCCAGGGCGCGTCCGAGAGGTGGAAAGAAGGGCCAGGCCTTGGCCCTGCCCGCAGAGAGCCAGGGTCAACAGGAGGACACACCTGACTGCCCGCCCGGGTGCCCCCACGGCCCTGGGGAGACGGGGGCCGAGAGTGACTCACTACGCAGTGTGTTTACCAAGGTCAGGCGACCAGGGAGAAGACACAAGGGAAGACCAGGACGCTGCTGGAGGGTCTGGGTCTGGTGGAGGCGCCCGCTCAGAGCCCAGGGCGCCGACAGCACCACGACCGCTTTGAGCTCGTGAAGAGCTCACATGAGTGCAGGGACCAGAGCCGGGCTAGTGAAGGGGAAGCCAGAAGGTGCGACAGGAAGCAGAGGAAGAAACTGCTTCCAGCGGTGGGCGGGGGTGGGGGGGCGGGGCAGTAGTTGGCCTTGCCGGAGCTGCTGGTGGGAAAGGGTGGAGGGCAGGGCAGGTTCAGGAGCTGGATCAGAGACAGAGCTGCAGGGGGCTGGGAACAGAAGGGGACCTGTCCCTCCCGGGTGCTGGGGACACAGGGGCGCAGGAGGGCGGCGTGCTCCGCGGAGGAGCCCTGGGGGCAGTGGAGGGGCTGCATCCCATTCCCCTACCTGAGTGATGACGGAGGCCTTGATGGGCCGGATCTTGTTGCCCCAGGCCCCTGAGGGTTCCTGGGCACTTTCCACGCAAGCTGCTTTCTCAGGGAGCGGGGGGAAGGCATCCTTGTAGGTCGGAGGGTCACTCTCTTCTTCCGAATTTAAAGTGGCAACTGGACCAGCCAACACAGGTCAAGAGGAAGTACACTGCTTTCAACACCAGGTAAGCAAGCACTCGGAGGCTCGCGCCAGAAAAACACCCGCTGCCCAAGGGACAGCGCCGCCCGTGCCTGACCCACGGCGGGCAAGGGCCCGGAGGTCGCCAGGCCCAGCACCCCCAGGTCCGGCCAAACTCTGAACCCGGGAGTAAGGCCCCCGCCCTCGCAGCCTCCCTGTGAAGGGTCAGCTCAGACACTGGGCACCCCACTCCTCCCCTGAAGGGGTGAGCCCCCCGAGGCAGGCCTTGTGCCCGAGAGTCTGCTAATCCTGCATTTAAAAAAACCACAATCGGGACAACGCTGGGCAGAGCTGGCCCTCACACTCGCAGAAAAAGCAACGCTGCTGCCAGGCACAGCCTCCGCGCTGCACAACGCTGACAAGAAATCCAGCGGGGCTCTCGCCACTCCCCACCCTCCACAGGGAGCAGCAAACCCGGGAAACGGGAGCCCCCATCACCACTGCTTCTGTCCCCACCCTCACCGTCCACAGCTGTGTGACAGCAGGCGCGTGACTGCTGGGACCAGCCCACGTGCCCAGGCCGAGCACAGTGTCTGGCGATAGCAGGGCCTGACAACCCTTTGTGAGCGGGTGTGCGCCCAGAGCAGGGAGACCCCTGACTCCAGGTTTGCCACTTCTAGCCGCACGGCGCAGCTCTCAGAACGCCAATAAGGACGCGTGGTGCTGTCCAGCACCCGGGTTCTGTCACTACCTTGCGCCCATCCCTCATCTTAGGAAGGGTACGATGCGGACCCCGGAGGTTGCTGGAGTCAACGAGAAAGACTCAGCACGCAGACACTCGGCTGCAGCTGCAGCGTCCAGCGCCAGGTCCGCACCAGCCGGGACGCGGGCACTTGAAAGGTGGCCCGAGTGACCGACAGTGAATTCTTAATTACTTCAAACTCTAGAGCTGCCACCTGATCCAGTTATTAGAAAACTTAAGAATGTTTGGCACAACCTGGGAGCACGGTAATCTGCTCTTCTAGTGAAAATCAGAACACGGGGGAAGGGTTTTGGGGGAAACCTGGCATGCAGACCGGCTCGTCCTGCAGTCGTGCACGGAGCGCGGGTTCTGAAGGGAGCAAAGAGCGGCAAACACCAGCTTCCCCCCACACTGGAGATGGGGTGCTGACAGCGCTTTAGGCGTGCACCGAGAGCGCTTCTCAGTCGTGGCCGGCGGCCGCAGGGGTCCCTGAGGCCAGGGCCCAGCCCACACCCCGAAGGGTGGCTCCTGGCACTGCTCTGGGTTCTCCATAACTCACATTCGGCTCAACACAACTGGGCACAGCAATTTTGAACGGAGAATCCCATTAATCACCAATGGTCAAACTCATCGGCTTTCCGGAAAGTCGACCACATTTTACATCTCACTGTGTCCAGATTCCCTCACCACTCCTGGCCAGTTCTACCCTGTGCACAAAGATGGCTGGGCCCTGGTCCTCCCTGAGACTACAGGGTGAGAGGCACTTGTACCAACTGGACCAGGGCTCGCAGGGAACGCTCCTGAGAGTTCAGAGGAGCGTGCATGAGGCTGTCACCTTTGATCTGTTGCGGAACCAGCCCACTTCGGTGTTCAGCAAAGCTCTCTTGGGTCAAGACTGCAACGGAGCTCATGGTTGATGGCGCGCCCACACACTGTCCGGGTGAGTCACTGGAGTCGGGGACGAGGAGACAGGAGAAAGTCAGCAGAGCCAGCTCCCTCCTGCCCCCGAGACTGTTAAGCTGACTTCCAGCCAAGGTTTAATTCTCTTCTACTAGCAAACCACATCTTACTGTCCTCACTTACAAGCTTGAATGTAAGGTGACACCCAATTTCTCACCAAGGGAAGAAAAGAAAAGCTCAGGGAAAGCAGGGCCCTCTGGGACAGCTTGCACCCCACCCGCCGAGCCAACTGGCACCCACCACGAGCTGACCCAGTGACACACACCGACACCTGAGGGCCATCCTCGCCTTCTCTCTCACTGTCTTGTCTGTCCGCCCAGAGCCCTCCTGACGCCTGTATAATCTGCCACATGGCAGCTGATGCCGAGCAGCCAACCACGCAGCAGGGGCTAGACCCTCATCTGGGGCCCGGAGACCGGAAGGACCGGAAGGACCTGCACAGCTGAGGCGCTGGCCACCGGGAGAGCCGCTCGGCGGCAACAGTGGGGCAGCAGCAGGACCACCCGGAGGAGAGTGGGGAGGTGCTTCTGGGTGTGCCGACTGCCTGTTCTCCAACATCCCGTCACCCGGGTCCAGGAGGGGGCTTGCAGCAGGTGGAGCCTGCCACTGGGGCACACCGCCCCTCAACCAGGGCAGGAACGGGGCCCCACCCCCGAGTGCCTCAGGACTCAGGGGGGCTCCAGGGGACCCTGGCTCTCAGAGCCACAGGTCCCGTATTGGGAAAACAGGGCTCACAGGAAACTGAGGGCAGGGGTGTGCGCTGCGCCTCCAGTTCTAGGTGAGCCCCGTGCTGCCACAATACGGAAGAGTCCCTCTCTTCACGCAATTATGCACCAAGTGTCTTGCGCCATGTTGGCAACAAAGTAAAAGAGGGCAAGTAATTTAATAAAAGAGTGACTTCTTACGTGATTTTTACAACTTAGACCACTCCCCAGGTTCAAGAAAATTAAGCTCTGCATTACAGAGAAGCACTGTCCACACTCAGATCACCCTGAGCAGACGCAGTCCCCGCTGAAGAAGCGAAGACCAAACGGGGGCCGGACGCACCCTGCTGGGCACTGGGCACACTGCTGCGTGTGCGACACGCTCAAGGATGAAACGCACTGAAAGCAAGTGCGCAGCCAGCCCAGGGATGGGAAGCGTTCAGACAGGACGGTCCAACTCACCAGCAAAACGGTCAGTAGCCAGAAAGTCCGTCCTGAGGCCACTTCTGTCAGCCTGCCAGCTTTTGCTGGTGTGGGACCGGAAAGGAGAAAACAAGGAGAAAACCAGAGAAGAATTATTTATCTGTCTTCCACACGCCAGATTCCTTTACCTCCCAACCAGAAAAGTCAAAACAGTGCTCCACACTTTCCCAATACTTCGGCGATTTTCTTGGCAAACACTGGCAACCCCGCTGTCAGGCCATTAGCTTCACAGAACATACTCCAGCAAGGTCTGAACCATCTGAACTTTGAGAGGGCGACTTCCAAGGACGCGAGGCAGTGATTCCCTACGGGGCCAAAACTTATCTTAAATGTGACCGCTTGGAAGAGGGACCCTCAGAGAGCTGATGGGCTGTTCTCCTGCCTGGTGACGTTCTTTCTCACCTCTCGCCTCTGACTCCGGAGCCTGAAGGGAAAGGCTCAGATGCAAGGCTCAGCGCACACTGTGGACCTCGGGGACCCCAGCCTTTCAGGGTGGCTGAGGGCTGCTGTCTTCAGAGGTCCTTTGGACCCTTCTAACCCACCAGGTCTTAGAAGCCAGCCCAGCAAACAGCAGGCTGGGGAGGAGCTTCCAAGGCCGTCTGAGGAAGGCCAAGGAGAACTCCGAGAAGGAAGAGGGTGTGGGCTGGCGTGCCTCAGGGGACTCTGGGACACCGAGGCTCCCAGGCCATTCCTGCTGCTTTCTGCACACTGCCACAAGTGCTGGGTGCCCACGAGGGGGCAGGCTTAATGACGGGCAGGAGTGGGGAAGCGACAACAGCAACAGAAAACCCTACCTATTTGGAGACCAGCACCCCCATAAAATGTCTAGGGAAAGCAGTTCATGGCAACCAGAGGCCTATCGAAACACTAGCTTGAGAAGGGTCCATCATCCCAGCCGGAATGTGGACCAGTGGCACCTCAGGATTTTTAAATTTTATTTATTTTTTAGAGAGAGGGGAAGGGAGGGAAAAAGGGAGAGAAACATCAATGTGTGGTTGCCTCTCACACGCTCCCTACTGTGGACTTGTTCTGCAACCCAGGCATCTGCCCTGACCAAGAATCGAACCTGCGAGCTTTTGGTTCACAGGCTGGTGCTCAATGCACTGAGCCACACTAGCCAGGGCCGCACCCAGGACTTTAAAACATCCCTAAGTACAGGGCTTGAGTCACGTGGGGAAAGTGCTATGACCACAGGCCAGAGCCGCTCTGGGGTACCGGTCCTACCTGATACACAGGTGCATCTTAGGCCAAGGGGGATGGAGGAGACAAACTGACCAAGACTATTTAGGAATTTGTCTCCAACTAATTCTAACCCGGAAGTTTTAAAGATTGAGATGAAGTAGAAAAAAAGCCTTTTCAAAAAGTCACACAGTCAGAGCAGCACACCCACCCAGGGGGTCTGACCAGTGGGCAGGGCACGCGCCCCAAGGGATGCCCAGGGCCCCATCAGCCCGCACTCGGCCAGTCCAGACACGAGAGGGAGGTGCTCCTTGTCCAGACACTGGTGCTGGAGCTGGGGCCCCAGGATCCAACTGCCGTTTCTCACAGCTCCCCTGGGGGCTGCACAGTCCCCTGGTGACCTTCCTCCTGAGCAGCCTCCCACTCCAGGCTGCCCCGAGCATCAACGTCACTTCTAGAACCCACTGTCATCCACCCTTAACAAGCCACGCTCACACACATCACCACGCTCCCGCCCACACCCTCCCCTGTGCTGCCACCCGCCAGGCGCCCGGCTTCCCTGGACAAGGCAGGGTTTCGGGCCCCGGCAGCAGGCACACCAGCAGCCCCTGCGGCACCCCACAGACACAGTCTGCAGCCGGCCAGTGCCCACCCTGCACCTGGTGTCGCACACAAGACGGCAAGACCTCCTCAGGGTCTCCTCCAACACTGCTCATGCCACTTCCAGAAGTCGCCTCAGCCAGCCCTTCTGCTGGACTCCAGACGGGGCACCCGCGCAGCACAAGCAGCCGAACCTGACGTGCGGCAGCGGGACCCTGTGCAGAACCGCGGGCGCCAGGCACACGCACAGACCTTTGGCCACTGAGGACGGGGCGCACCTCCAGGAAGCTCCAGACCGGTCTGACGGACATCCTAGGCCTCGCATCTCCAGGTTTTAAATGGCATTTTTGAGGCTGAAATGTCACAGCTAAACAGATTATGTGAATGGATTAAATCTGATAACGTCTAATACAGCTTTCATTTTTTTTTTAAAGATTTTATTTCTTCATTTTTAGAGAGGGAGAGGGAGGAAGAGAGGGGCAGAAACATTAATGTGTGGTTGCCTCTCACACGCCCCCTACTGGGGACCTGGCCTGCAACCCAGGCATGAGCCCTGACTGGGAATCGAACCTGCGACCCTTTGGTTCACAGGCTTGTACTCAATCCACTGAGCCACACCAGCCAGGCTCACTTTTCTTATAAATTTCTCAAAACCACTTCCCCTTAAAGAATCTATTTGAAATATGCACCTGACGCCCCGTGTCAGTCAGATCTCAGCCCCACCTGAGACTCTGGGGTAAAACCTCCCAGAAGGCCAGTACGGACCGCACCCACTGGCTCCAGCTCTGCCTTCACAGATGGCCCTCCCAGACTGACTTCTGTTAACAGAGGCCCCGCTGCAGCCTCCCATGCACAGCTGTGGCTGGGGTCCTCTCCACCCCAGCTCCTTCACTCGCTCTGTACGTTCTCAGGAGACCTCAGCCCTGAAAAACAGAGGCCAGAGAGCTGCTTTCACAGTTTCTCACTTGATCTAATAATGTTGCTCAAGTGCGACTGAAAAACATCCCTTCACAGCCGTCTCTGACCACCACCAGAGACGGGAGCCACACGCCACCTGCGCCACCTGCGCCACCTAGCCCCACTCTGTGTATCTGTCAGAACAGTGAGCCTAGCACTGTGGTAAACCTACAGCTTTGCTCCTTCTGGCCAGAGAGCAAGGCCACCCTCTCTTCCCGATGACACTCCTCTGGATGCGGGAGGCTGAGCTGCTACTTCAGTCATTCTCAGGATGGCTGGTCCCTTCGGCCTGCAGCAGCTTTCAATGCCTTTCCCTGCACAAGGCATTCACGTCCACTCAAGGCAAACCTCCCACTGTCCTCAGCCTGGACTCCCCTTGTCATTGCTCAGATGTGCATGTGCACAGCAGAAAGCCACACTGTGGAGTGTGAGCACACAGTACGCAGAGCTACACAAGGAGGGTGGGTGGGAGCCCAGACTCTTCTCCCCAACCCCATATGGGAGAAACACGTGGGTCCCACCTGAAAACTTGTTCTTAACAAATACACAACAGAAAAATCTATAAGTGAAGAACTGTAATTTTTGGCTTCTAAAACTAAGCATAAATTGATTCCTTGTGAGGTTTTGCCAATTACATGTGCAAAAGGATACATCTTTGCAGAAAGAACTCTTGAGTAACAACCCAGAGTGAATGTTACCTCCAACTAATGAGAACCTCGAGCTTTACCCACCAGACAGGACTGGGCATGGAGAGAACCAAAACCCCACAGCTGAAACCCAGGACCTCTTCCCTCTTCTTCCAAAATTAAAATGATTTACTTTTATCCCCACAGCTAACTTGCAAAGGAAATTTTTTAAAGTACTTCTCTGGACCCATAAACCAAACGCAATAAACGTTAACATGCTGATGGGCCAAAAGCCACCAAGCCTAAGTCTCAGACGGGCGGGCACCGGGCCGAGGAGCGGAGGGGACGTGGGGAGGCGTGTGTTGCGCGGAGTCCTGGAAGTCGGCACCATCCGCCACCCGCAGGAGGAACTTTCGCAGATGCCACCTCAGCACGGCCCTCCCACAGGCCACGCGAGCCCGCGGGCGGGGACAGGCTTAAAGGGGCAGGAGCGCGCTCGGCCTCCCTGCCTTCCATCCAAATTCGGTATTTTTCCGTCATGTATCTTTCGTCTGGGACTCTGGGGCACCTCCAAGTTGCCCACTGGCCCGAGGAGGGCGAAGGCCTAGCCCCGACCACGACCACGCAGGAGGGGCGGCAGGTGGAGGTGCGGCAGGAAGGCTAGGCCCCTGCCGGGTCCCGGCTCCCCTGCAGGGCAGACCTCTGTGAACCTCCCCCCTCCTCCAGGGGAGGAGCACTCCTCCTGGGGGGTGGGGGACACAACCCAGACACCCACGTCACCGACCCGGTCCCAGGTCAGCCGCACGTTCTTGGCGCTGGGGAGGGGAGTACTGCAGCGGCAGGGCGACCCCTGTTGGGGGGGGTGGACCCGAGTCTGAGGTCGGGGGCGCTGTTGCCTCTGGGAGGGCACGGGCCGCAGGACTCCGGACTCGGGAAAGTTTCTTACTCTTTCCATGCCAGCACCGTGGCCCATGCGCAGTGGTGACACGTAGCCACCCCCCCCCCCACCCGCCAGGCCCGGCCAGGGAGGAGGGGGAGCCCGGGCCGGCTGACCAGGCAGCTGGGGAGTGGAGGGGGGTGGCGGGACCAAAGGCACCCCCGGCCCCTCCCCCGCATGCCCAGCGCTCCACGTCGGCAGCCTCACTGCCGCCCGCCAGCCCCGCCCCCGGTGCCCCGACAGCCCCGCGCAGCCCGGCCGCCGGCTGCTCTGGGCCTGCGCCCCGGCCGCGCCACGCTCGGCCGCTTGCTCACCCACTGACTGCGCGGTGCGCTCGCCGCCCGCTGGCTCCGAGGACACCCGAGCTCTGCTCCACTCGCTCCGAGGCCGGCCGCCGGGCCCCTGTGAGTATATAGGGCGGCGGCTCCAATCCCGCAGAGACACGTCAGACCCAGGCGCCCGCCCCGCCCCGCGCCAGCCCCGCCCCCGCCGCGCACAGGTCGGGGCGCGGAGTCCTGCCCGCTCCGGCCCGCAGAGACCTGCGGGCCGCCCAGACAGGCCGGAAGGGCGGCCGCTCGGCCTCCCACCCCAGAGCCGAAAGCGAACGGCTGCCCAACCAGTCCCCACCTTCAGGAGCCGATGACCAGCGGGCTTCAGCCCAACAACACTCCGCTGGGACACAGGGCAGGCCTCCCAAGTTTGGGGCACAGATTCTCATTAACTCACTCGAGCGGGGTTCTGTCTCTTGCGCCCTTCACATCTAGTCAGCGTCCCCACTCTGTTCCTGGGCTACCAGGCTAACCCCTACCAAAGTGGAGCCTGCCCTTTAGGGAGTGCTCTCTCTCCAGTGGGGCAGAAGAAAGGGGCACCCCCCATCGCTGCCCCCACCCTGCCCACAGGGGCTTCTACCCTGAGGCGGAGGATGACAAGCCAGGCCTGCATCCATTGTGTAACAGGCGATGGCTGCCGTTCCCTCTCGTCAAGAGTCAAGCCCAGCGGAGGAATGCGCAGAGACACCAGCCTGTGCCTGGGACGAACGGGCACAGGCGCCGAGTCCCGCGTGAAGAGTGTCTGTGCACAGTGGGCGCGGGAGCACTGGGCCTTCCCGAGGAGGGGTGAGGCGCAGGGGCCTAGGTGCGGGCGCCGTGGCGACAGAGGGGTCAGGCTGGCCCATCCCTGAGCTGGGTCGGCACAGGCTGCAGTGACCACAGGGGCTGCTCAGCAGGAGGGAAGCTGGTGCAGCGCTTCCAGCAGCTGAGGGCACAGCCAGATGTGGCAGCCACTGTCCCAGTCCAGAGAGGTGAAGGTGGGCAGGGGCTGCTGCAGCTGTTCCGTCTAAAGATGATGGCTGTCCCTTGTGTTTGGCAATGGCGACGAACTCAGTGGCCAGATGTGGAAGGCAGCACACCAAGGAGTTCCTTCTTAACTGGACACGGCTGCGGCTTGATGGAAAGGAGTCAAGAATGGCATGGGGGTCCGGCTGCCCTCAGAGAGAGGGTGAGTGTGATGCAAGAGAGCCAGGACTTCCGGCTGGGGCTGTGACACGTGAGATGTCCACTGGGTGGTCACGTGGGGTGTTCAGAAGGCAACTGCCTGTGCAAGCTGAAGCCCATGGCTGCTCGTGACATCACTGTGGGAGAGAAACCACAGCGGGCAGAGAGACATCCTCAACTCACTGTCGAGAACATCATCACCAAAGCAGTGCCCTAGGTCACTGGGAAGGCACCTGGGCAAGGGCACTTCCTTCGCCTCGGAAGAGCCTCTTTCGGCTCCCAGGACCTCCTCAGTACCCTTCCCGGGTCTGTCACTGCTGTGCACAGGTAGTCTCCCTACAGGGACTCCCCAGCCAGCAGCTCAGTCGAGTGTTGTGCTGCTGTTTGCTTCTGAGGGCTCAGCACCGGGGTGGGCGATGAAAAGGGAGGAAGAAGGCCAGGACTCGGGAAGAGCCGGCAGGTCGGCTGTCAGAGAACTTCAGTGATGCCAGGAAGCTGCCACGGGCAAAGCTTGCACAGTACGTAGTGCACAGGAGGCTTTAAAAGAGTTGGTTAAAAACCTATAATTAACAAAAAATATTGTAAAATCCAGTGTTAAGTTGGTGCTTCCGTGCTGGTAACTGTGACCAGCTTTTCTTCCCAGCAAGGGTTAGTGCAGTGAAATAGTTTGTAAAGGCGAATCCTGGGCGTCTGCATCCAGCCACACTCACACCAGATAATGTGTGACCTCTTATGGCCATCTTGAAAGGTGCACGCTGGTCTAGGACGTTTGGGTTTTCAGCCCTCAAGGGAACAGGGGCGGAGCTTTGGGTCTACTCCAGGTAAAAGGTTAGGATAGGCCACCACCCTACCCCTACTTAATGACACGATCTCCAAAAGAACTAATGCTCACTCCCCACCAAGGGCAGGCGCTAGAAAGAGGAAAGGCCCGGAGCAGCAGCCTGCACCGAGAGAGGGGGCGCCTCTGAGCACCAGCCATCACAGACCAGGCAGGAGAGGCTCAGGGAGCAAACTCTGTCTGTCCAGGAACCCTGGGTTAACCCTAGAAATTAACAAGACAAACCCACCCCACTCAGGAGGGAAGAAACCTCATACCAGGCTGCAAAAGACACCTACAGACCTACCCACAACTGCAGAGAGGCTAAAAGCCCAAAATTCAAAAAAATAAAAAAGATTATGTCCCAGCAGGTATGTGGCTCAGTTGGTTGGAGCATAGTCCTGTAAACCGAAAGGTTGCGGGTTCCAATTCCACATGGGAATACCTAGGTTGCAGGTTCAAGCCCTGGGTGGGGCATGTACAGCAGCCAAGCTATTATTTCTTTCTCATATCAGTGTTTCTGTCTCTTCCTGTCTTAAACCGATTAAAAAAAACAACAACATATCCTCAAGTGAGGATTTAAAAAAAAAACAAGAGCACATGCTCTAAAGTAGGTATCTTACTGGGGATATTAATGTTTAATCCTACCCCTACTAAATGAATACATTTAATGAAGTACTCGACTACATCAACTTATAGAATATTGGAATAATCAGCATATCTTTATACAGACAAGTAAAGAATATTATTTAGAGCCTAATTCAAGAACATGTGTCAGGTAACACGACTTACGACGTCTTCAAAAAGACTGGTCAAAGGTTAGGGTCAAAAGAGTAAGTTAAGGGACCCCCGCAGAAATGCAGTGGGACACCGCTCTCCGGAGCCGTGCCGGCCAGCGTGCACCGGCCGCACGTGGCCACTGACCCTTGCGCAGTGGCCAGTTCACACTGGGAGAGGCTGCAAGTCCAAGTACATGCTGGATTTTGAGGACTTCAACCCAAAACACTCAATGTAAACCATCTTACTCATTTTCTATTGATCACACCTTGAAGTCATAAGGTTTTGGATTGGGTTAAACAAAATACATCACTCAACTTCACCTGTTTCTTTTTATATTTTTAAGGTATTAGAAAATTTTAAATTTTACCACTATACATAGTTCTTATTTGAACAGTAGTGCTATAGAGTTGGTGTCCCAAACCAAAGCAGAAATGTTATCTGACAAAATGCTTTTATTAATAAACTTTATATAGCAACCTTAGAGGAAAAAAAACTCGTCATTCATTATAATTATCTTAATTAAAATGAATAAATTTATATTAGGGGAAAATACAAAATAGATACTTGTCTCAGTCATGAAAACATCTCCTTTACCACAAACACTCGGGTGTGCAGCGCAAGGTACAGTCTCAAAGAGTTCTGGGAAAGAAGTGACCAAGTTTAGTTCACAGTATTTCTCCCAAGGACTCTAACAGCCCATTTTAAAAGGCTGTGGCAGGGGGAGTGGGTGGCCCTGGCCCTGGCCAGGGGCCTCAGTTAGTGGGAGCATCACTCCAAAAGGTTGCTGGTTCAGAAGGCTGCTGGTGCAATCCCCGGTCAGAGTGCCCATGGAGGCAACCAACTGATGTTTTTCTCTCCTCCTTCCTCTCTTAAATAATTTTTTTTCAATAAACATATCCTCCAGTGAGGATTTAAAAAAAAGTGGGGTGGGGGCCGGTGGCAGGAACAAGGCGGAGGCAAAAGATACAAACGTCTTTCACAGAAATGCAAGAAATATTTATTTAATTTGTGCAAAAGAAAACCCAGGTTGACAGTTGCATGAGATTCTCCATTTCACCTCAGTCTGGTGGAAACCAAGTTTGGTAACTGTCAGAAAAGGTGTGGAAAGCTCATGGGGCTGGGGGAATAATCACTGCCGTGATCTCTTTAGAAAGCAATCTGATTACAAGTTGTAATTCAGCACACAAATGTCCTTTGAGCCAGCGAGTCCTGCTTCTAGACGTTGCTCCCACAGACACTCAGGAACGCGCCCAGAGATGAACGTGCCGAGCAGGTGCACGCTGGTGGAGCACCACGTCCCCACGGGGCCGCCCTCTCCCAGCACACGGAACGGCGGACACCACCCTGCACTCCGCACGCCCTGTGGAGGTCTGGACCCAGCCCCCCCACGACGGAGGGCACTCACTCCACACCTGCTCATGCCAGCTCTGCTTGCTAATGGAATTACATAATTTAAAAATCATACCAAAGAAGAAAATGAAAGCAAAATAGTTCTGTGCATACTGAACTTAGCACACTGAAATTTCTCAGCAAGGGCAGGTTGTTTTTAAAAAAAATTATGCAGTTAGGTTAAAAAAAAAAACTTAAAAATCTCAAGGAATCCCATATTCCAAACACTGTGTGTCTAAATCCTTGATCCACTTAAAAGAAGCTGATGCTGAAATGTCCCAGAGGGCGCAGTATGAGTTCACGGAGTTCATGGAAGAAGAGACTAGAATCCGATCAGCAGGCCCTCAAACAGACTCTCAGCCCCGTGTGAAATGACTGGGGCCCGTGGCCACACCCACGGTCCGTGTCAGCCTGAAGTGTGACCAGCTGTCTCAGAGAACTGTCTGCGGAGGCACCCGCGTCCAGGAGGCTGCAGAGCGGGGAGAGCCAAGCACTGAGCACCACCGGCAGCAGCGCCTGGGCAAAGGAGGGACTTCACTTACGAACCTGTAGACAGCGACTGTCCTGTAAAGTTGTATGCGGTGAAGCTGGGAGGTGAGCACAGGGAAAAAAGTGTTTATTTCACCTACCACTTACCAAAAAAAGGTGTGTTTTAACAGGTATAGAAATTATGGGTGGACATATACTAAGTGTTGGAGAAAGCTCACTGCAGGAAGGAAAGCTCTGTGGTATGCAGCGCTCCCCTGGACAGGGAAACAGGCGGTAAGTGGCACTGGCTTCTGCAGCTACTGCAAAGAGTGGATGGCAGCCACAAGCGTCGCTTGAAGTCTGAAGAAAGAATTCTTTGCTGTTAATTTGTGAGGGGCTGCTGACTGCAGAGCCGAGACGAGCTGTCTGCAGGCACCGGGATGGCAGCAGAGCAGGGCCAAGGCTGCCGGCCGCCAGCGCACACACGCGGAGGGACTCGGAGCGCAGGGCTGCACAGACAGGGCTCACCGCCGCACAAGGACGTGGTCCCGGCAGTGAGCACACCTCCCTGGACCTGCACCTTGCAAATACTGGGCAGCTGGCTTAGGTGACTTCCAGCATCTCCACCTCTAAAATTCTTTGACTGTTTCATTAAAGAAACCAACCCGTGCTCCCTGGTAGAAATGTGTCCGTGTGACCCTGGGGCCACTCCATGTCTGACGGCCATGGTGACGTCAGAGCGGCTGCGGTGCACACAGGTTCCTCACCACGGCCTGGGGCCAGAGCAAGTCCCTGCCCCGATGTACGGGCGCTTCTGGTACGAGAAGGGCAGCGAGGCCAGAACGAGAATGAGGGGGCTGGAGAGGAGGGCTCCAGCCTCCAGCCCCCTCCAACCTACCATGAACATATACTTTCCATCTTCCAACTACAAGTCCCGTTAAACTATAGGAACCTAATTCCAAGTTTGACCTAGGGCAACGATTTATACTTAAAGATATTTTTCTTCCTATAATTTACAAAGAAAAGTTCCATGAGCCAGAATGAACTAAGCTCATGTTTATAAAAACTTTGCTATGGATACAAAGCTACCTAAAGCCACGGGTGGAAAGACTTAGAAATCAGAATCAGTCCTACAAATGTAATTCTTTTCTACAAAGGAAGAAGCAGGCAGGAAAAGTCAAGTCTCTGGACTCTCCCCACTTCGGAGCTCTGAGCCACGGTGGTCACTGGAAGCACACACCCTTCAGCTGGCCTGCTTGCTCTTCGCTGGTCAGACAAGGAGGTGGGACTCCACGATCTCTTTCAGCACCAGTTTTCTGAGGCTACCCCAGAGCTTGAGCCGGTTTTGGATGTTAAAAATCCTGGAAGCTGTTAATGATACAGCTGTGCCCGACGAACCGCCACCACACCCGGCGCCCTCCCCCAAGTGCAGCGCGCAGACGGCGCAGGGGCCTCTGCTGCCCTGGGCAGGCGCTGGCGAGCTTGGCCCCTGCGCAGGCGAAGAGCTGTGCGAGCACCCAGGAGCACGAGGGGAGCGCCGGCGGGGCCCAAACAGGCTGCGGACCCCACCATCAGAAAACCGGCACCCACCAAAGAGGGGCGGAAGAGAAAGAGGGCCTGTCTGGGGCTCCGCTGGGTCCAGATCAGCACGGTGACACCGACCAGTGAAGAGCCGCGGAGGCCACTGCACGCAGACTCGAAGCCCCACGGAGGAGCAGCTCTGGCTGCTCTGGGAAGGAGGGATTGTAGAAGGCAACCCAACTGCAGAATGCCAAGCTAACAGAGTCTGAAACAACCTCCACACCGAAGCGACCTACGGATAATCATGCTGTGTCCACACAGTGGAATCACACGCAGCAGAAGAGATGGGGGAGGTGCTCCGGACACGCCCACGCATGGCCCTAGGGCATGTGGTGCCTGAGAGGGGGAGGAGTATGAGAGAGTCAGAAACACACGTCTGTGCGTCTGTTTACACTTGCAGAAAGAGACTACAGGAGAAGGAAAGAAGGGAGGGGACAGGGATGGGAGCCAAAGGCTCCCCAACACACTGTGAGGGACAGCTCTGCTTTGAGAACCCTCAAATCAGAGAAGAACAGACTCCAAGGCTAACACACGCCCTCCTCACTATCCTGATGCTGGTTACACGGAGCAGTTGAGTCAGTGAAGAGTCACTGAGCCACAGGCTCAGATCTGCAGAGTTCCCTGTGTGTTCACTGCACTTCAAGAGTTTACAAAAGAAAAAAAAAAGGAAATGAAGCTTATAATGTCGCACTGGTGGCAGAACCATCAGAGAAAAGCAACTTTAAAACACAGTAATTTGACAGTATATTCCAAGCGGGATCTGTCTTAATAGGGGTATTTTATTCTAAAAATATAATGTATTGTAGGATAAGGTGACTAGGTAATCCCGTTAAGATACACATTTATGTAAAAAGTTCATCAATTTTCATGTGGATTGGAACAATCCACAGTCATGATGGGTCCCCAGGCCTGTCGGCTAAGAAAGCGCCACGGCAGGGTGGGCCCCACACAAGCTGTGGCGTCGGTGCACCACCCACACCGCGTGGAGCCCGGTGCCCAGGGACGGCGGATTCCAGGTCCGGAGCAGAGTAGGGACCAGACAGGACACCCTGCTGTGGCAGAAAGCCAAGCAGCAGCCACAGACTGATGGGGCCATGTCCAAAGAGCACAGAAGCCAACTTGAGGGAACAACAGGAGCATCAGAAAAGTGACTCCAGTGGGCTGAAACACAATTCTACACTTCTCCGTAAGCTGGTAATACTGGGGGACCACATAAATGCACCGTCACTCTGGAGGTTGCTAGTCCCAGTGCATTCTAAACATCAAGACATCGTCACTTCTCCTCTCGCTGCAGTAGGAGCTGTGTACCAGGGTGACCGAATCGGTCAGGAACGCCTTCCTCACACAGTCCCACCTCAGAGCTACAGCAGGTGTGGGTCCAAACCACCGTAATAAATCAAGTGCTGCAATAAGGTACGATGTCATCTTTTTGCTGGTGGAGTCTTGCCTTCAATTTGTAAAACACTCATCATCTGTGAAGTGCAATAAAGAGAAGCACATAAAACAAGGTGAAACTGTATAAGAATGCCAATTAATAAATGGAGAAATGCAATTAGAAAGATCTCTATGTTGCAATTACCAGTTGTAGGCTAAATCATGGCCCCTACAGATAGCTAGCCAGGTCCTTTGTTCAAAACCCATGAATGTTGCAGACAAATCAAGTCATGCAGGCGCAACCCAAATGTAGTCACGAGTGTCCTTAAAATCACATGCTTTAAAGATGGAAGAAGGGGCCACAAGAAAGACAAAAGACTTCAAGAAGCTGGAAAGGCCAGAAACGGATTAGCCCCTGGAGCCTCCAGCAAGGTGGACTTCCGCCACACGTGTGATCACTTGTTACGGCAGGAACAGGACACGACAGACACGAGCAAGGTGGCTGTTACCGCACTAGGTTACTGGTGGATAAAGAACTTTATAAGGGACACAATCAGCCTGCTGCCACTGTGCCCACTCGCCAGTCTAGAAAGGCAGCCAGGTCTTGGCTGGTGTGGCTCAGTGGACTGAGTGCCAGCCTGTGAACCAAAGGGTCACCCATTCGATTCCTGGTCAGGGCACTTACCTGGATTGTGGGCCAGGTCCCCAGTAGGCGGTGCACGGGAGGTAACCACACACTGATGTTTCTCTCCCTCTCTTTCTCCCTCCCTTCCCCTCTCTAAAAATGAACAAAATCTTTGGAAAAAAAAGAATGAAAATAAATGAGCTAAGCATTGAAGTCAAGATAGAAAGAGAATTTTTTTAAAAAAGTAGAAGGAATGAATAAAAGAACTGGTAAAATACAAAACTAAAACAAAAAACAGCTGGGTTGGTCAATCAAAACCAAAATCAGCTTCTCTGAAAAAGCAGTTAAGAGGCAAATGGCTCCTTCCAGTCTGACAACGAGGAGGCAAGAACACACAGAGTCCAAGCTCACAAAGACACAGTGTTATCTTCGCCCCGTTCTGAACTGAGAACAGTGAGACCAATGGCAGCAACTGTATCTCCAGGTAGATCCCAAGGAAGTGAGGGCTTCTCTGCCCCAGGGGGACCCCATAAATTACTTTTGTATCTCACTGGCACTAATTGGGTTCGGAACCAATTAGGGGACCAATAACTACAGTCAAGGGGCCAAAAAGATGGGGTCCGACAGACACGGCCAACCAGAGTCTACCCATGCAGCCGGGCCACTTCATCGAAAACAAATGGCTTGCACATGGTGGAAAAGGGTGGCTCCCTGCCACTGGTGTGGCTCAGTGGGCTGGGTGTCATCCCACGAAGCAAAATGTCCCTGGTTCAATTCCAGGTCAGGGCACAGGCCTGGGGTGCGGGTTCGACCTCCCATCAGGGCATGTGAGAGGCAACCTATAGATGTTTCTGTCCTTTTTCTCCCTCCCTTTCCCTCTCTAAAAATAAATACATACACACATACATACATACATATATCAATCAATCAATCAATCAATCAGATCTTTAAGAAAGGAAGGGGCGGTTCCGGGGCGCGATCAGGGCACTGTCTTCCTTCCCATCACAAGTGCGCCTGCACGGAGACGAGACTGCCGACTACCCACAGGGCAGTTCACAAACGTGCCAGACTTTCAACAGAGCACCAGCCTGTAAGTCCACGCTAAGTTCAGAGAACAAGACACGACTAAACGAGGCTGCTCTAGGGAAGTGGCAGGGTTCAACATTAGCAAGTGTGTACAGCTCGCATTTATAGCCCAGAGGAGGAGACAATGATTTAGACGTGACTGGTAAATGGCCACTGAAAAAGGCTCCAAAGACTGATGAAACTCTGCAGATATTGCTTACTTCCTATGGAATTTAATACCAGGAATAGATAGAAACGGCTATAATATTATTTCCCAGAAGAAAAACATATTGTATTTAGTTAAAATCTAAAGTTACTCGACTGAAATAAGTAACAAAATGGCAAAGACATCCACTACTGGCAAAGACTGTCAATCATGCAACCCAAAGACACATGTGTAAGCAGAGAGACAAATGCCACTGTTTGCAGATGATCACCCACCCGGAAGGCCCCTCTGTGATAATGGAAAACTAGGAAGACTGAAGGAAAGTTCCATGAGCAAAACGGCGTGTGCACACACACGCACACGGCCCAATCTGTGGCGATGCTCAGCCACTCCAGGGCACTTACCACGAAGATGTCTGTCTCCCACGTTCATCTGTATCCCCAAGGAAATGTCAAATAATATCTGTGGTGGGCTGAACAACGGCACCCAAAGATACCCAGTCCTGACTGTCTGGAATAGGAAAGTTACAGTACTTGGAAAAAACAGCCCTTCCAGATGTGATCGAACAAGACCTGCAGGAGACGGCCCCACCTGCCATCACAAGTGCCAAAGGTTCCAACGCAACACAACGCGGAGGAAGGAGCCGCGTGAGGACTGAGGCAGGCTGCGGCGACGCAGCCACAAGCCGAGGACTGACGGGGTGGCGTCCGCACACCGGGAGAGGCCAGGAGCCCCCAGAGGGAGCGTGGCCTTGCCCCGTTTCCAGTCTAGCCTCCAGAGACGTGACAGGACAAATGTGCTGTTTTAAACAGAACTCGTGTGAATCTATGAGTTTGTGTTTCAATACAAGTGCCACTTCAAACTAGCAGGAAGGACAGACAAGGCAATAAAGAGACTTAACTGGGCCAACTTGCTGTCCATTTTGAGAAAATATAAACGGCGATTCCTACCTCACACACGCTCCAAAATAAGCTTCAGCTGGATCAGGGCCGCGGCGGGAAAGAGCTGCGCCCCGAGGGGGCCGAGGAGGAAACCTGCAGCCTGGGGAGAGCCCATGGCCTCGGGCTGCAGGCACCCTCGAGGGGGAGTGGACTCCGCTGACCTCCTCAAGCTTAAAGTTTGGCTGCAGCAAAGACTATCACGTACAGAAGGCAGGGTACACATAGTTTTCTCTGTCCAGAAACCATCTGAACGGGCTGCGACATGTCAACACACAGTTCACAGAAAGTGAACACACTGCCACACGGCACGCAGGTCCGCCCTCAGCCCGTCCTCCGAGGTAATGCAGACGGCAAAGTGACGCTGTCTGGGAGACGGGGCGGGAAACCGGGCTCGCCGACCGAGGAAGAGCAGAGCGCATTTGCAGACGCACCATGGCAGGTGTGTGCACGCACGCACATCACACACGTGTCCCACTGCCAAGTGGCTGCTCTCTCATAGCGCTCTGCGGACGGCAGAGGCACAGGTGTGAGGCGCACAGGAAGGCTCACACCAGCAATGTCCACGGGCAAAGAACTAGGAAGCACACAGGTGTGTGTCCGTGAGAAAGTGGTCACCGCACAGTGTCACTCTGAAAGCACACGACAGGTGTGTGGCGAGGGCGAAACGGTGCACAGGACTCGCTTTTGAAAACTAGCACATGAGCTTCCACACACACAACAGGGCGCCTACACGGCTGAGAGGTGGAGAGGGCAGAGGCACCTGTGGGGAGAGGAGGACAGCAGCGTGAGGCCAGCACACAGAATGACTCGTAAAACAAACATATTAGGGTCACTGGCACTGAAGACGGTCACTGCAGGAAAAGGGAGCCACCGACTTGGAAAGGGAGAAACTGGGACAGACGCTGTGGTGTTAGACTGAAAGTGGAGGCACTGGAATAAGGGCATGCTCTTCAATATATAGACATAAAAGTAGACATGAACATTATGAAAGTCTGAGTACCAACTGCTGTAAAAGAGAACGGTGTTTCCTTGAAGGAAGGCTGACCCCAGGTCTGGGGCAGGAAAGTACATGAAGGGCCCAGAGGATCTGGTGGCACCAGAAAGCAACAAGGGCTACAGGGAGACGGGCCGCAACAGAAAGCCACAAGCTGGCCTTAACAGGCTCCCCCTGGTCCAACCTGGGAACATATGAGCAGCAAAATAAATAAGGACAATACAGGGCGATCACCTACTGAATGAAAAGGTAACCGACCTGACAGCCTAGGTGGAGGTAAACAAATGAAGAAACTGGGTGTCTGACAGCAGCAGGCAGTTTCACGAGGACCTCGCCAGAGCACACGCATGACAAAGGCCACACAGTGGAGAAGCCTGGCCGAAACCACCCTAATCAGGTGGTCAGAGTGAACGTCGCTGACAGTGGGACAAGCCAAAGCCCATGCCTCCAGAAAGGATGCAAAGCTAAGAACCCCGCTCCCCCCCCTCCCCCGTACTGGTCCAGCCAAAGAGGCTGAATGAATCTCATCAAAAGAAAACACCTGGGCACACATGCAACATACAGATGACACATCGTAGGACTGCACACTTGAAACCTGCGTAATCTCATTAACCGACGTCGCCCCCGAAGTTTAATAATGACGATGAAAAAGGGGACACCAAGCCCTCGCTGAGGGGCGGTCTGCAACACAACAGCCCATAAAAGCAACCCAGGCGTCAAGGTCAGGAGAGCCGAGGGAAGACGGAGCGAGTGTCCGACGCTGAGCTGGCCCTTCCGGGCAGAGGTGAGTGGGTCTGAAGGCAGCACGGCGTCCCTGTCCACTCCCTGGGTGGACGGTTGCATGTGATGAAGGAAGGTGGTGCCTCGTTTGCGGGAAACAGCGATGGAGCCACGGGGGGAGGCGGGCTCGTGTTCCCAGCTTACTCAGGGGTTCAGGAGAGTTTTGCGCCACACTCACAATTCCTCCATAAGGATGAGAGAGTTTTTAAAAAACTAATGGTGGATAGTACTACCTTTGTAATTAGAAAAATAAATACTTTACCCAGGCTGCTGTGGCTCAGTGGATTGAGCGCAGATTTCGAACCAAAGGGTCACTGGTTCTATTCCCAGTCAGGACACGTGCCTGGGTTGCGGGCCAGGTCCCCAGTAGGGGGTGAGCCAGAGGCAACCACACATTGATGTGTCTCTCCCTCTCTTTCTCCTTCCGGTCCCCTCTTTTTGAAAATGAATAAATAAAATCTTTAAAAAAAGAAAAAGAAATGCCTTCATTTGCAAAGAAACGCATCAAACTAGGAGAGGGGTGGCAAATGACACTGACCATTCAAGCTCTAACTCAAAACCCAGTTTAATTAGACATGTTTCATCATGAGAGCAACTGTTAGGACCAACGCACATGTCACCCACAGGTTACGAAGCACAGCAAAGCTTCCCCTCAATTTCAAGATACTGTTATGAGAACTAAGTCTGTTACACGTCATTTGTTCCAAGTTCAGGAAAGCGTAATTTTAAGCCATAAGAAAGTGTCGAGGAGGCTGCTGGCGGCACAGCCTAGACACCCACGACAGCACGAGGGGCCCCCCGCTGGCTCCTCCCCAGGACCCAGACCTCTCAGAGGCTCTCGGTCCCCTCCGCCTCCCCGGCAGCTCAGACACCAGGTTCGGAGGGCAGGGCACAAGCTGTCCGCCTGTCCGGGGCCAGCCTCTGGCACTGCTGACTGCACCCACCTACTCAGACACCAGCACAGGAGCCACCTGTGCCACATGGGTTGTGGGGGGCGATGCCAGGACAGGGGAGCGACCTGGGGGCTGGGGGAGGAAAGTGCCCACGCCACCAGGCAAGGGCTTAACAGGGGAAAAAACACCCCCCACGCACACGCTGACCACTGCAGAATTGGAGTGAGGTGACGAGAAGACGAGCAAAAGAACATTTTGGAACTAAAATATTCTGGTAAGAAGCCACCTAATGCCTCCCAAGGAAGTTCTGAACTGGCCGAAATGAAAGTGGTCTCCAGTGCAGCCATACCCCAGCTGAGAGCACAAACCCACTCACCCTGACGCGGGGAGGGGGGCGCGTGAGGACGACGACCTACAGAGTCCTTTGCAAGCCATTTCCTGCTTGCAGGTTTCGTCCTGAAACTACCAGCACAGCCTGAAACCAAAAGGCCTCTCGGAAGAAATCAAGGGCCGGGGCTGCAGGCACACGGGCTGCAGGCACACGCCCTCCGGCTCAGCAGCACCTTGGGCAGTTCGGCGCCTGGAAGCCCCGCCCGGGCCAGGAGGGAACGGGAGGCCGGCACCCACACTGCTCCAAAAGCAGGGGCTCCCGGGCAGCTTTGAGGAGAGCACCCGGCTTGGGAGGACCAAATGCTGACGCTTCGCCAGAGCCCCTTTCCCTGCCGGCCCAGCCAGCCTCGCAGACGGGATCTACGCTTACCGACCTCGAGGGGATGTGGCGGTCGCCTCCAGCACCCGTGTAGGCTAAGGAAGGGTGGGCCCAGCAGCACCAAGTTGGATGCGTTGCCCTGGCTGCAGCCGGCTCTCTTCTGAACGTCTCAGAGACCACAGGGCGACGCCTGGGAGCCAAGGGGCCCCGCGCCCGGGCCGCCTGGCAGCAGAGCTGCTCACCGAGCAGCCGCAAGGCACCAGAGCTCCGGTCTCAGGGGCTCGAAGGTCGCTCCAAGCACAGGCCAGTGCAGCAAAACAGAAGCCCGGCCTCAAAAGACAACAAATGTATTCTTCGAATTAACCTCACACACCGGACTTAAACCCGGGCTGCAGGGCCACCTCACTACCAGAGTTGAAACAGTGAATGTAATCCAGTAATTCCATTTGAAAGATATTTACAAACGAGCTAAATAGTAATAAAATTAGAAACAAATTACACAAGAGCAAAGTGAAAAGCAATTCCTACATTGATTACAAAGTAGAACCTGTTAGCGTAATGCAACATAGTTAGTTGACTTTGCTCAGCCAGGCGCCCAGGCAGCAACTGCTTACTGCCTCCAGCGTGAGGAAGAGGCACCCTCTCCCGGGACGTGTGCCCAGCTGTCACGCTGGTGCAGCAGAAAGGCAGGAAAGATTGTGGAGGGCCATCCTTCCCTCTTTCATTTTTAATTTCTAAAGAAAAAGTTTTAGAAAGGGTAAAAGTTTTCAACCCTACACAGCACAGAATCAAAAACCATACATTTTACATTGAGCAGGGAACATCTCAGCTAGTCACTCACCTCAGCCTCACTGTCAAAAACAGCAAAAACAGCCAAATACATGGCCCTCTTTGAAAAATCACTTAACTCCACCCTCCTATTGTTTCCTCTTTCCCTCCAGCCTATTTGTTCCAAGGTGCCTGGTCCTTTTGGGGTGAGGGCAGTTTCTCTAGCTTGGCCACATCCCCCAAGGCCGTCTGTTTTGGCAACCTCTGTAGGAGAGGAGCGCTCTCCACAGCCTCCAGGGGCAACCCTCGTAGTAGAAGAGGAGTGGTTGCCATGCAGGCACCTGCAGGAAGACAGCTCCCCCCCCCCGGAGCCACAGCCCCAGAGGTTTTCGGATGACCAAGAACCAGGGTGCAGGGGTGAGCTCGGCCACCAGGCCCCCCTGTGCCTGCCTGCCCTGGGCAGCGTCACAGAGCCTCTGACTGCCAGTGTCCTGCTTCCCAGCCCCCATTCGCCAAACCGCAGCCGCTCAGGCCAGGTGGTGCAGGGGCCGAGTGTAAGGCCCCAAGCCTACAGCACAGAACTTCCCAGAAGGGCCCCTCAGTCCCTGCAGGAGTAATGTCGTCACCCACTGAACGCGCCCAGCAGAAGCTGATGTTATTGCCCCTCCAGAAAGGAACCCAGAGTAGCATGGGTCCAGCCTGTGCCATGTCTAGAAGCTTTAAGTGCAGTCACTGACCTCAGGGCCAGGAAGAGAGTGTGTCCAATTCATGGAGGCCGTCGGTCAATGAGAGAGCTCAGCAGAGCAAGGCCAAGAACTGCTGCTGCTGCTCCGCTTCAGAAATTGGTCCCCAGCTCACATTCCCCAAACAAGATGCCAGCCAGTTAGACAGAAGGACCATGCCGACACCGGCAACAGTGTTTCCGTAAAAACGCACGGCAGCCTGAGCGCCCGCGTGCCCTGAGTAGGCACGGGCCTGAGCGGCAGCAGCTCCCCTGCAGAGGCACGCACGTGGTCAGCACACTGCTCTGCCTCTCAGCAGCCTGTCAGCCCGACCGCATCCACACCTTCAGAGGAAGCTGCTCTGAGACACCATCTGCCGAGGCCACAGACCCAGTGGCAGCCGAAGCACAGGGGCGACACCGTGGGGCCTGGTCTTCGGACACGCTTCCTTCTACACCTAGCATCTCCCTCAGAGCCTAGAAGTCGGCCCTGAAAGCAGCAGCCTGTTGTAATTTACCCTAAGTCAGCAAAGGACGAGTGCTCAGAATGTTCCCTTTTTAGCAATCAACACTGTGCTGTCAGTTCATCCCCTCAAAATAAGCACCTCCGGGACCAGGTTGCCTGCTGCGCCCCAAGGGTCCAAGTCAAGTGATGACTTAGCACGTGACCCAGACTGGGGGGTAGGGGCAGGGGAGACCAAGAGGGGATTTACCTCACGAGACCTGGCTCAGGTGGCCACAGATGATGCAACTGGGTTGCTGGAACAGGATGATGGACACGCTAGTCCAGAGAGAGCCTAGAGTGGAAAGTCGACCCTGAGTGTGGCCCCATATGGACTGACAGCAGTCACCTGCAGGTTACCATGGAGATGAGCCCTGAATGCATTAGGACCAGGGCTTTGATTTTTTCACTTCCTTACCAGGACCTACTGATGAATATGTACTTGGTGAAAAATACCTGCTTGACAACTGAATTGGAGAGATATTCAAAATTCCAAGGGACACAAGACAAACCAGCTCAGTGAAGGTTTTCTATCAGCATCCCCTCTCAGCATCTGTGACGTGAAGACTCCAAGCATGCAGGGGACACAGCCCCACTTCAGCCACTCCTGTAAGCAGCTTCACTCACCAGTCTACTCTCAACTGAGACAGGGCTTGTGAGGGCTACGCCCTAGAGCCCTTCCGAGGACTGACCCTGGAAAGCAGGGCTGCTCAAAGTCAGCGTGGCTGACCTTCTGCATGAGTCAGTTCCTGGTGGGGCTGTCCTGGGCCCTCAGGATGTTGCACGCCGCTGTCCTCTACCCAGTGGATGCCAGTAACACAGCTGTGTCACGACAACCAGAAGGCTCCCCACAACTGCCAGATGTTCTAAGGGCCAAAGTCGCCTGGCTAAACCATCGCTGTAAACAAGGGCATGATGCTTGGCATGTGAGGAGGGCAGCAGAGAACAAGAGCTTTACTCGGCAAAGCTCTGTGTCACTCATGCACACGTGAAAGGGATCACAGAGTGGGATGCTGTAAGCATGACCATCGATCGGCTCCCCGTGTCATCCTTCCAAATTCAGTTACTGGTACATTGAGTTGACCAAGGGTTCAGAGCTTCCAAAGGTGGGCAGCGGAGGGAGAACCACAAAGATTCAGCTTCCTGATCTTTAAATGGAAGAAGCTCAAGTCCTACAGACCAAGAAGCACCCAAGGTCCCAGGGCCAATGCAGAGCAGGTCCAAACTGAAGTCCGGGCTCCTGACTCCAGGTCCAGAGAAGCACTGCTTCCCCACCTCTGGGAGCACCCGCCCGCGCCCCGGCGGGAGCACCCATGTCCAGCGGTCTGCACCTGAGACACAGCACTGCTGCCCTCTCACAAGGCCCCCCGCCGGGATCGCCCAAGGACATCAACACATACAAATAGTGGGCAAACCTGAGAGAGTTTTCAGAAAACACTCACTTGAAAGAATCCATGCTGATGGCCCAATGGCACTTAACACCAGCACATTCCTGCCTCTCCCCACCCAGGTGCAGCCTGCGGTCCCAGTGGTGGTCTGGGGCACAGCCGAGCCTGGGTCAGGACGGGCAGGGCTCAGGGGCTGCACTGATGCTGACTGCACTAACTCATTAACACTGCAGCAAGCTTGCTGCAGTGGTCACCCAAGGAATGATTTTTAGCATAAAAATACTGTAAAATACAACTATAACAAAACAATGCAAAAACTGGCAATTCCTCATGATTCTTCCCCAAGAGCTATCTTCAAACTTCCTGTTTTAAGGTTTTTCTTAGATATAGTAATATATGGTTTATGTAAAAACAGGATCACAGTATTGTTTCACCACTTGCTACACTCATTTTCATTAAAAAACCCATCATGCTGTCTTTCCAGGTTTTACATACACACTGACCAGTTAGCAACCACCTGAATAGGATGAACACAACTTAATAACCCCCTGCTGACGTTGCTCCCCCGCCCCTCCTTTGGTGATTACAAACACTGCTGGACAGAATGTGCTCTGCCCGTGGGAGCCTGAGGCTCCACAGGATCAAGTCTTAGAGATACAGTCACACGATGACGAGGGAGGCGCGTGTCAAGACACAGGGACCCCCAACGGCCCCACTCCGCTCCACAACAACTGACACCAACTGCATGTACCTGACCCTCCCCTGACCCCCACCCTTAATACTAAAATGGTCATGTTTATTCTTCCCGATCTGTAGGGAAACGTGATTTCAACGTTAATTCTTTGATCATTAATGAAAACTGAAACTTTGCCTTGCTTACTGGCCATTTGACCCTCTTAATGCTGAAGACCAACCTAATCACGACCTCTGCCACTTCTCTGCCTAGGCGTTTCAGCGCACAGTAGGACAAAGCCAAATCCACAGCTGGGTTATTAAGGAGAGAAGCAAAGAACAGAAGAAACTACAAATTTCAGTGAAACTTAAGTTCTAAGCTAAAAAAGAACATTGCTAAAGGGCACCCAGGCAAAAGCGGTAAGAAAAGGCTATCAGCCCTGGCTGGTGTGGCTCAGTGGTTTGAGTGCCAGCCTGTGAACCACAGGGTGGCTGGTTCGATTCCCAGTCAGGGCACATGCCTGGGCTGCGGGCCAGGTCCCCAGTTGGGGGCATGCGAGAGGCAACCTACCAATGTATCTCAGGCACATCGATGTTTCTCTCCCTCTCTTTCTCTCTCCCTGTCCCTCTCTAAAAAGAAATAAATAAAATCTTCAAAATGCTCTTAAAAAAAAAAGAAAGGCTTTCAAAAAGGACAGTTTCACCTCTTAGGCCCTGGCCAAAGGCTGCGGTTTGTCTCGGTTTCGAAAGAGAAACAGAATCTCTGGACTGGGACACCTGGTAGAGTGGGGGGTGGGAACCTTTCTGAAGACAGAGGAAGCAGGTTCTTCCAGAGTTACACTAAGATTGTAGCTCTCTCCCTCCTGCTGCCCCCTGCACACAGGCAGCCAAACAAGAGGCTGGAAGGTGTTGAATCTATTTTCTGGATAATCCGAAGAGACCCGAAGAAGCCGACAGGATGTTTTCAGAAAATGGCCCTGCCAGGTGCCTGCGGCGGGGGCACGGTGTGCAAGCCCGACCGTCAGCGCAGAGGCCTCTCGACAGATGAGCAGGCAGACCTCGCCTCGCAGCCCGGAGGACGCTGTTATGAAAAGCAAAACCCCACACAAACAGAAAGCAGCATGAAGGAAACAGTGACTTCAGGGAAGAGAAAACCTGAAAACTCGCTAATGTCCTCAGAGGAGATGCCAGATCCATGAAACAAAAACAGGAGATTACAAAATAGGGATGGAGAGAACAAGAGAAAGCACTCTGAAACAGAATTAGAGTTGACAACGTCTCCCAGAAAGAAAATGGAACACCTAAGAAAATCAGGATCACTCCAGAAGCTCTAAGACAGGGGTGTCAAACTCATTCAGCCTAGAAAGTGAATGGGAAGAAATCAAAGCAATAAATCAGGAAAAATGCCCCGCTTTGAAGAACGAGTTCCCAAATGACCCCAAGTGTGGGCAAGACATTAGATAAAAACAAATTCCAAGGGACATCAGTACACTGAGTGTCTCCAATTTTACAGAAAGAAAACCCTTGACGCTACAAACAAGAAAACAGTCACACAGAGAGGCTTCAGCGCTAACACTGGCAGGTGGGGGACAGAGAAGCACAATGCTGCCTACACTCTCATTCAGTCACAAAGGGAGTCAAAACTCCCAAGCATGCAGGTTCTTAAAACTTTCCCTCCCGTGCATCTTTTCCTAGACAACACCTTGCGGAACTGCTCCATCGAAACGAGGGGGGAAACATCAAGAAAGAGAAAGAAAAACATGGTTCCAGGAAACCGGGGACCCAACACAAAAGGGGCGGGGAGAGCTTCACGGAGATTCCAGCAGGTCGGAGGCCTAGGACAGATTTATTCACGATGAGATTAATACACGGAATTTCATCAGATAAAAAGGACTAAATTTCTTGCACAGATTTAGACAAACTGATGAATCCGGCATCGAGTTTTAGTGAAAAATACGCAAACAAACAAAACAAGATTCAGAAGAACTTCATGGAAAACAAAAACTTATCCAGGAAAGGAAGAGTATCCACGAACAATACTGTGTCGTCAACATAAACGCCAAACACTGAACGGACCAATGAGACGCGCCTGCTCTGGGCAGCTGCAAGTGTGTCTGCACAGCTCAGGCAGAGAGCAAAACAAGGGTCGCTGCCCGTCTGCTCTCAGGGCCAGGCGAAGGGAAGGTGTGACACGGGAGGGAGGAGCCACAGGTGAGCAAGTGGAGCACAAATGTGCTATTTGGAGGTGGCGGCATAGACCAGCGGGACCAGCTGAGAGCGAGCGTGGGTGCTCCGCAAGGCCAGACATGCGACTGGGGGAGGACATTCAGTTTCTCCTTACAAGCCTCTTTGGATTATTTGACCTCTTAAAAATGACAGGAAGATACCTACTTGATCTGAAATAAAACTAGTCTTTAATCTTAAAATTCATATGAACGCCAATAAAAAGCAGGAAGGGAGAGTCTGCACAGTTAATGTGCTGTCACCAAACCCACAGCAAGCATCAGACGACTGACCCCACAGGACGTCTGCAGTGTGTGTGGCTTTACGGTCTCCGAGGGACTTTAGCGTGACTGATAAAATAACGGCCTGCCAGGGCTGTCGCTTCCAAAATGTCTCTGATTTGAGAAAGAAAGAAAATTTCGCTTAGCCCAAAACCACTCATATAATCAATTTTTAAAGTGTATATACATGAAGAGTCTAATTCTTTTGTTGGTTTTCAAATGTTGAATGCTGTGGTGTTTCTATAATTTACAGGAAAAGGCATTTTGACACACTGATGTTCTCGGCCGCCTTTCTACTTGGTCAAAAACCGTTACAACACGTATCTCAGACTTTCTGCTGCCTAACTCGGCAGCTGAGAACTCAGCTGTATGCGGTTTCTTCCAGGAGCTTGGTTATTTCTTAACAGAAAAGCCTTCCTATGTGTGGTCACTGGCCCTGTGCGAGGGATGCGTGCTGACGGGGTCACACCAAACACAGGGTGGGGCAAAAGTAAGCTTCCAGTTGTTCCTATGGAAAACAATACAATAATAAATACGGAACGATACAAGAAGAGCCCCATGCCTCATGATTTCACAACTGCAAACCGACCCCTTCCCCACCCTGTAAACTGCCCTGCAGCACTTCAAACTGTGTTCTCTGCTCAGGCTCTTGGTAAGTGAATACGCTTCAGTGCAGGGAAGCATTAATGGGGAATCTGTCCGATCCACTTGGGACTAAAGGTCACAAGTCGCCCTGGCGGACAGTGTGATCACCTGAAACCCCATAGGTCTTACTGAAGGGCACCAAGTCCTTCCCCACCAGCTCTCAGCAAGCCCGTCACCCTTTGAGGGTCGAAATGCACCAAGTCCTCCAGCTCTTGCCAAGACACACCTAGCTTCAGCGGCCGCACGGGCCCTTTGCGTCAGCTGGTCTTGCTGCCTGGGACTCCCCATCCTGCCAACTCCACCTGAAAAAGATTATTCATCCTCTAAACCCCAGTTCAAGAAACATGTCTGTCCTTGCCTGGTGTGGCTCAGTGGATTGAGCGCGGGCCTGCGAACCAAAGGGTCACTGGTTCTATTCCCAGTCAGGGCACATGCCTGGGTTGCAGGCCAGGTCCCCAGCAGGGAGCACAAGAGGCAACCACACATTGATGTTTCTCTCCCTCTCTCCTTCCCCTCCCCCCTAAAAACAAAATAAAAGAAAAAGATTAAAAAAAAACACCACCACGTGCTTTGTGAAGACCTTCCAACAGGTAATGCTGCCTCCTCCGTCCTCTGTCCACATGTAGCCCTATCTCCACTACTGCACTTGGACCCCGCTAAACTAGGTATTCTTTCACCGGCAAACCCTCCAGAGCAGAGCGCAAACGGCTCAGGGGAAAGTCGACATGCCCTGTATCTTTGCACTCCAGACTCCCCAACAGTGCACGGCACACAGCAGTTCACAGTAAACGTTTCCCGCATTCGAACTGCTGAAGAAATGAGTTATGAGGCTGGAGTGAGACCATCAAAAGCCCCAAACAGCAAAACTAAAGGAAAAAACCACTTCAAGAAATGTTTTTTCAAGAAGAAATTCTCCCATCTGGCAGCTGAGAGGTCAGCTTGGCCCGCTGGAGAGGCTGCTGTGACAGGGACCCCGCGGGGGCCCAGAGGTGCCACACAGTGTGGCCCCATGATCTCAGGGATGTTCTCCTCCTGCTCCCTGCACGTGCTCCCGGGCGGGGTTCACTTGGTCGGAGAGGAGGTGAGCCCGAGAACAGTGCACCGTGCACAGCTGAACTAACGTCAGCTACAGGGAAGCTCAATGCTCCATGTAAGTTATTTAACAGGCTTTCAAACGTTCCCCTTCAAGGCTTGAGGGGATGTGCTCCGTTTTCTCCAAGCCTAAAACGTAGGGAAGGTTGCTGTTTCAGACCCAGAGAACTGGAAGTCACATGACAAAAGCCGCTGTAAACCAAACACCTTCTCAACCACACACTGCTTCCAAACACCCTAACAGTAACGGTCCTTAATGAGTTTAGCGTGGGGGTGCGTGGAGTGTTCAAAATGACCAACTGTAAACCTCCACGTTACATAATTCCAGGTTTGCTCGCACACATGACCGTCAATCAGCTGCCTCAGACGAATCCCGACTGTAACACCCTCCCTTAATAGGGCTCTAAGAAAGTTACCTGCCAAGAACGTGAGTGTTCTTAAGCAGACCCCAAACACAGGTGAAGTCACTGCCCGAGGGCTGAAGACGGCCAGGAGATGGTGGGCCCAGAACAAAACCCAAAGCAGAGGGGCCAGCCATCCTTCACACTGACGTCTCATTTGACCAGCAGCGTTGTTTAATAAATAGCACACGGGTCGATTTTTCCGTTGGTTTTACGTAGTATTTGAACTCCATGCAAAGTCTGGCCCTCCCGTTTTCTAGGGCGCGTCGGCTGACCCTGAGCACCTAACCACTTTCCGAAAACCACCCTCCGTATCCGCTAGTGTCAGAAACAGCTTCAGGTTCCCAACAAACACGATGCCATCGCCCGTCAGGGACTCGAGACTGTGTTCCTTCCAGTCGGGAGTGAGCTACAAAGGCTTCCGGTGCGCGGGCGTGTGCGCCCGGCCCCGAGAAGAGTGTCGGCCGGCTGTCCCGCCTGCAGGCCGCCGGGAAGGAGGAAGGACACCCCGGCGGGGCAGGGGGCAGCGTAGGTCCCACCCCGGCGGGCCCGGCACGTCGCCCTCCGGCCCCCGAGCCGCGCGGCCGCAGTGGGCTTGGGGGTGCCCCCTCCAGATCTCACCTCGCGACCCAGACCACGAGAGAGCGAGGGGCCGCACCGCCCCGCCCTACCCCCGAGCGCAGGCCCCAGCCCCGGGCGCACGAAGGCCACGTCTCCGGGGACGGGCGCCCGACTCTATGGTCGGCGAACAGGCCCTCCGGCCCACGTGACCCGCGGCAGCCAATCGACGCGAGGGCCACAGCCACCGAGACGGCGGCGGCGGCAGGAGGCTAGAGCCGCCCCGCTGGTCGGCTCGCCGCCCCCTTCCCGGCCCCGCTCCAGCGCTCCCACCTCGGTGCTGCCGCCACCCCCTGCAGGGGAGAGCCAGAGGCAAGGCGCTTCTCCTTGCGGGTGTTCTGCACTCTTACTGCCACCTGCCTTCCCTTGACCTCCTCTCTTCTCCTCAGAAGTCACTTAGCTCATTCTAAAGAATTTCCCTTCCCCTCACTCTAGTCACCCACAGACGAAGAATCGCATTACCTGTTCCAGTCTTATCAGCGTAAGGAAATCAGGCTCACAAGGTGGGAAATGTGGCGAAACAGGGACAAGCCGCCATCTTGGTAAAGGAGAAGAGGCTACGCTTGACCTCTCCCCCACCCCCAGCATCTATATGGCTAACCGCCGTGGGAGGGGCACGGCGCCTGCGCAGGGGCGGAAAACGCTGATGAACCTGCGCCTGCGCACTCAGAAGCCGACGTTTGGGGGAGGGGAGGAGAGCTAGGTCGCTCTGAGGCGAGGAAAACGTTGGCAAAGGGGCGGGGTGACGTGATGACGCAAACTGCTTGCGCGCGAGGCGGGGCGAGAGCGGACGGCGGGCGCTGGGTGGGTCTGTGGCGGGGTCGGTTGGCTGCTGTTCTACTCCTTCCCTGTGGTGAGTGTTTCGCCGTGGGTCTCCGCTGCAGCCGCCGCCGGGGTACGAGCTATGGCCCGACACAGAAAGGGCCGGGGGGGCTCGCACAGGGCGACGGTCAGCCGTTCCGGGGGGCGCGCGGACGGGGGTGACCGCGCGGTATGGGGGAGGGGCGTCCGGCCTAGAGTCCTGGTTCCTCCATATCTTCTCCGCCCTCCCGGGATCTCCTCTGCTGTCTTCTGTTCTCCGTACCCTCTTCGGTCCTCCTCGGCCCCCGCTCCCCGGGAACCCTGTCTCAGGCGGAAGCGACGGGGTGTGTCCCAGGAGACCCCGAGTGACCCGCTGCTCGCCCTATGGGATAATTCCGCGTAGCGGGCCCAGTGACTGGTCTGGGCTGCCGCCCGCGCGGGTGGGGGTCGTGGTCCGGGAGGGAGAGTGCAGGTTGTGGCCAGTCGGGCCCTTTCGTGGTGCGGCCATCCTTTTGTTGCCCTGACATGGGCCGTCCCATCCGGCCTGCGCCCAGCAGAGACTAGGCCTCGAGAAGTTGTGTCGGCTCGCTAACTTTCCAGGCAGTCCCTAGCCGCAGGTACAAAGCGAGGCGGAGGTGGAGGCCCACCTGCGGCCACCGCTGCTTTCCGGGAAGCCCCAACTCTGACGTTGTCCACAGCGCCCACGCGACCGTGCCACAGTTTACCTTTCCGCCTCATTTTTTACTACTGCCATCCTTATCTTGTCTGGCCCTCCCATGGACACGTGACCCAAGCACGCCGAATTGGTTCCGACTGCTGTGGTCTTTCTCACCTTTGGTCTTGGCCCAAACTCTTTCTTTTGTCTGGAGCTCAGTTACCTCCCATTTCCTCTGCCTTCTGCTTGCCTAGTTCCAGTTCTGCTATTTAGGACCTGGCCCAGGTTCGATTTCCTCGGGCTGGAGGAGGAGTTGCCCTGATGTCGCCTTTGTCCTGCCTTGTGGCATTGTCCACTCGGCCCCCAGTTCTGTGGGGGGCTGGGGTGTGTGGGTTTAGCTACCCTTGCCCATTGCTCAGCACAGTGACCCCCCCCTCGCCCTGCCAAACAAAGTAGGTTCTCAAGTATTTCTTGAATGATTGAAATCGTCATATTATCGTAAGATAAATTCAGTGTTACCACTGTGAGGCCAGATACGTAATGGGGAAGGGTTAATGAAAGCTGCTGCTTCCTGGTGTTTGTGGCTTGAGGTTCTTGGTTCCGCGTTTGATAGTTCGGACGCAGGTTTTCTTTGCACCACCCAGCACACTAACTTGTGGTATGTGCTGCTCTGTTGAATCTTGGCATTGACCTTGGCCATAAAGGATGTCCTGATACTCCTTCCCACTTTCCATCTTAGTCTCTCAACCAGCACAGCAGCCCAGGGTAAAGAACAAGGGCCTTTCAACCGAATCTGTAGTTCAGATTTGCTCTTGAACTACAGTAGCTTGGTGACCTGGGGAGATGGGGAAGGGATGGGGGGGCCTCCCTTTACAGTTTATAAAAATGTGATTGGGTCACTTTTTATAGCCAACTCCAAAGACAAACCGCTGATGAAAGAAAAGTTATTTTCCCAGAGAGAGGGGACATCAAAACTCATTTGGGAGCAGAATTGGGTTGAAGCCATTTATACAGTCCTCATTCATCCACTTTGGGCTAATGGTCATACGCATCACTACGTAAAATCATTGGATTGCAGGGTGCTGCCCAGATGCCACTGAGGCTGTTGTGTGGTGTGCTGTGTAGGCATCGTCTTCAAATCCAGAGATTCTGGGACGCCAGAACGTCCACGGGCTCTGGATAAGGCCCTGCATGGCAGGGTCATTTTGTGGACTTGGGTAATGTATCAAATAGAGGAGTGACTTGCCAAGCGAATAGTAGTTAAGGGTAGTCCACTCATACAAGTACCACTAGCAAAACACGTTTTTATCGCCAAGGGTCCAGTTTTATCCATCTTTCTTTCACCTTTTGTTTTGGAAAAGTTGGTTTCTTCTATGTGAATTGGGATGGGAGTATTGCTTTGTGGAGAAAGGAAGCCATGGGTCAAGGAGAAAAGCATTTTAAACAAGTTCTAGCATCTACAGTGAGCTCAGCCTGAAAGAATAGAATTTTCATTTTACCACAGTTCTGAGGTTTGGGGAAATCCCATTGTTCTTCACCAAGTTTTAGATTAATCACAGTGCTTGGCATTCTGCGTTGCTGGATCGAGGCTTTCTGACTGAAAACCAGGTGCTTCGGTCAGTGGAACAAAGAAGAAGCAATTGAGAATTTCAAAAATTAGGTAACTGCTGTGAAGGAAATTGAAGCAAATTTTAAAAGATTTTTAAAAATTTATTGATTAGAGAGAAAAACGTCAACTTGTTACACCTACTTATGCATTCTCAGTTGAACCCGCAACCTTGGTGGGTCTAGATGACCCCCAAGCCAACAAAGCTACCCGGCCTAGGCCTAAAAGACTTCTACAGTATTGCAGATGATTGTAAGTCGTGATCTGTTCAGTGAAATGGGGTGGGGAGGGGAGAGGATAAAAATAAAAATAACTCCTAGTTTGGGACATGCCTGGATAACCCTTGAATCTAGGGTAAAGCAGAACCACAAGCTGTCCAGAAAACAATGGAAAGAAGACAGAAGTGAGATTTATGACACACAGCAAAAGCTTCATAGACGGAGATGAGAACTCGGGTTTTACATCTTTTCACTGAAAACACTTTCATTAAAAATTAATTTGTTTCTGACAGTGTTAAGAAATGAACAAAATAACTTAGTAGAAGGGTTGATAAATCCAGAAGCTGGTTCTTTGAAGCAAATTTCTCAGCTGTTCTATTAAGAATAAAAGCAAGTACGTATAGGAGAAAAGGTGTGAGCACAAACACAGGAGATGATCAGGATGGCCACAGACCTGAAAGTCTCAGGGAACCAAGTGGTGGGAAACCGAGCTAGAACTACCACACTGACCGGCCCCGTAGTGATCTACCAATGAAAAGGGACCAAGACTAGACACAGGAGAGCTGCATTCTGTTCAGCCTGGAACAGGCAACACCAGTGTCATGTAAGCTGCTACTTAAAAGGGGAAAGCACTCTACTCTATGAAGATAGCTAAACTTGAATAACAAATACAGATGGATGCCTGAGAAAGAAAGCTATTGAGTTGTAGGTTTATTTCACGAATATAAATGCAAAAATTCTCAGTGAAATTTTTGCTGGCAGATTCCAGAAGTGTACCTGAAGCATCTATGAACATAATAAGCCGTTAGAACAAATTAAAAGAGAAAAATCAAACGTGGATGGATGCTAAAGAGACGTGATGAAATTCAGCAACCAAGTCTGATGGAAATACTAAGGGTATTTCCATAAACCAATGACAGGTGTTTTTCTCTAATTCATCTTATCTCGCTCAGCATTCCTACTTCCCTATAAGCACACCTTAATTCTGCCATCTGGGCTGAAAGCATTTTGGATAATCCAGATCCAGCTTCTCTGCTTCCTATCGGTAGTCCACAGTTGGAGCTCTGGGCTTCACCGGATACTCCCCCTTCCCACCTTTAGTAAAGGTGTGCTAATGGCAAGAAGCAGTTTACAAACTGCATGTGAGTATTAATCTCAACCTCCTCTTCCTCTCTCCCTCCCTTTCAGACCAAACCATACAGGCGGTGCAGGGGCCTCGTTTCTTCAGAGCTGGTTGGCAACATTTCATTTAGAAGGGAACTTAGGGTCTGCGATATTCAGGAATGTTAAGGTTTGGGGGAAACGAAGGGGTAGGCTAGTGAAAGAAGCTTTCTAATAAAGTTTCTGAGCACCAAAGGGAATGAAATTTGACTGCATTCACATCTCTTGACTGTGTTGCCAAAGGCTAGCATCAGACCCCACATTTCCCAAAGATTCAAGGCTTCTAAAATTTGTCTTAAAATTCCGGAGCTCTCTAAAACTGTCCCATTTCTCAAAGTCTGGAGTGCCTTCAGTCCTTCTTCCTTTGCTTTGTAGATGTAGTTCATATCTTTCTGTCTGTCCCAGTGTCAAAAGCTGGTTCTTGGGAGCTCGGGGAGTCTGGCGGCTGGCACTGTGCTCTGCAGTGTCCCTTTCTTACGGAAAAGGTTCAGACCGGAGAGGACCCAGTTCCAGAGTCCGTGGACACTTGTCTTCTGGCGTGTCCATTGTGCCAGCACATACTCGCTATTCAAGTGTGAGTGTTCTCGAGAGTGTGGAATGTACGTATGTATACGGAGCTGTGCATGGTCGCTGTCATCAGTTACATCCAGTTTATCTGTACACGAGGGATAGTTTTATCATTTCTGGGAAAGGATTTGATGCAATCGAGAGGTTGAATGAAACAACCTGTCGGTGTCTTAGGTGGACGTACATCTTTCTTGCCAGTTCGTGGTAAGTTAAATGCGGGTGTGCATCATGGATACATGCGTGTGTGTGTTTTGTTTTTACAGACTGACGGAACCTGACTGAAGATGTCTAAGGTGAGGAGAAACTGCTTTGTGTTCTCAAACTGTTTACAGTCAAAGTTTATGACGCATTGTTTTTGATAACTGATATATTCGATTCATTAAAGCAGAGTTGTCATTTAATTGTCCTAAAAAGCTTTGAGCTTTTTTTCCCCCCAGATTCCCAATTTTTTGTTTCTAAATACAACAGGAACAATCCATTTAGGCTCCTAGATCATTCCCAGAAGATTAATTCCGTAATATTTTAAAATTCTAAGAATTTATCATGATGAAGTTTATGGGGCTCTCCAACTTGATAGATTGGCTTATATTAGCTTTTGCAGATTAGCCCAGAGCCGTGAAATAAACTAGTTCTGAAGGACGTGGAGAAAAGCAGAATTTGTGTTTAAAATTACAGGGTTATTATTTTTTCTTGCCTTTTGTTTTTGAATCTACGGGTGTTACCATCTGATGGATACGCATCATAATAATTTTTGCTTTTTATACAAGTATTAGTGTTAAACACCAGTAAGCAAAAAAGAAAATAAAAATTAACCATGATTCCATCACCCATAAGTAATCATGGATAGCTTCTTCTGAGTATATTATTACTTATGTACACGTGTAAGTTTACATTTAGAAAGTAAATAAATCAATTGATGTGTTTTGAGTTCCTCTCATTTATAGTGTGCCCAGTTCTACCGTTTTACTTTGTCTTGTGTCCTCCATCTGTCTTTGTCATATCAGTTGTCCATTTCTCAGGGAATGTTGACCCTTAGCCTCATCGGCTGTGTGTCGTCCTCAGTCTTCTGTGTCTTGGTCTTTGAAGCCAGACGCAAGCCCACCCCTAAGTTGCCCGTCTCGCCCATGGCGAGGCTTGTTCTGAAGAGCTAGGAACATAGCAAGAGATGCGGTTTTTTCCTGGGTGGTTTTCAGAAAAGCATCACACCTGACACATTTTTCTTTTACGTATTGTTTAATTGCTTAACAGAAATGTAATTTTAGGTCAGCATATAGGCATGGAATAACACTGGATTGGTTTTTCTAATTTTTAATAAATGTTCCTAAGTGAATACCATTAGGTTTCAGATACAAGTGACTACTTTGAAAGTATTATTTATGTATTATGTATATTTAGTTTGTGAAAACTAATGATACCTATGTTTGTCACAGCTTGATTACATCTTATAAGCAACTGATAAGGTGTTTATTTTCTCTCTCTCTCTCTTTTTTTTGTAAAATCTTATTTTAGCAACAACCAGCCCAATTTATAAATCCAGAAACTCCTGGCTATGTTGGATTTGCAAATCTTCCCAACCAAGTTCACAGAAAATCAGTGAAAAAAGGTTTTGAGTTCACACTAATGGTGGTTGGTAAGAAATTTACTTATACCTCCTTGCTTATTAAATATGGGGGGAGGCAAAAAATCCCCAAAATCATCTTCTGGAGGGCAGGCCCCTTAGAGTACAGGCTTCTCCCCCTCGGTGAGTGTTGTAGGAACCCATCCGTATCAGTGTCCCAGCCGGCCTTGTTGGAGAAGCTACATTTGGCTGCACTTTTTTTTGAAGACGCTTTCGGTGCATTTGCCCATTTCCGGTGGGAGGCTGACGGGCGCACCTGCCCGCACTGCAGTGCTCAGCAGTTTCTGACCAAAACCAGCGTGGCCCTCGTGACACACTCGCCCTATTCCTCTGATCTCGCCTCAGCAACTTTTTTATTTTCCCTGGGTGAAAAAAGTTCTCAAAGGGAAATGATTTGTCGGTGTTCAAGAGGTGAAATAAAAAATGGGAGAAGCATTTAAAAGGCATCGAAATCAACAAGTTCCAAAAACTGTTTTGAGCGGTGACAAAAAGTCTCAATAGGTGTATTACATCAAATGGAGGGTACTCTGAAGGTGACTGAGGTTTAACCATGTACGAATAAGTACTCAATTTTTATAAATGAATTCTGGGTTTTTGGGGTCCTGCCTTGTAGGTGGCTATCTCCCCATCTCCCCGACCTGTGGAATGCAATAATAGCACGATCTATAAAGTAAAAGGGAAAATTCCTTTGTTGGCAGAGTCAAATAACTTGGGAATGGGGGGTATTTTTATTTTGTAGAAAATTTTGCCTAAGTAAAATTACGATTTTTCTGTTATTTATTATTATGTAGTGGTAGTTTTTACTCATTGTGGCATCCAGCCTCCAAAATGTTGCCCAGTGATCCTTGCCTCCTGGTATTCAGGCAGCTTTCTAGTCCCCTGCCACACTAAATAGGTCTTACCTGTGTAGCCAGTGGGACAGTGCAGAAAGGAAGGTGTGTGACTTTGAAAGGGTCACAAAGGACATTGTCCTTGTATCTCGCCTTCTCTTGACTCACACTGGGGGCAGCCAGCCACCATGTTGAGAGGATACTCGAGCAGTCTTAGAGTGAAGTCCCACGAGGCAAGGAACTGAGGCCTGCCAGTGACCCATCTCAGAAACATCTGCCAGCCCTGGTGCAGCCTGAGGTGACAGCATCTTGGCCAACATCTACTGTTAGAGTGTGAGGAAACCCCCCCCCCAGCTACAGCTTCTCACCACAGACAATCCCAAATGCCTGACCAGAATATCCATGAAATAATAATAAATGTTTATTGTTGGTTTAGGACTGAGTTACGCAGTAATTTGTTACATAGTAATAGGTCCTAGTATACACTTAATTAGAAGTATGTTTAATACTTTAAAAAGTTCCATTTTTGTGCTGGATGTATTTTAAACAACATTCTTACTGTGCAAGTTTTTTTTTTTTAATTATTACTTAAAGTCCTTTGAAATTAAGTGGTTACTTGAAATATTCTGTCAGATGTGTTTTTTTCATGGGTTATAGCATAGGTTGTGTTTCTGCAAGACCGTAGAAGAAGCTTAACTATTAGTTCTGCTTAGCATATCATATTTCGTTCTTGATAACGGTAAAATTCTCCCTAAATGCGAAGGTCGTTTGATGATGGTCATGTGTGAGTAGGACAAATTATTGTTTCCTAGGGTGAATAGTTCATAAACCTGACATTAGAGAGATTGTGGGACCCTTGGTCCAGACAAGGGAATGGGGACAGGTTTTAGGAGCACAATTACATGATGATGATGATGATGATGATGATGATGATGCCGATGATGATGCCGCCGATGATGCCGATGCCGCCGCCGATTCAAGTTCCTGACAGAAGAGGAATTCAGTGCACTCTGTCCTACAGTTACTTCATTTTAGAGCATTCTACAACAGGCAATAACTTTTGCTTCTGGCCATGATAGAATAATTCATAGGGCCAGATGGTGAATATTTAAGGCTTTGGGAACCAGTTTTTGGTGCAGCCATTCAGTTCTGCTGTGGTCGTGGGAAACGGCCGTGCTCCAGGGAAGTGCGGTGTGGAAAGGGCAGGCTGATTTGCGCTGAGGGCATCGTTTGCTGCTCCCTGAAACAGCGGCTGCCAGACTGATCCTGGCACGCATAACTGCAGGCAGGTCGGCACGTAGGAAACAGCTCTTTTAAGACACTGCAACAGACAACGTAGGGCTCTGGTCCTCTAGAGAAGGAAGACAAATCCCATGAACTGTGAAGTTATTCCAGCTTCCTGCTGCGCCCTGACCCTGCCCTGGGGAAGACTGAGGGGGTTAGACACAAGGGTCTCATGGCTGAAAGACCTGCTCCCCATTCTGGGAAGCTGAGTACCTGGATCTGAGGGGTAATGGCAGAGCTCGGGGACAGCCAGCGCTCCAGAAGACTGCATGGGTTCCCTTGGACACTGGCTGACTCTGAAGTTCCACACAGCTGTGCAAGAAGCAAGCGTCAGGAGAGCGAGCTGAGTGGAGACAGCAAAGTTGGAAAGCCAGCCAATCAGAAGAGACCTCCCTGGACACCAGGGCATTCCTTAGAACAGGGGTGTCGGGCTCGTTTTCACTGGGGGCCACATCAGCCTTGAGGTTGCCTTCAAAGGGCCGGATGTGATTTTAGGACTGTATGTAGCTACTCCTTAACAGTTAAGTGAGAGCTCGGTGCTGCCACTGGGTAGAAACAAGGTGCCGGGCTGGATAAAACCAGGTGGAGGGCCGGACTGGGCCCGCGGGCCTTGTGTTTGCCATCTGTGCCTTCGAAGCTCCATAGAGTGCTTACCTAGGAGTTGGGCTAAACCAAACAGGCTGTTTGAAACCCTATGTGACAAAGCTTCTAAAGACTTGAGAGAATTAACCAGCTGCTTTCTAGGATAAGACTCATCGCTCATTAGAGGAGAACATCAAAGTCCTGACGTTTAGAATGTAACATTCACAATATCTGGCATCCAATAGAAAATTACTGGATATGCAAGAGGCAAACAGAATGTGGCACGTGACGAGAGAATTCAGGAAATAGCAACAGATTGGGAAATGATAGAGATGCTAGGGTGGGCAGACAAGAACTAAAATATTTTAAATATGCTTCTGCCCTCAAAGGAAAACATGAATAGAGTGAGATAAATAGAAGAAAACAAAAAAGAACCAGATGAACATCTAGATATTTTTTAAAAACACATCTGAGATGAAGAGTTTTGTGATGGGCCAGCCGCAGATTTAGAGATGGCAGAGGAAAGGGGCAGCGGAACGCATCCAGCCTGACATCAGCACTGTGTAGGAGAAGGCCAAGAGAAGCAGAGAGGTGGAGACCCCTAATAAAGGGGAAAACAGCTTAAAAGTAGCCAGGAAAAAAAAAGAAGGAAAACACATTGTATGCAGAGGATCAAAAGTAAGAAGACCACTGGCTTCTCAGGAACACTCTTGAGCCATGTGGAATGACAGCTTAAAGTCCTGAAGGAACGCAGCTGTCAGTCTAGAAGTGTTCACCAAAGATAACCTTTGAAGTGAATGTTAAAAGACATTTTCAGATAAATAAAATGAGTTTTATGACTAGCAGGCATGCACCATAGGAATAGTAAATAAGCTCCTTCAGGTTGGTAAGAAAAGAGGGAGCATGGGGAGTGTCAGGTGTGTTGTAGGTATAAAAGACTTCTTGCCTCATAATTGGTTTAAAGATAACTGACATTAGCCCTGGCTGGTGTGGCTCAGTGGATTGAGCACCAGCCTGTGAACCAAAGGGTCGCTGGTTTGATTCCCAGTTAGGGCACATGCCTGGGTTGCAGGCGAGGTCCCGAGTAGGGGACTGGTGAGAGGCAACCACACGTCGGTGTTTCTCTCCCCTTATTTCTCCTTTCCTTCCCCTCTGTCTAAAAATAAATAAAGTCTTTTAAAATAAAAAGATAACAGATTTTAAAACAAAAACACTGTGTACCACCTGGAAATAATAGCAAAGGAGCTCAATTAGAAAGCAGAAGAGGAAAGAACAGATGAGACGGAAACAATAGCAGAACGACAGATGTGAACACAGCCGTGTTAATTATATGTAGTGGACAACGCAGATTTAAGGGAAGGACTGGTGTCTCAGCAGCAGGAAGATGGTCAACAATGGTGGTGGATGCAGACGGTGGAATATTGCTCAGTAAATAGACTCGGACTGTTGATAAGTAAACAGCATAGAGTTATCTCCAAAGCTAATTATGCTGAGCAAAGCAGCCAGACAGATGGCCTGAATGAGCCCATGTATGTGAATTCTAGAGTAATTAAAACCAGTGTGTAGTGACAGAAAGCAGATTGGTGTGTGCACACAGTGGAGGCTAGGGAGAGTAGCTCGTTAGTGTTGTGGAGATAATCTTTATCTCCAGTGGAGTGTGGTTGCCTGAGTGTACCCCGTTGTCTAAGTACAGCGTAAACAAGTGCCGGGAACTGTTCAGTTGGGGTATGTAAGCTGTACCTGATCAGTCAAGTTGGGAGACTGAGGGTGAGATGGGTAATGAAAAATAGGTAGAAAGTTAACCACAAAACCCGCAGCTTTTTACCCTGTAACTATTAGCAGCTCAAGAAAAATGGTGCATCAAGAAAATCCCGATACATCCAGCTTGTAAGAGAGTTTTGGAGAAGAAAGGCCAAGTTTTTAAAATTGTAGCAGATGTCTAAAGAAATGGAAAACTTCACAAAATGGCAAACCATATGCAAATGAAAAACCACAAATATTGGCAGAAATCTGCAAGGAGTTTGAAATCACAAATTAGTATGTAGACGTCAGGGAGGAATCCGGGTGGGCATGTTGCTCCAGCGTCAATTCAAGTGGCAACAGCTGGTGGCAGCGTATGTCAAGTTGCTATCCTCCCTCGGTTATGTGCAGCGGTGGCTCAGTTTACCAGGAAAGCAAGGTTAAAAGTATGAGGCTTCTGCCAAATATGTTACCTGGTAGAAGGTCAGTGGCATGGTTGGTATGACCAAGTTCATGAGAGCGTTAGAAAGCTCAGGAAGCGAAATCAGGCCTTAAAGCAAAAGCAGTGCTGAAGTAATTGTAGGTTCAGGGGTTCTGCCTGTGACAGGAGTTGTCTGAGCGGAGAAGCTGACGGCTTAGTGCGCTGCTCTTCGGGGGCCTTCGGGAAAGGCCCTTGTTAGACACGGAGGAAGCAAGCAGTTTCCTGTGTTTGTTAAGATCAAAGCTAAGTGTGGTCCTGGCTGGTGTGGCTCAGTAGATTGAGTGCCGGTCTGAGAATCCAAAGGTTGCTGGTTCAAGTCCCAGTCAAGGCACATGCCTGGGTTGCAGACCAGGCCCCTGGTTGGGGGCTTGTGAGAGGCAACCACAGATTGATGCTTCTCTCCCTCCTTCCCTTCCCCTCTTTCTAAAAATAAAATCTTTTTTAAAATAGTAAATGTGAACAAAAAGTCCCCCAGGTTAGGATGCGCATTACTTCCTAGCATCCCTGGCTTGGTCTAAGTTTTTTTATTATTTTAGCCCAGGTTTAAAAGGTAAGACCCCAGTTAGATTAAAATCTAAAGCCTCTGATGGCTGCCTGATGGAATGTCAGTAGTCTTAGGAAAGCCGCGCCACCTGCTGCCATCTGGCATTTTCCGTGTTGTGGCGCCACCTTGTGCCTGAGGTTGCGCATTTCCTAACAGGTGGGAGTGAGCCGTTCTGTAACCTCCCGGTTCCACCTGCCCTACCAGTCTTTGCTGTCACTGCTTTACAGGATGACCGACTGAAGGTTGCGGACCCCATATGTTCTGTGTAAAAGTTTTGGTCAGTGCTGCGTGTACACTGGTCCAAATCTCTGTGTGCGTTTCCCCCATTTAAAGGCCCCTGCCTGAGAGATCCCCCACTCGGGTGTGGGGTGGGGGAGGAGTGGCAGTGGGGCAGGGCCCCCTCAGTTCAGCTCAAGAACAGAGTCACGATCTCAGCACGTCACTTGGAGATGCTGCCCCAAGGCCATCCCAAGTGGAATAACCACATCCTTCAAACTAAGATGTTCAAGTCGGAGTCAGCTACCAGGGTCGTATCACTGCTTTTTAAAAGAGGCTGTCGCTCCTGCGACACCTGTGCTCCGAGGTCGTCTGCACGGTGGTCCCCTTCAAGCTGTCCCCACTCAGCCACTGCTAGTAACTTTGTCGTCTGCTGCCACTGGAGTGCAGGGCTCCGTGGAGCAGGGACTTCTCTGTCCTGTTTTTGGCTCTGGCACCCAGACCTGTGCCAGGGACTCAGGAAGGACTTAGCACATCCTGGTCAGACCCCCTTCTGGCGCGATAAAAATGTAGGGGATTTTTGGACAGTTTTCTGAAAGGATGACTACATGGGATAGTGTGCGTTCAGTCACACTCTTTGGTGCTCCTGTATTAGGACACATTCAGCATGTAGTTCTCATTTTGTCTTACTCCTTTTCATCTGGGACGGTTGAAGTCTAGGGCAGTCATCATCTGTATGTCTGCACGTATCACGTTCACTCTCTTGTTCCTGGTTTTCTCAGCAATAATGATTTCTTAAAACAGGTGCTCCTGCCACACAGCTTCGTGGGGGCGGGGGTCAAGCCTGGGTCAGTGCCCCCAAGACAGGCACTAAGTCGGAAGCACTTCCCAGTGCGGGTTGAGCTGTCAGTGCTAACCTGCAGTGAGGTGGAGTCTTCCCACTCCCTTCACATGTAAAATTCAACTTTCAGTGTTTTGTACCTTCTTTAAGTTAAATGTCAAACATTCGGAATATGTAGTTAGCAGTAGTTGAAGAGGGATTTTTTTTTTTTTTTAGAAGATTTTATTTATTTTTAGGGAGGGGAAAAGAAATGGAGAGAAACATCAATCTGTGGTTACCTCTTGCGCACCCTACGCTGGGGGCCTGTCCTGAAACCCAGGCATGTGCCCTGACTGGGAATCGAACCGTGACTGTTTGGTTCATAGTCTGGTGCTCAGTCCACTGAGCCACACCAGCCAGGGTGAGATTCTTAACTCATTTAAGTGCTAGAGTGAATGTGTGTTGCCCAAACTGGCCATGTTACACTCAACAGTGTGAGTGGGGAAGTTGCCTAACGAAGGCAGTTGCTGGTATTGGGACACGGGGGTGTTTAAAACAGGGAGGGGCCCGACCCCGCCTCGTTGATGGGGGGAGTTGCAAAATGTCGGGCACACAGTCTTGGTGTCTGTCCCATTTCCCCTTCCCACAGGTTGGAAAGTATGTGCTGTCGACATTGGTGAGGTGTGTTCTGCTTTCAGACAATGTGATACATTAAACAACTAGCAGAATCATGACCAAAAACCTAGTTTCCGTTCTGTTTATGGGAAAATAAAGACCCCTTCAAAGTCCATTGCACACATTTGTGACTAGGTGAGGTCATGTTTCTGGTCTTCAGATGCACAGATTCTGGAGCCCCCCAGTCTGGATTCAGAACAAGGCCCTGCCCTGGGGGGGTGACTGGCCTGCGAGCACCCATCTCGTCAGCAGAACGAGGAGAGTGGTGCCGAAGCCGTGGTCGTCGTGCGGAGTCCAGAGAGTGGTGTCTGTGGGACGCTGCCCAGTGCCAGGCCCAGCCTGGACGCTCTGCAGGCGCCTCCCTGACAGCACCGTGACAGTGTTCTCCTTCTCGTTTAAAGGTGAATCGGGTCTAGGAAAGTCGACCCTCATAAACAGCCTGTTCCTGACGGATCTCTACCCAGAAAGAATCATACCTGGAGCTGCAGGTACGAAAGTTCCCACGGGCTCGTAAATGTAGTTCGATATGGAAGTTGCTAAAGGGTGCACAATTAACATTTGATGCCTGAGCCTTGAGTGCTTGCTTTCATTTGACTTTAAACTCGAGGACGAGGTCGTTGAGGTCAGGAAAGGTGTGCTACACCTGATGTCACTGGACTTGGGTTGTAGACTGACAGCGCAGCCACGGATCTGTGCTCCAAGTCCTTTTGTCTTAAGGTGTCACAAATAGTTCCTGCCTGCGTTGTGTGTTTCCTCTGGTGGAGGAAGCTGTGTGACTAGATTTCCGTGGGGGTGGGGTGGTCGGCCTCCCGTGGCTGCTGTCGGAGTGTCCCTCGCAGGGCGCCGTGTCCGTGATCACAAGTCGAGGGACTGGGTTACGTGCAGAGAGAGCCTGGGGCCTGGGCTGCCCTATCACGGGCATTTTTTAGTTCTGTTTTTAAATGAACTCAGCAATTGTTTTCTTTGTCCCAGGGTGAGAAATTATAATTTTCATTATTAGCATCTTTACTTTCCCAGGCAGCCCTTTAGCGTCAACGTTTCCCTTGCGGACTTGGGTCGTTTTTACACAGGCCTCATGCTACCTTCTGAAAACCTTCCTCAAACAGAGGTAGTAACTTCCAAGTCATTTGTTTGATAATAAGAAAGTAACAAAACAGGTCATGTTTTCTCTTAGCAAGCTGGCTGTATATTAAGGCATGTTCTCTTACTAAGTTTGTTTTTTTTCCCTAGAGAAAATTGAAAGAACAGTCCAAATTGAGGCTTCCACCGTTGAGATCGAGGAGCGAGGGGTCAAGCTGCGCCTGACAGTGGTGGACACACCTGGCTACGGCGATGCCATCAACTGCAGAGACTGGTACGCACTCCACGGGGGGCGGTGCCCGGGGTGCTGCAGGCTGCGCGTGTGTGCACCGCTGTTCGGGTACATTTACGTGGGTGGTGTTGATGAGCGATTACTGGGTGTCGAGTAACTGGATGTGGTAAAACAGCGAGACCCTTTAACGCATGTTAAGTACAATATTTTAAATAAGAAATTCCACAGAGAAAGAGTGGTTTTTTTCTCTAAGAGCATTCTAGTGAAATCTGAGATCACAGAGTCAGCCCTTGTTCCTGGTTTGAGCCATAGCCAGTGGACACGATTTTGGGGTCCATCGTCCCTCCTGTCCACATACAAGGAAACGAAATCTCTCAGTCACTCAGGACTCAGTGCCTGAGGGTGGCCACCCATGCAAAAGATGAAAGCCACCTTCCCCTGGTTCCCCCGGGAATCCCATTGCGTGTGTGGAGGCTCCTGGGCCTCCCTGCGGGCACCAAGCGTCAGTGTCCAGTGCCAGGTAGAAAAGGGAAGAGGGGAGGCCTGTCTCTCTCCTTCGTCGGGAACTGACCCTCCGCACGTCAGCCTTGGCATCGCGTGGCCGCGCTGCCTGCCCCGCCTGTGTGCTCCTGCCGCCACCGCACCCCTCCACCCTGTTGCACCCCTCGAAGGCATTGGCAGCCCGGGGTCTTCACTCAGTCAGCACAGGCTCTTTGACCAACCTCTTCCATTCCGACTTTTGACCCCGACCCTTCGTGCTCGGCACAGTTCGCCAAATGGAGGAGTCAGTTCTCATTCCCATTTACAGAGGAGTTGGAAGGTGGTGTTTGGTAGACGGGGCACAGGAGGCAGGAAAGCCTGTTGTCTCACGCCGGGGCCCGCCTGGCCCCCCGTGAGGCCCCGTGTGTCCCGCAGCTTCAGGACCATCATCTCCTACATCGACGAGCAGTTCGAGCGGTACCTGCACGACGAGAGCGGCCTGAACCGCCGGCACATCGTGGACAACAGGGTGCACTGCTGCTTCTACTTCATCTCGCCCTTCGGACACGGGCTGAAGCCCTTGGACGTCGCCTTCATGAAGGCGATCCACAACAAGGTCAACATCGTGCCTGTCATTGCCAAAGCCGACACGCTCACCCTGAAGGAGCGAGAGCGCCTGAAGAAAAGGGTGAGTGGCGTGGGCGGTGGGTGGGGTGGGGGTGGGTCGCTTTGTGCCAGCACCGACCACGGCCAGTTGCCTGGCACTTTGCTTTCCCAGAGGCGTCAGATTGCCACCACTCCTTGTAGCTCACCCCAGGCGGGCACCCCCGCGGGGCCTCGAAGGCAGTGCCGTGCACGGCGCGTCGTGCTGGGTAACGAGGCGAGGGGTGGGAGGCGGCCGTCTCTGAGACATGCTCCGTGCTGCCCACGTTGCACCCCACACACCCGCCTGAGAACGTGGGCGATCACGACAGTCTGGGCCGGGAGGCCCGAGGGGCCTGTGTGGGCCCGTGGTGTCTGTTCAGTACGCGCTCCTTCAATTATCCACAGAAACAACCGCTGATGACAGGCGTCTGTCCTTCCAGGACAGGGTCTGTGTACGTTTCTGTTTGACGTGTGGACAGAATAGGAGTGGGCCGTGCACACGTCTCTGCCGCTGGACCCGAGAACCCCCAGCGCACGCAGAAAGCATGCCCCTCCACACAGTGTTTCCTCAGTGTGTTTCTGGTCGTCCCTCCCACCCTCCGGCCCTGACTTCGGGGATCTCGGCTCGCCTGTGTGCTCCGAGAGTTGAGAGCAGGACCTGGCACGTGGCAGTGAGCAGCGGTCCCCGTCCGAACCGAAGTCAGGCGACGTTTTGGAAAGGAAGTTGATGCTCATTTAAGTACTGGAAAGGGGGCTGAAGTTCCCTCAAAACGAGTGTGTGAGTTTGCCTTCCCAAAGCGGCACGTGAGCACACGGTTCTCCGCGGGACGCTCCCGTGTTGCCCGTTTGTGTCGCGTGTTCCCTCCGGTCGCTCGGTGCCCCCGGCGCTCTCGCCGGTCTTTCTGTTCACTGACAGGTGCCCTTGTTTTCGGGCAGTGACTGTTCTGCTGCAGTCTGGCCCTTGTGTGCGCGCGTTTTCCTGGCTGGCTTTCCCCACAGCAGAGCCCTGCATCCTGCGCAGCAGCCGCCGTGTTTGTTAGCCATTCCCTTTACTGCCGGGGGGCGGGGGGCTGCCAGTCTTTGAGGGAATGAATATTCAGGCCCTTGAGGAGCCTCTGAGCGCTTAGGAGCTTTTATGCCTGACAGCCAGAGTTTCAGCCGTTCCCGCGCCAGGGAGCTTCCCCTTCTGTGGGGAGGGCGGGGGTGGCGCACCTCATCCCCGCCATCCTGCACCCCACACACTTGGAGCTGGATGTCACACACCGCCGGGAACTGGAATGCTGCGGGCACTTACCTCTCTGATCCTGGGTCTTTTTAACTCCTCTTTGTCAGTTTCCCCCCAGACCTAAAGGCACCTCTCAGACCTCTATCGCCCCTTTGTTTTACGCCGGTGTTCCGTCTGCCCTCTCCTGAACCCCTTTAACTTGGGCCTGACGTCCAGCCACAGATTCCTATTTTGGGTGTGGCCGGCGTTTCCATCAACTGCCCTGGGCTGCCCCAGGGGGCTTTGCTGTGCGATCCCTGAAGGTCAGCACTGCTTCCTGGCATTCGATCTTAACATCTCCTGTGGCTTCTAAGAGTCTTCCTTCCCTTCCCTGGAAGCACGTAGCCCTCTTTCCCCACTGAAGAGCTCTTCTCCCCACTTCCCAAGCGCTGGAGCTGGCCCCGAGACTCCTGCAGCCACCGCTTTCCTAACTCCTGTCTTCTGGTTCGAAACAGCCGGCTCGTCACCTCCTTCCAGGATCTGCTCTCATCCACAGCATGGCCCCGCTCTCCAAGGCCTCCGTGGGAGCAGTGGGGCCACAGGGTGGACGATGACCTGGAAGGGTCGTGCTGACCTCAGCTTCTCTGCTGTGGTGGTTTCCCCTGCCGTTCATGGAGGAGGAGCTGTGCGGGGGTGCTTCTCTGCATCAGTGCAGTGTGTTCAGTGTCAGGCCTTAGGTCACACGAGGCCCAAAGAGTCACTTTAAGGAAAAAACCGGGAGCAGGGTTTGAGGTATAGTGTTCCCTGCTGGCTTCCAGTATGTTCTCTTCCCTTGGGCTGTTGACATAAGAAACATCCAAACTATAGAGAAATTTTTACGGCAGTTCACTCCAGCCAAACTGACAACATTGCAAGGGCACAAGATCTCAGATGTTCCAGGAAATAACAGTTCTGCAGCTTCTTTTAGGTGTTTGGAATTAAGGCGGGAACATAGGAAGATTACAGAGGGTGGGAGGGAGCCGCCCTCAGATTACAGGGCACGCTGGAGAAGGAGGGTCTGCCAGGGGGCGCTTCAGAGGTTGACCTAGAAACATCTTTGCTTTGCTCAAAGCAAAGGTGACCCTTTTAGGAAGGAGGTTATATGCCTGGGCCTAGTGGGGAATTTACGACCAAATCACCCCTCCAGGGTACTTTCCGTAGAACCCCTTCCCCGTCCACAGGGCCCAGGTCTTTGTGTGAGTACACAGAGCTCCGGCCTACCTCGTACCTGGGAGAGTGTCCAGCGTGTAGACTGGCCAATGGCTGCTCCCCTCAGCTCTTCCCTGTGTTCCCTCCCGCACCTGATTGACAGTGTAGAGGGGTGCTTACTGGGGGCCAGTGTTTGGGTGCTGGATAAAACTGGGTCTCAGGTCCCAGACCCCAGCCTGGTAACCGCAGTGGGTCTCCCCTCCTGTCCAACTCTGCCTCCTGCACTCCCGCCATCCTAGAGTTCTGCTGATTCCCAAAACGGACCTCCTGTATCCTCCCCCTGTGGCTTTGACAGATTTTCCCTGGGTTCCTCTCCGTCTCCTCGAGACTCCTGCGTGTTCTGCAGGGGTGCCTCAGGCAACAGCTATGGCTTTTCTCTGGTGGCAGCACCTGGCTGGGCCTCTCCAGGGGTGCTTGTCATTGTGGCCGCGACGTGGGGCTGGGATGTGGGGCTGCGACATTGTGCACAGCGGTCCCTTCAAATGCACAAATACCGTCTCAGTGGTTTGTGGGATCTTTGAAAACAACTGTTGTAATTCGTTTGATTTTTTTGTTATTGAACTTTGGGTAATTCTGATGTATTTTCTGATATGATGGGTTAGGCTTTACTAAAATTCATGTACTTCATTAAAGTTGCTCCTGGTTTTGCCATTCTTTCAGATTCTGGATGAAATTGAAGAACACAGCATCAAAATCTATCACTTGCCTGACGCAGAGTCGGATGAAGATGAAGACTTTAAAGAGCAGACCCGGCTTCTCAAGGTGCAGCCCTGGGCGCACAGTGTGGCTGAATCCCATGACTGGGTGTCAGCTCTCACGAGCGGAGCTGGAACAGGGCCAGGTCCTGGGGCCTTGCTCAGGAGTTGTCCGGTAGATTTGCTTGCAATAACATGTTTGTTTTAAATATATTTTGGCTTATCACTCTAAGGCTTAGGAATCTTAATTGCAAGTTTAATTTGTTTTCGTGGGACACATCGGCCACTTTCAAGTAAAGTGCACGTCATCAGCTTCCCAAGTAACGCTGTGGTGGTGCCAAGCGCCCCTCTCTGTTCATGCCCCTGTGTTAGCGGTGAACGTGGGGTTCCCGAATAGAGCCTGTTGACCTCGCGTTTCTTTCTAGGCCAGTATCCCCTTCTCTGTGGTTGGATCCAATCAGCTTATTGAAGCCAAAGGCAAGAAGGTCCGAGGCCGCCTCTATCCATGGGGTGTCGTGGAGGTGGAGAACCCGGAGCACAACGACTTTCTAAAGCTGAGGACCATGCTCATGTAAGCCACGCACAGACCCCCATGGCGGAGCCCAGCACAAAGCGCGCGGGACGCTCACAGGGCCCCGCAGTGAGGTGCGGGAGGCCCTCCCTGCAGCTCTCTGGGATGATCCGAGCTGGCCCTTCCACTGTGGCCTGGTGCTCAGGCTGTCCTTCCTGATTGATCGCTGCAGTCTCTTTTGAGGCTAAACATGGAGTAGGCCTCAACTGTGGGGTGGCCGCACCCGGTGCGGGTGGCCTCCTACTCTGGGGAGGAGGCGGTCGGATCTGCCTCAGGGCCCGCTAGAGTGTGTTGCCTCTTGCTGGTCAGGCTCAGGGTGGTCCCGCCGGCCTGGGGAGTCCTCGAGTGAGTTCTTGCGACCAGGGCAGAGTGGACTACAAACACTGGCTGGAAATTCTTTCCTTTAAAACCAGGTTTCACAGTTAGTGCTTGTAATGCTGCTGTTCTTAAATGAAAAGGATAAAAGAAAGCATGTTGCCAAAACCTATCACCTCTGTAATCAGAAGAGTTCAAACAATGGCTGATCAGATTGACTTCGAATAAGTGAAAACGGCTCTGCACGCCACATATGTCTCACTTGGTGTGGCAGTTTTAGTAAATTAAAATCACTAAAAACACCATTCAGTTTGCCGTGCAAGCTCTATTGTAACTCAGTCACCGAGTAAGATGTGTAGCGTGCCCTGGGCCCTTCAGGGAGGGTCCGTGGCTGTTTTGACTCAGGTGGAGGGTGTGGCTGCTGAAGAGCTACCTCGGTGCCCGCTGTGTGTTTCTGAGAAAAAGGGAGACCGGCTGCCCCTTCGCCAGCACTCGGTCCGCTCCCTGGGTCCTGGTACGGGCATGTGGTCTCTGCCCATCCTGGAGTGCTGACGTTGGGGCGGGCCTGGCCCGAAACCCACAGACGTCTCGTACCACAATGAGGAGAGTTGGGGGGCTGTTTCTGTTTCATCCAGAGCACCAGTACTTCATTTTGTGCTGTTCTCCGTAGCTTAAGCTAATTAACTCCTGGTGCAGATTTTAAGCTCCAGAAGTCATGAATTTGTTTTCCTGAAAAATCTCCCGAAGTCTGTGCACACAGCCCTGTGCGGGGCAGTGGTCCCACGCGTACCCTGGCCTGCCAGGCAGGTACACCGTGCGCTCGCTGCAGTGGCAGCTGGGCTGGAGCCGGGGCTTGCTCCGTCCGGTGGCTCCTGCGTGGGCTCAGTGCGGTGCACTGTTCTCTCTTGCAGCACTCACATGCAGGACCTCCAGGAGGTGACCCAAGACCTCCACTACGAGAACTTCCGCTCTGAGAGGCTCAAGAGAGGCGGCAGGTCATGGCTCGAGTCCCTGTCCATGTCATGTCGCCCTGACTTCCACTGCCCCCGCCCCCGCCCCCCCCCCCCCCGTGTGTGTGTTTAGCTCAGCATCCTCGACCTCGAAGAAACATGATTTGGTTTCCTACTCAAGAACTATTACACGCTGCTCGTTGCTGATTTAATCAAATGGTGCCCTGTTTCACCTGCTGAAGGCAGCTTGAGTCATCTGCACGTACAGAACAGCTTTAGAGGGAAAGGCCAAGGACGCGCATTGGGTGCCTTCTCAGAAGCTTCCTCTGTCAGGAATGAGGACAGACGCACCTGCCATTAAGAAAGGGTGGCGCCCCACTCAGCTCCTCAGAACCGCGTGCAGCTGCCCACACTCCGCTCTTCCATTTCACCATCCTGGGGGGCTTTATTTGAGACCCGATTCATAGCTGATAGTCACATCTGCGTGTAGAGCTTAATTAACAAATAAGTGATATATATCATTCATAAAAAGAATTTTCTGTGTTGTAGTTGACTAAAATATTTACACTTTCAAAACCAGTTGGGTAAGTGCACACATACAAGGTGCACATTGCAGTCCGCTTCCCTGTCTTACTGACGGGGGCCGCACCTCAGGACAGGCTGTGGGGGAGGCAGCGAGCAGGTCCTGCCGGGCAGCAGCCCCAGGCCAGGCAGGATGCACAAGAGGCTGCGTCCTCAAAGGCTGGGCCTCCTTCCTGGCTGCCTCGCCGGGACCACAGGGCCTGCTGCTTTCTTTCAAGGGGCTGGCCACCATCCGTGTGCAGAGAAAACAGTGGGGAAAAGAGCATCTTCAGGAAGCGGCTGAGATGCAGGTGTCACCACAGCAACTGAGAGTGTCTTTTGAATTTTCCATTTCATGTTGCTTTTTTAAAATCATCATTTATTCATGTCATTAATCAGAAAAATAAGTATGTGTAATTTTAAGTGGATAAAGTTGTCAGAAATGTAAAATGAAGTGATACTTTGGTTATCTGTCCTCAGAATAGGAGGACGTTTGTTGCAGTGTTATCATTGTGATTTCTTTCAACTCTTAGAAAAGTGGAAAACGAGGACATGAACAAAGACCAGATCTTGCTAGAGAAGGAAGCTGAGGTAAGTAGAGGAGCACTCACCTTTAAAGTCTAGTTTACATCCAATGACATCATGTGTTACAGTATCAGCTTATTATAGTTTTTCTTATTTTTAAGAGGGAATATATTTTATATAACTAATGTATTTTATATATACCTCTATATAATAATAATTTGCCTGTTGCTTTACGTGTATTATCTTAATCTCTCTTAGCAATTTAGTAACAAAAATTTGGAAATAGATTTTCATAAAACGATTGATTTTATATGTGTTCATAAGTCAGCTCTCCTGTACCTATCTATACTATCTATACATAGATAATAACCAGTTAGGAAATATAATGAGAAACTGCCAATCTTAACTGTTAACAAACATTTACGAAGAAATATGTAGGGCTCACACGGGGAAAGACACTAGAAAACCAGTGGCAATTTTCAAAATTTTAATAGACGTAACTTCTCAGGATGCTCAATGCAAAGATCACAATTTTCTCTCAATCCCTCATTTTCATGCGATTCCAGCACAGTTGTGTGCCTGCCAAGTTTTTCTTTGGGGGAAGAGGTTGATAACTGTCACGTTGGTTTTGGAGACCAAGCAGGGGAAACAGGAATCTGGAGGAAGGGGGCTAATGAGAAGAGACTCCCTTCGCTGGGGACAGAGCCGGCCGAGGCCTGTGGTCACCCCGAGGCTTCGGTCTGGGGCGGGGAGGCCGAGTCCCATCTGGGGCCGGGTCAGAGGGAGGCAAGCAGGCTCTTCCCAGGCTGGCCTTGAGCTCTCTAGGGACGTGGAATCCAGACACGCTCAGGAACTCATCCCAGAGCAGGCCAGCCTTTTGGAAACTAAAATAAGACTCACCACTTTGGCCAAATTAATTCAGTATGAAGCAAATGTTTAAATGTTGACAGCATAACCACAAAGTTACCTGAAGAAAATTTAGGTAAATGTTTTATAACGCTGGCAAGCCTCCAGGTCTCTTAAACACAGAGAAAGCTCAGTGGTAGAATGTGTAGGGGCCACGGAGGGCACGCATTCTCTGGGGAAGGGCCAGGGCTGTCCCCCGCCTGGGCTAACAGTCTCCTCTGGACAGCCGCAGTCTCTTTGCCTCCTTCAGGTTAGAAAAATGGCCCGTTGTCTGGTCTTCCTTTGCTTTGTTCATTAGTTATTCATTGTTTCTCTTTAATACTCAAGTGCATATGCTTATCCTTTGCTCGCTTTCTGTTGAATTGTTGCTCGTTTTCCTGGTTTGTAAGAGTTCTTTGACTCTGTCCTGTGCGGGGAAAGCATAGAGGTCGGAACGCTGGGCCTTGCGGGGCAGCCGTGCAGAGTGAGGGCCAGCAGCCCCCGCGCTCGGTGACGGCCCGCTCTCCCGCCCACAGCTCCGCCGCATGCAGGAGATGATCGCCAGGATGCAGGCGCAGATGCAGCTGCAGATGCAGGGCGGCGACGGCGACGGCACCGTGCACGGGCACCACGTGTGAGGCGGTGAGTCCGGGAGCAGCTCGTCGTGACGCGGCCCAGACGCGAGGGCAGGCGTTGCCCCGCAGCCTCTAGCATTGCTGACGCTTGGCGTTTGGAAGCTTTCTGTTGCTGACCCTCAAGGAGAAAGGGTTGCCCCCGGAATAGGAAGCTTCCCCTCCACTCCTGTCTAGGAAGGATTTTTCCTATTGTCTAAGCTTATAAATATGATCAACATTAGAAGAAAAACTGTATGTTGAAGTAACTTTTATTAGTTATATATTTAGACCTTTATTAAAGCTGAAAACTTCTCTTCAAAGAGAATTTTTAAGGTGCAGACCAAGAGCAAAGCTGGCTAGACGGGTGGGCTGAGCCAGGTGGGCGAGGCCGCCCTGAGGGAGGTGCCTCCTGCCCCGCCGCAGCTCCGCTCCAGACCTGGTGACAGGAGTAGGAGGTGTGTGGCCTCCCTGCTTGGAGGGAGTCTGCAGGACCCCGGCCTGTGTCCCGGGCCCAGGGGCATTCAGAGCTGTTGAGCGACTGCTGTCCTCTCTGAGCTGCTGTCCTCTCTGAGCAGAAGGGGTAGGCAGTGCTTGTCCTCGGCAGAGCGGTGCCTGGGGCGGACAGAGTCTGAGCTGGCTCAGGTCTGAGAGGGGAAGCTGGGCGTGGGGAGGGGTCTGCACTGCATGCTGCAGGGTGAGAGTGACAGCGGTGCTGACACAGGGCAGCACTGAGGAGGTGGGAGGGGAGGAGCCCAGGGGTCCGCCTGGCAGCAGTCCTTCATGACAGACAGACCGGTGGTGAAGGAAGGGTCTGGGGGCATTGGCCACCAAACAAAGCCCTTGCTCTTGTGTGGCTTATTGGGAAAGGTTTTTGTTAGGAGATCCATACACCGGAAAACACAAGTGCATTTGCTCGATGCAAGCAGTTACCCTCCCAGGACTGTCCCTGTAACCCCACCTGGTCAGAGTTGGCTAAACCTTGGCCCAGGCCCAGGGCACAGGCAGAGTTCACACTTGACAGATAAGGAGGTGAGTGCTTTGCAAGCATTTGAAATTACTTGCCTGCGGTCACGGACCTAGTGACTCCAGCCAGAGGCTGAGTCTGCATCTGCGGGTTTGGCGCCCACTGGGGACAGGAAGGTGAAGTGGAAGGAAGCAAGGGCTCTGGGGCTCCATGGAGGCGGGAGGGGGTGGCGGTCAACGTTCCCTGGTCTCCTCTGACCTTGCTGCCGCCCCTCTTTTTAAAACTTTAACTGTGGAATTAGGGAAATTCTACTTTAGTACATAAAATGGGTTTATATTTTTGCGTACTTTTCAGTTTTGTGGTCCTCCCAATTTCCCAGAGCCTCGTAAGTGACTACGTGATTTCATTAACTCTGGTCAGAGGAGGCTGACCCATCTTCTCAATCTGTGCTCTTTGTTATGCAGAAAAATAAGCTGTTAATGGTGGGAGCAGCAAGCTTTGCCTCCCTCCCATTGAAACGGGTTGTGCTTTGTTTTTTTCCAGAAAACACTGCAAGATAAACATTCCAGATGAGTAATCCAGCTCTGTGTTTTCAAGAAGTTGTTGGAGAGGTGCCCATCCACACTTACAGTGCCTGTGGCTCGAAAATTTAATTTTTAAAAAACTTCTGATGTGTTCTTTTGTATGAAGTACTTCTAACATTTGTATTCATTGCTAGAGGGTAGACTTTGTATTTTGTGAGTGAACTTTGCATTTTCTTCCACCTTACATAACCACTAACGTTAGTTAGCATGGATTTCCGGGATCAGGCAGCGTGTTAATATGATTGGGCGGGCCTAACCCTCCTGTCCTGGAGGAGGACTCTTGACTTGTTTCCAGAACGTTCACACTGACCCAGACGCCTTCTGAGTGGTACAGAGACACGGACCCAGTGACACAGAGGGCACAGAGCCACTTGCGCCCCGGGAGCTCCTGGGGACATGCCTCCCTGCCTCTCTTCCCTTTGGGCCCCGCACCTGAGACCGGTTTTGCTGCTCTAATTCAGTACCTTTCATTCATCTGCACGTGTATCTTTTTAGCAAATGAAACAGTAGAATTATCTAATGAAATACATGTTTATACTTAGTCTTTCAAAAACGGGCTTTTAGGGGTAAATTTTAGAAGTCTCTGGATTCGTACACCAGGTTATTTTTTAAACCACTGCAGAGAACTTGCCATAGCCACTTTTTGTGGTGTTTTCCACTGTTACTGGTCTCATGGAAAAAGTCAGTATCCAAGAGCTCCAGTTGTCACAGTGCAACCAAGATTCTCACCAACAGAGTCAGTAAACTATTTTTGCTCAAAATAAATAATTTTTAAAGGAAAATTAGTAATTCATCTGTTCAGAGAATAACCTTTGTATGTTTTTATGGCACTTTAATAGATATTTTTATAACTGCAGGTGTAGGAGATCTGCCTCAGCAGTGGAAATGGGGGTCCTTTGGAGGGTGGTTGCGGAACCCAGACCTGTCACAGGCTCTGAGGTTTCAGTCCCCTGAGGCCCAGAGTGCCAGTCAGGTTTTTCCTATTTGGCTTTCTTTTAATTTTCTTTTTTTAATGGTTTTCTGAAAGGAGACAGATTGCACTGGTCATTTTTTTGTATGTGCGGACTCTCTCTTATTTTTAGCCACCACCATTTCCTTCACTATTTGTGATGCACATGTCTCCATGCATCCCATGAGAATGAAGCACATTTAAAATGTGCCCCTTGGCCGGGCTGCAGGTGCCACCAGTCAAAGCTGCCCGGTGGGTTTCCTGTGCTCTGTGGCCTTGGCCTTGCCTTCCCCTCCTGGCGTGTCTCTGTCCTTCACTCTGTCTCACCCTCCGAGGGCGCCAGTGCTCCGGGGCCTGCTTTTCTATTTCAGCATTTCCACTGAGGCTTAGAAAGAAACTGGCAGATGGGAGGGGACCTGGAGGGAGCAGGTGCTGGTTCACTGTTTTCATTTTGTTGTAATGGGGTAGGAGGTGGGGGATAAAAATGGAGAAAATGCTTAATTTGAGGATGAGGAGGGGTTTTTGTTTCAGCCAAAAAAATAAAATGAGGTCAAAATATGTTGGTTACAAAGGTGCACCTGCTGCCTTGGCCCCTTCACTGTCTCACAGTCATGAATGATCCAGAGCTTTAGGTTTCGACACATTGTGCAAAGCTCTTACCAAGAAAAGTGTTCCATGACTTGAGAACACCTCCAAGGTCAAGTGCTTGGGCTATTTTGGCATTTATCAACGGTGCTAATAACAGGGGCCTTTGCATGTGGTCTGGGTAAGCTCTGTGTGCGGGTGAGTGCACAGCTGCGTTCCGGGGCTGGCTGCCACCTGCTGATGGTTATGGGGGGTGGGCAGACCTGCACCTTTACATCCTTTTTCTTTTGTCTAAACCAAACAAATACTTTTGCTAATAGATAATTGTTCTTTTACTGAGAGATACTCTTTACCTATAGAAATGTATTTTGAAAACTTATTTTACACAGCCATTTTGTATCCATTGAAACTAACCTTTCATCAATAAAGCACTATTGTTGAGAGGTTGAGTAGTTCTCATTATCGGTTCTTTCCGTGGGTTAGGTGTAAGGTTTTCTGGACAAAGTTCAAAGACCTTCAAACATCTTTGTATAAAGTCAGGTAAATTACTTGCACCAATAGCATCAGCACCCAACAACGTTGTATGGGCAATCCCAAAGGAACAGCCATAAGGAATTATTTACAGTTGATCTGATCGCCTACTTAAAGTGAAAAAAATATATGATAAAGATTAGTACTAGTAAGAGTTTGATGACAGCTGCTCACTAACTAGAAATTGTAGTGGAGAAAAGATCTCATTAGCTGTGGTGGCAACCAAGTATGTGGAAATAATATTAGTGACCGAAATAGGAAAAATAATTTCTAAATATCACTGAGATGGGTGAGGAGTTTATTAGACATTTTAACAATCTGAACTTGTAAGGTTGATCTGGGGGGGCGCTGAGCGGTTCCCTCTGCCCACTGACCACGTAGGACAGTCTGGGCCCCTTTCCACCCCACTGGGTAGTAAAGCTCCCGCCTTCTCCCCTGCGTCCTGCCTCGTGCCTTCCCTCCCGGCCCAGCGTGCCCGCCCCAGGCTCCAAGGGGTCGCTCACCCTCTACCTAGGCTCCGCAGGTCGCAGTCTCCACTGGCACTGTGCGACTGTCGGGGTCCAGTGGCAGCTTTGCGCCACCCTGGAAACAGCGAGGACAGCCGCTGGGTTCCGATGTAAGAGTTGGCGGTGGTGTAGCGGGCGGGTGGTGGGGTGGAGGGCTTGGGGGTCAGAAGAGGGCGGTGTTTCGGCCGAGCCTGGGACCTGAGGCCACCCTGCTGCGAGCGGCACTTCCTCCCATCTGGGCTTTGGGGAAACGGGATCTGGGGTGGCTCAGGAGTTGGGAGCTCTGTAGAAGTCCCCTGAAGGACGAGGCTGTAGGTCGTGGATTAATTCCTCGGACAGCCTCGCGGGAACGGCCGCGGGTGTCAAGAGCACACCACCTCCGAGGGCACATTGGGCGGGGCCTTGGAGTGGGCACAGTTCCCCAGCCCCCGGAAGGAGAACTGGCCTGTACTGCGAGCCCGGAGCGGGTAACGTGTCACATTTCGGACAGCGGGTGGGGGTCGCGAAGATAGGGGGCCGCGGTCTTCCGCCAAGAGCGATCCGTCTCTACCGCAACACAGCCTCGCGTGGCCCTCGTGCCCTTTCGCCGTGGCCTCAGCAGCCGTGGGAGTGCAGTGGGCGGGGCTTAGACAGAGGGCTGGAGGGCACGGGTGGGGCGGAGGGAGCCGAGACCGGGGAATCGCGCCCCGCCCCCAGAGTCGAGGCCCCGCCCAGGGCCCAGTCCAGGCCTCGCCCGGGACAGAGTCCAGCCCGGCGAGCTGAGGCCCCGCCCAGCGAGCCGAGTCTCTGTTGATTTGCATTCGACTCCGCGCGTCCCCCTCCAGTCCGTTCACCAATCAGGGTTCAGTGCCGCGCGTTCGGACAAGCCAATCGGCCGCGCGTCCGCGGGGGCGGGGGCGGGGCGCCGGGCGGGGGCGGGGGCGCGGCGCGGCCCGCGGGCAGTCGGGAGCGGGCGGAGCCGGCGCTGGACCGGGAGGCCGCCGAGGGCGACGGCGCGGGCGGCCGGCGGGTGAGGACTTGGGGCCCGAGACCGCGGCGGTGGGTGGCGGAGGCCGAGGGCCGGGCGTGGCGGGCATGGGGCTCGCGGCGGCCCGGGCCCTTCGTACGGCGTTTTAGCGGGGAGTCCACGTCCGCGTTCGCAAGGCCTTCGAGGACGGCGGGCTCCGCGCGAGGAGGGCCGAGTGTGGGGAGCCCACCGCCCGAGGCCCAGGGTGCCTCCGGAGGGTCCCGCGTGCGGCGCGTGTGTGGGCGTGTCGGGAATGCCCCGCGTGGAGGCTCCGGGGTGGATGAGGCGTAAAGTGCCCCGCGTGGCGGCCCGGCTGAGCGCGGCGGAGGCCTGCGCCCAGCCACAGGTGGCAGCTCCGGCTGGCGAGGACCACGCCCTTCTTGGCCTCTCCTTAAGTTATGTCTTGAAGGTGGGAATCCGGTGTTAGGCGTTAAACTTTTTACTCCACGGTGGGGGGCGTTGCAAAGAAAATCACGGGCCGTGGGTCCGGGCTGCGGTCCAGCGCATCGCACAGACCCGTTTTCCTTTACCCTGGTGCTAGCCGGTGGTGGCTGGGAGAGCCGAATTAGGAGGAGGCCTGTGGGCACAGTAATGTCAGTGCACAGCCTAGAGCGAGGATGGAAAGACCTTCCGAGTGTGGTTTTTCTTACCGTGCCAGTTTTGTTTCCGGCGGCAGCTCCAGCTGGCGGGGCGCGGGGTGGGGGAGGGGAGGGACACGTTTGATGACCCTCAGGGGGCCCTGGGCACACATTCCCCCGCTGCCAGCGAGAGGGAAGAAGTCGTTTGCGGTAGCAGCCTGGAAGGACCTTTGCTTGTAGGCCAAATACAATTTTAATTTTCTGTGTCTGCTGTCTTTTCGAAAGATTTTCTGAGTTCCTGTACACCAAAAGACAAAATTCTACATTGAGTTTTTGAGGTGCTTCTTGCCTGTTGTTTTGTGAGGTTTTGTCCAAATCTGCAGAGGAGCCGTGGCCAGGTTGCTGGCCAGTGGGCTCAGTGCGGTGGGGCCTGGCCGCGCCCCCCTGGGCCCGGTCTTCGCTGCACCCGGGCCGCCGCAGTGCACACAGCGGCCGCCTGCTGCACGGCACTCGTGGCCGGCTCGTTTCCGCACGGTAACGTCTCTGGTAGTGGACTCCCAGGTTCCTTCCACCACTTCCTCCCCAGAGAGGAACTTTCCGTGTTCAGGTACCTCTGCCTCAGGTTCCTTGTTGGCAAAAGGGTCAGAAGTTACCTCAGCGTTGTCGTGAGGGCGAAGGCCAGTAGCCGAGCTAATAGCAAGCGGTGTGGCACGGAGTCGGAGCTCGCAAATGCTCCCCGTTCACTTCTCGGCTGGAAGGCCAGTCCGAGTAGACAGTAGGCGGAGGGGAGTGGGCAGGAGTCCGCAGTGGCCCCGCGTGGGCGGGAGGGTGGGCCCGCAGACAAGCAAAGGCCGATGCGGGAATGCCTCTCTGCGAGCTCTTCAACCCCTGGAGCCCGAGGAATCCTGTCCTTCCTCCTCCCCAGCACGCCTACTGCGGTCCCCGCACCTCCCTGCTCAGACAGTAACAGACTTTTCTCACTGCTGCCTCCCCTCTCAGGTCTGTTTGCACTGTTCCTGCGCCCACTTTCTTATCAGCCTGCCAGTGGGTCGTGTGCTTCCTGCACTCAGCGCAGTGCAGGTATCGGGGAACCGCAGTCCCTCCCGGCTCTACCTTGGCAAGGGCCTCAGGCGGGTGAGGGCTCCACACAGTGGGCCGTGGAAAAGCCCAGCGTTCGGAGGTCTCTGGGAAGCCATTACCTTGGTGGGGATTCTGTAAATTGATCTTATCTTTCGGAGAGCAATTAGCAGTATGTGATAAAGACTTTAATTTGGGAATCCCAGTTGTTTTTTAAAGACTATATTTACATTTTAGAGAGGGAGGAAAAGAAACATCGCTCAGTTGCCTCTCTCAAGTCCCCCAACCGAGGGCCCCCAACCCAGGGATGTGCCTTGTTCAGGAGCTAAACCTGCAACTTTTTGGTTCAAAAGCTGGCGCTCAACCCACTGAGCCACAGCAGACAGGACTGGAATCCCAGTTTTTAAAACAAACTCCCGTATGCAGACCCAGTGTGCCAGCGTGGTAAGTGCTGCACAGCCAGTGAGCATGTTCTGGCAACCCTGTCCTGTCCGTCCCTCCCAACAGACGGAACTATTTTGATCCATGGAAATGTGTTAAAAAACATGGCTTAACCAAAAAGGTAAAAGCAGTGCGCACAGCAGTTGCACTGCTGTAAAAACATGTGACGTGGACAAGGATCAGAAGGGAAGTTACAATGATGTGAGTAGTTTTATTTAGACTCAAGATTGCTTTCCCCTGAACTGGAGTTTGGTTTGTAGCCACTTTAAAGTTCAGATGCAGAGAGATGCTGTGATGTTGCAGGGTGCCATGGCGACTCTTTCTTCAGGCCCCTCTCCCCAGCTCATCCTCCTTGTGGCTTCCCAGCTGTGGACTGGAAGTAGGTGTGAGATTGCAGCCAGAGCTCTCAGGTCGGGCTGTGACGCCCCTCGCTGCCCGGCAGCCCCGTGTCTGTGCACACGCTACCTTTTTCCAGTTGGGCCCCTGTCTGCTGCAAGGCCCAGCCCCAGCCTCCAGCCTGGGGAGCCTCTCTGGGTCAGGCTGGCAGCACCCCTTCCTGCGTGTTACCTCGTACTTTCCGCTCTCGGGTCCTGCAGTGGGGAGGTGGTCCTGGCCACCCGCATAGTTGTCTCCCCTTCCAGACCTTTGTGTGCTTGTACGTGGCCTCCAGAGTCCCTCAGAGAAAGAGCAGACAGCGCACCGTGGAACCAGGGTGGGGTTGAGGCCACTTGCAGAGCTGGTCACAAAAATAGTACCAAATGCCTAAATAAAGGCCCAAAACACTTCTAGTATTAGACATTGAAATAAACGTGAGCTACATACGTATTTGAGAAAGAGTAATACTAAAAACAAATGATTTTCTAAAGCACTGATTCCAGTTCAGGGTCATGAGTGGCTGGAGCATCTCCGGGCAGCTCAGGGCACAAGGTGGGACCCACCCTGGACAGGACGCCTCTGTAAGAGGGCCACCCACATTCCTAGGGGTGAGGAGGAGCCTGGAGTCCCCGGAGGAGCTCCTGTGGACACGGGAGGCCGTGCACACTCCACACACTCCACACAGACAGCGGTCCTGGCAGGGATCGATGTTTCTGTCCATCAGCGTTGTGATGAAACGATGGCGAACAAAATGACAGTGCTCGAGGGCCTGCTTGCTGTGTGTTTTCTGGTCCTCCTAAAAGAAGCAACCAGAAACATTTCACGGGGGGTGGAGTTCCTTGCACAAGGGACATTTGAGCAGCTGCCTTGGTGCAGATGACGGGCGGCTTCTGTCTGCGGAGCCGTGTGCCGGCTTCCCAGCCAAGCCAGGGCGGCGAGGCAGCCGAGTGTGGGCTGGGCGCGAGTCCTGACTCTGTCACTGCTGAATTATGTGTTCCGTAGCGGGCAGTCTTGTTTCCAGTAGACTTCATTTTTCAGAGCAGCTCTTAGTTCACAGCAAACTGAGTGAAGCTACAGAGATTTCCCACAAGAACCCTGTCCCCACCCTGGCACAGCCTCCCTGGGTATCAACATCCCCTCAGAGGTGACAGTTGTTAACCAACCTGCATTGACAAGTCATCACTCAAAGACTTGGCAGACTTTTGAGCCAGATTTTTCCAACCTCAATATGAAAATATGGTTCAAATTTTCAAATTTTTACTAAAGGAGAGCGGATGCATAGGAAATGGGTTTGTCGTAGGCAGCACCGAATGTCAGCAGTGGAAACTGTATCCAGCAACCAGAAACGTTTTTAGGAATGAAGGCCGCGGAGCCGTTCCATCACGTGGAGGGAAGTGGGAAGGCGAACTGGGGCTGCAGAGGGCCTCCGCGTCTGGTGGCCTTGCTGTGTCTCCAGTCCGGCTCGTGGGCACTTGCCTTCGTAGCACCTGTGCGTCGGCACACAGGGCGAAACAGCAGCTTCTGTTCCGTCATGTTTGTGTGAGCAGTTCAGCACAGCCTTTCCCTGCTGTCGGGCTGTATGTAGAAGAGGCTGCCGGGTGAGCGACCTCACGCTGCTACGGGGAGTGTCCGGCTGTGCTCTTGCTCTAAAACGGTCGGCAGTCTCGGAGAACAGGCCGGGCTGCCTCACAGTCCTGGGTTACATGTCAGTGTTCTGGGAAGGTCCCTGCTTCCCAAGCTTCCTGAAACTTAGTGCTGAATAGCTGTCAGATGCTGGTCCGTGCCACACCACTGTTGTGTCACAGCAAATGGTTTTTCTGTGGAACATCAGAGCAGGGTCCCTCACAAGGTCATGAACTCTTGAGTGACTGTGTCTTCCTCAGACGACCCCCCAGAACGAGCTTCTCATGGCCTGAGTCTCAGCGCCAGCTGCGCAGATGCTCATGGTGGAGGAGAAAAACCTGGACGTGAGTTTGCTGCTGGGAAGGGGCTTGCTCCGGGCAGTTGTGTGTTACAGTGTTTCGTGAACTAACAGAAGTCTTTTTCGTTTGTTTAATGTGTCTTTCATTCTCCTGCAGATGAAACAATGTTAAAAGTATGCTCTTCTAAGTATATTTTTGTTGTAAAATAAACAGATACAAAAAGATCACATGAATCAGAAATATGGCGAAATGAATTATAAAGGGAATGCTGTCTCGGTCAAGCGGAGACCCTTTTCCTGGACCCTCTCCCGGGGCAGGCCCCGCCCACCACAGGGACCACGGCCCTGAGTTTTCTAGTGACGACCTCCGAGCTTGCTCAGCTTGGAGTTCTCTCACCCGAATGTGCCCTCTGGACACCGTGGGCTGGTCTTGTCATTTTCTTAGACGTGTGTGTTTAGACATGGCTTTTCTCACAAGTGGGAGAGAAAGATCCTGAAGACATTTTTTCCATCTAAAATTATTAAAAGCAAATGTAAATGAGAATTATACAATGAAGTAAATAAGGAAAGTGACTTCTGAAGATGAATTCTGGTTGTGTATGTTTCAGAACTGTAGCTTTACTTAGAAGAGGAAGGCAGTCTGGTGCCCAGAGTAACGCACCCCCAGCTTGTTTGAGAAGGACCTGCTCCTGGCGGCCTGGGGTGCGCTGCTCGATGTGAGGACTTATGCTCCACACTGGGGCGCCTTCAGGGTGCGGCCCGTGTTGACACCCCCTCACGGTTGCACCAATAGCCCAAATTTCTGAGATTGAAATGAAGAAGCTGCTGTTACAGTTCTCAGAACCTGTACATCTCAGGCTTGCTATTAGTGGCATGAAAACAGTGATTTTCTGGAGCATTGCGCTGTTTGCGACCGAGTCTTTTGTCTGTCTGTCCTCTGTGCGTGATCACATAGTGAGGCCATCAGGTTCTTTGATGCTAGTGACGTTAAGTAAATACTTAGCAAACATTTACAGTAACAGTTTAGGTCCTGCTGTCAGGACGTACAACCTGGAGAGGTCATTCTGAAGATGATAGGGAGCTGCTCACCTGACCCAAACGTGGGGCCCAGGTAACCAACGTGCAGGAGTTAGGACAGGAGGTGCGCTGGGCAGAAGGACGCACGGCCGCCTCGTGTGCGCACGCCGCCCTCAGCCCACGCTGCCAGGGCCTTAGCTTCCCCCCTCTCCGCCTGCTGCCTGGTAAGTCAGACGTGCCCTCGGAAGTGCTCGCCCGGGGGCAGGGCTGGTGGTCTCTGCAGGGCGGGGCTTAGACGGGCAGAGGGGCTGCCTGGCAGCTGCTTCCTGGGGACCGGCTCAGTCCAGGACATAATAAGCTCATGAGTTTGTCTTGAAAAAGAGGAAAGGGCTGGAGGACTCAGCAATGCAGTTGGCATGCAACGGACTGGACCAAGAACTTCGTGAGATTAATTCTCTAAAATGTGTACTGCAAACTCATGGGAGATTTTTGAAGATGATTAAGTGAAATAAAACCCTTTTGGCAACAGCTGCATTCTTTCCTGACTAGACATCTGGTGCTCGTTTTTGCCATAACTATGCTGTACAGTTAAATACGCTTCTTCAAGTTGACTTTCAAACATACGTATATTTAAGAAGGAAATTTGCCATACGTAGAAGATAACTATATAAATAAACACAATTCAGAGCAAGTCTGTCTTGTTAGGTTTTAGCTGATACTGGGTTGGCCCAAAAGTCTGTTTAGTTTTTTCCATAAAATTAAAGACACATTTTTCATTTTCACCGATAACTATTGATTTGGATATTTTGAGTATGTCGGCTCTCTCCCGCGTGGTGTAACATTGATTGTTCTCAGTTAATGTCATGATTGGATTGCTGTCAACTTCAACTGGTCTGCCCAACTGTGGAGCGTCGTCCAGCAAGAGATCTCCAGCACGAAACTTTGCAAACCACTTCTAATACGTTCCATCAGTTACAGCACCTTCTCCATACACTGCACAAATCTTTTTTTTTCATTTCAGTTGTATTTTTACCCTTCTTGAAATAATAAAGCATAGCCCTGGCAGGTGTGGCTCAGTGGATTGAGCACCGGCCTGGGAATCAAAGAGTCACCAGTTCGATTCCCAGTTAGGGCATGTGCCTGGGTTGCAGGCCAGGTCCCCATTAGGGGGCGTGCGAGAGGCAACCACACACTGATGTTTCTCTTCCTCTCTTTCTCTCCCTTCCCCTATAAATAAATAAATAAATAAATAAATATTTTTAAAAGAAATAATAAAGCATAATGTACAAAAAATGTATATATTTTTTCATTTTCAATATTAAAATGGTTACACAAAAATTCACCAATTTTGATGGTTTTTTTTTAAATGCACAATAATAGAACAGCTGTCACAATACCACCTAATACAGTTGTTTCACATGAAGTTAGAGACAACTAAGAGCTACTAGAGCCATCTTATGGAAAATACCAAATGAACTTTTGGGCCAACCCAATACTTAGCCTGTTCTTTCTTTGTTACGAAAGTATGATTTACCCTGTTCTACTCAGTAGCTTAAAAACAGAGACCTTGCCAAGGGTACAAGGTGGATGGAAAAGGGTGCCCAGTGCCCCCTGCTACTTGGCCCAGTCGGACCCTCAGTGTTGTCTTCTGTTGCGTGGGTGATGGGTGGTTATTGTGGGGACAGGGTAAGGTGGTGCCTTCCGATGCCAGGTGTGTGGTCTGCGCAACACACACCCAGGCTGCTCTCCTGCGCCACCGGGGGCACCCACTCCAGCCTGGTGAGACATGATCTAGAAAGACCCAGGAGTGCAGAGCTGGCAGAGACAGGCCTGGCCACCTACTGTCCTTGGAATTTCCCCACCCCATCAGCAGAAGTGAGGGACCTGCTGAGGGCCACCTGACACACTGGCGCTGTGCTGCGTGGGGCCCGTTACCTGTGCTGAGGGCCTGGCCAACACTCAGAGTGTGGTAGGCACAGGGGTACGTGGCGGGTGGGGCTGAGAAGAACCAGCCCCTCCAGCCTCTTGCCCCCAGGAGGCGGTGAGGCGGCTGGTGTAGGCAGGTCCGTGGGTTGGGACACTCAGATGCCACCCACCCTGCAGGAGCACCTGGGAAGTGCTATTAGGAGGGTGCTTGTCACATGTTCTGGTCACCAGCTAGACATGAGTAGAAAGCTATCTTTTTTTCTTTAACTCCGCATTTTTATGAAATCTGACTTACAGGAGTTGCAAAAACCATGCAGAGAATTCCTGTGGTCATTTTTTACATTGTTTTAGTATCTACGCAGCTGGTGATGATTCTTTGGGTTTTCTGTTGTAGCAAATCCGTCACACTTAGCTGGTGAAGAATGGGAGAGATAGAAGGAACCTACCGAGCGCTGCAGACCCCAGGGGCACGCCTGGGCGCCCAGCCCCCAGCCGGAGTGAGCACCCTGGAGCCCAGGCAGGCTCCCTCGGTGGGGACAGCGCGGATGGCGGCCAGAACGCAGGAGAAGTGCCTTCTCCTCAGAGTGAAGCTGCTGGACAGCTCTGTGGAAATGTTTGACGTTGAGGTAAGAAGCATGATTTTTGGACATAGTTCCTTATATTTTCTTTTTTTTAAAGATTGTATTTATTTTTTTTAGAGGGGAAGGAAAGGAGAAAGGGAGAGAAACGTCAGTGTGTGATTGCCTCTTGCGCACCATCTACCAGCAACCTGGCCCGCAACCCAGGCATGTGCCCTGACTGGGAATCAGCCAGCGACCCTTTGGTTCGCAGGCCGGTACTCAATCCACAGAGCCACACCGGTCAGGGCTAGTTCCTTACATATTCTGAAAGTGAAGTATTACTGAACTTTTTGGACTGTAGGATGCACTGGACCATAAGACACACCTAGGTTTTAGAGGAGGAAAATGGGGGAAAAAATTTTGCAGCAAAAAATGTGGTAAAAGACTTAATAACATAAATAACGTAGGCCACCACTCCCCCCCGCCCATAGTGAGCCAGGTAGCTATATTTGGACTATACGACACGCTTCCCTCTTCCTCCTACATTTTGGGGTGAGTGCGTTTTATAGTCTGAAAAATACGGTATGTCCCGAATTACATTTTGCCGGTTAGACATCATGTATTTATGAACTGACCAGAGTGGCTTTGCTACCTGCTGATGAAATCCTTGCAGATGGTGCGTCTGCTTCCTCCTTCCCCTCTGGAGGGCCAGAGCCCCTGTCTTCCCTTTACCCTTCTGATCGCGTGGGCGCTGTGCTCACCTCTCGAGAGGCTGACTGGCTGGCTGGCTGGGTGCGGAAGAGCGCAGGCCGGAGCCACGGGGCCTCCTGTCCGGCCACGGGCTGCCTGTGGGAGGTGGGGTCTCACTGCGCATCAGCTTCCTCACCTGAAATGTAGGCGTGACCGCAGCGCCCCCGCCCGGGGCTCACGGTGGCCGGGGGAGGACTGAGCATGTGCTATGCTGTGCCCAGGTGGTGGCGCTGCCCGGTCCGAGCGCAGAGCTGGCTTTCGCAGTGCAGCTGCGGTAGCGTCCCTGCTTTGCAAAGCCCCTGCTGTCAGCGTGAGCCGGTGCTGTGGGCACAGGTGGCTAGACGTGTGTGCACACCAACCTTTTCAGAAGCAGCGTTAGACCCACGTGATGCTTCAGAAAACCTTTGTCCTGATTTCCTAAAGGACATTGGAATGAAATCTTTTAACACATTGTTTTCAAATGTAATGGAGATATATTTTAAACTACGTTCATGTTGACCTACAGTAGTATCTCTACAAGCTCTTCTGCTGTAGTGTCACAACAGCGAGGACCAGAGAATGAACCTAAACTTCAGCAGGTTTATTATGCGTGGGTTTTCCTGCCAAGAAACCCAGATGCTGCACCAAAAATAGGAAGGTTGCCGAGCTGCGGGCCAGGCCCGTGATGGCAGCGCTGAGAGCAGAGCGCATCACAGAGAACGGGGCGGCAGGGGCTGGCCTCTCACTTGTAGCCTGGGTTCAGCATCTGAACTTTGGACCCTGAACAACTCTTTTAAGGTCTTATTTGAGGAGGACATCTAGTCCCGTTTCCTCAGGGCACTGGTGACTGGAACTGGCGGGACCTGTCAGTCCGACCTCCACCGTCACTCCTGGGTGGCGAGGAAGGGAGTCTGGATGGCAGCCTCGGGCCCTGGAGAGCTAATAATGGCGGCTGTCAGTCCTGGGACACCCCTCACCAGGGTGCCCTCCTGTGAAACAGGTTTAAGGTCCGGGGATGCATTGGGCTTCCAGTCTCTTCCAGGCAAATGTTCAGAAGAAGTTCCACCACGCAGCCATCCTGTGCTGAGCACGCTCACTGCGGTCTAGGCTTGTAACACAGAGTTTCTAGAAGATGTAAAGAAGGAGGGAAGAAAGAAAGCAAAAGTTGCACTACGGTTTACTTTCAGCATGCCTTTTTTTTTTTTTTAGTCCTGCTTAATCGTCTTTATCAACTCAAACTAGGCCAGAGAAAAAAAGCACATATGTGTTGTTGGGTCATAAGTAGGGTGTGGTCCATCCCTGAGAAATTCACTTTTACTAAGTATGTGGGTCATTTAATAAATAAGGAAATTAAAGATGGCATTTTGTAAATGTTTCAAAATGTTTAGAGCTTGGAAAATTTTAATAAATTGAGATTATTGTTTATATTAATCAGATACAACCATCATATTTGGTATTTTCATATACCTGGCGAGTTACCAGAAATTAAAGAATCGAATTGCTGTTGCACATCCTGAGGTGGATGAGGTCCTGTTTAAGCTGCGGTCACCTACTGACGGACGCCTTTCAGGAGGAACTGGAGTTCAGTTTTCTCGTAAGGCAGTTGTACTCCGCCCTCCACAGCTGAACCCCCCGGCTCTGCTGGGTAACAGGCCAGCCCACAACGCACTCGCTTAAAGCGAACGTTTGCTGCTGTGGCTGCGTGTTGCTCGGAGGTCTGGCTGGCTCTGAGGGGCCGGGCGGTCTGTGGCCTGAGGGGAGCCCCCCTCCCTGCAGACACCCCCTGGTGCCTGGAGGGTGGGAGCGGATGGGACCTGCAAAGTCCCTTGGAATCTAGGCTTGGGATTCGTGGGTTGTCACCCCCCCAGGCCAGGTTTGACTGACCCAGGCCAGCTCCCAGGCCAGCCCTCCCTGGGTGGAGGCAGAGCCGCTGGGAGGGGCTGCCAAGGACGCTGTGGCCTTCTGCGGTGGCCCCTGCAGCTGTCACCAGTGGGCTGGGAACGCAGTTCTGGAGAGAAGGCATCTGTGCAGCCCGGTGCCTGGTGCCATGGGCCTGGCCAGCGTGCCGGGCGGTGGACAGGCTTCGTGGTCCTGCCCCCAAGTGCCTGCCCCGCAGCCCTCAGAAGGGACTGGCCCAGAAGGCAAGTGTGCCCTGCTCCCTTCTGTCCCCGTGGCTGCCGTGGGGCGCAGCTCCAAACACCCAAAAGACCCTAAGATCAAGTCTGGTCGCCTGCCTGGGCCTCCCGTCCCTCTGCACTGTCACTTCTCCACGGTCACGTGTCTCCCCACTCCCCCGCCTTTACGTTTGAACAGAGAGACACAGAGTGTGGTGAAGTGACAGTTGCTGTTGGCTCAGTGGGACGGAGTGGGCATGCGTTGCAGGCGCGGGCGCAGCGAGCGGCGAGGTGCTGGCCGAGTGAGGACACTCCTTTCCCCGCGCGGCCCCTGGTCTTTCCTCCCGGAGGCGCGGCTTTGCACGGCCCGTGGCTGCACCGGCGGTGTTTGGGCCGGGCCTTTCTCCGTAAGTGCGTGTTGAAGAAACAGAATCAGAAGTCACATTGGGGTGACGTGCTTTTACGTAAGAGGGCTTGAGTTGTCCCTCCTTAGCGATGTTTTCTGACCTCGAGTTCGAGCGTGCGGTTCTGTTTGTTCTGGGGTTTGGGCCTCCCCCACCCGTCTCGTGTCTGCGTGTTTGGTGTGCTTTCCGCTGGAGCCGTCAGTGGTGGCGGTTGTGAACTTGCAGGGCTGGGCTGCCGACGCCCTGGGAAGTGCTGGCTCCTCCCTGCTGGTGGTGCCCAAACGCTGGCGTTGTGGGGGATGGCGTAGAACCCCGGCTTGATGTGGAAGGCCTATACTTAGGGGACCTTTTTAACTCAGGGAAGAATTTGACATTTAGTTATTTTTGAAACGCCTATATTTTGCTTCGGTTGGAGACCTTCCTGTGGGGTCACGCCTGCCTTTCCGTGCAGAGCCTGTGGCCGGCTGTCCCGTGTTCGCCCTCCGCATGAGGCAGCCTTGCTGGCTCGCACGTGTCGCTGCAGAGAGGCGAGCGCGGAAGGCCCGTCTGGTCCACGGCTCCCGTCCCCCCAAGCGGGCAGAGCCACACTGCCGTCCACCCCGGAGTCGCCTCGTAGTCGCTCTGCTCGCCCTCGGAAGGCGAGGTTCACACGGCCTTGGGGCGGCCTCGCCCGTCCTCAGCGGCGGGAGCGCGTCTCGCTCCAGCTCCCTCTCGAGCTTCCATGCCTGCCGCCGCCGTGGGCGAGGGCGGCTCTGGGCCAGAAGCCAGAGCCGATATGAACAGTGGACGTTCAAGGCCAGGTCGCCCGAGAACGTTTCACAGCTTCCTCGAGGTGCAGTTCTCCTGCCGTGCGACCCTCTCGTTCCACGTACGATCCGGCATCTTCAGTGTGTCCCCAGGTGTGTGCTGCCGTCACCACAGTCAGTGCTAGGACGTTCGCATCGCGTCACCAGACCCCACACCTGTGGCTGTCACCTGGCTGCCCCCGCCCCCTCTGCCTCAGCTCTGAGCAGGCACACGTCTCCTCTTTGTGGACGTCGCTGTTCTGCACAGGGCGTGGGAGTGGATTGCGCGTGGCTTCTGGGACTGGCCTCTGCGCCCGCGTCTTCGAGGGCCCCCCGTGGCGGGCCGGTGCTCCGTGCTCCCCCCAGCCGAGGGGTGCCGCGTGTGCACACCGGCCGCAGTTCGTTCTCTGTCGCCAGCCGACGAGCGGTCCAGCTTCTGGCCGTGTGACCGGGGTCACAAGTGCTCGTGTGCAAGCCTTTGCTCACCTGGAGTCCCGGGACTGGACCTGCCAGGCCGTGCGGTGGCTCCGGGCTCCGCCGTCCAAGCCGGTGCGTTTCTGCACGTTCCCTCCTGCTCCTCCCCACGGTCCGGCTCTCCCGTCCTGGCCGTGCTGGTGAGTGTGCGGTGGCATCTCACTGTGGTTCGAGGTGTGACTTTTACAAGTTTTCTTGAATGGCTAAAGAAGGAAGGAAGATTTTGAGCCAAAAATATTGGACCACGAAGAAGTTCCCTTCGGGGGTGGGCCCTTGGCTAGATTGTGCACAGTGGTGATGTGACCCTTCGCGAGCCAGTTACACGTGGGCATGAATGTCCACCCCCGGGTTGTGAGGACCCCAGGGAAGCACAGCTGAAGGCTGGGGAGGCCAGGCTGGCAGAGTGCGGACACGTGCTTGTAGTATTCTTAAAAACATGTCAGTTTCCCCTAGGCTGTAACTTTACAGAACTGGGAACTTGCAGTGACACTGTACTGTGGTCAGCACTGACCTCGTTTGTGAGTGACAGCTCCCCGTGTCCGTGCTCCTCTGGTCCCGCGGCCGTGAGCCTGGGCGGTGACAGGCGCTTCGGGCTCGTCACGTGGCCCTCGGGTCCCACTGCAGAGCCTCGCAGGGGAGGCCCTCGCTGTGGGGCCGTGGGCGCGTCCAGGCAGGGGCCCGCTGTGGGGCTCTTGTGTCCTGTTTCGAGTGGTGTGCAACACTTAGCGATGGGGTTTTAACCTTCCGAAGGTCATTCCATGGCCAGTGTTTGGTAAAGTCTTGGTTTGTTTTCAGTTGATTAAATGAATTTCATGGTTTTGAAAATAGAAGTCCAGGCGGGCTTTTTTCTGAGCCAAGAAAGAAGCCATGTGGAAGCCGCGTGTCGCCTGCCTTGGCCCGTGTGCAGCGCCTGGAGCAGAACCGCGGCCGCTGCAGCCCACCTGTGTGAGGGCGCCAGGTCCGCCTGCTGCCGGGGGCGAGCCTTCCCTCGGCCGGAGGGCGAGGCACCTGGAGCCGTTCGGCCTTCAGTGGTTGCCGGGTTAGGGTTTGATGCCCGCGTGGCGCTTCTGTTACTGGAAGTTGGTTCTGCGGGGAAAGTGGCATTTGGTGATTGAGAGAACAGCCAGCGACCTTGCCCCAGGCAGGAGCACCCGTTCCCTTGCTGCGGTTCCTGTTGGCTCTTTTCCCTAAAAACTCAACTTTTTTTTAATATTTCACTTATTTTTAGAGGGGAAGGGTGAGAGAGGAACTTGGGTCGGTTGCCCTTCGTGCACATCCCCACTGGGGACCAAACCCGCAACCCAGGCCTGTGCCCTGACTGGGATCGAACCGCGACTGGGTGCTGTGTGGGTCAGCACCCTGCCCGCCGAGCCGCACGGGTCAGGGTGAGACACTGGGCAGTGTGGGGGCGGCTTTCCTTCTTCCAGCCTGTGAGAGTTGGAAAGCTTCAGCTTCGGCCTGTGCCGTGCCGGAGGACACGCTCAACTGTGGGTTCCACGCGAGGAGGCTGCTCGTTGCTGTTCCAGTGGAAACTTTATGTTTTCTTTCTGGCCAGGAAAAAGTAGTCAGAATTCCAGAAAGTGTCAGAGCCAGATGTTTGTCATTGCTTCCACACGGGCACCCTAAATATGGCAGTGAACCGCCTGAGAGCTCATTTTAGCCCTGTCTCAGGAGAAGCTAGTAATTCAGCATCTGGGACTGGGGATAATGTGGGCTTTCTCCAGAAGTGCTGTGTGTGGCTGGTGTGCACGGCTATTATGTGACTCTGCCCTGGTCTTTGAAACCTGTTATTTTGTCTTGGGCAGTTGATCTGGTTCTTTGACCCTGATGCCCAGGAAATGTGGCACAAGGCAGAGATGGGGACGTTGTTATTCTTAGTTACCCGGTTGTGGTGCCAGGGATCCCGCTGCCCACGCCCCCACCCCAGCCCCACACGCACACACAAACACACATGCACGCACACCTGCAGTGGGTGTGCACAGTCCGTGTTAGGGGACACTGTGACGAGGAAGCTCAGCTGGCAGCAGGAAAAGAATAGGGAAGCGCCGTGCCACTGTTCTCTGTGCCAGTAAGAACCCCACGGCCACATGGCGGGGAAGTTATTTCAGGGTCTCTGCAGAGCGGCCTGCAGGGGACGCTTGCCAGTCAGGTCTCCCGATGGGAGTGGCACCAGGCAGTTTCAGAAGCTGGGGGCACTGAGGTCAGCAGGATAGTGAGCTCGACCGTGACCAAGGAGAGAAGTCACACGGGGAGGGGCGGGGGCGGGCCGGGGAAGCCGGGGCGCTCAGGTGGGAAGGCAGGCAGGATGGACTTCTTCTCAGGAAGAGTGTTCGTGGACAGAAGTGCACCGAGGTCATGGCAACTGTGGCCCTGAGCCGGGCAGGGATGTGGGTGGACAGGAGTGGCAGGGAGGGGCAGCACCAGGGGCTGCTGGGGCAAGTGTTTGGAAGCTGCAGCCCGGGGGCTCTGGAGTGGAGCAGTTGGGGGTCTGAGCTGTCGTGCACTCGGGCGGGGCGGCCTTGGCCATGACCCCCCGCAGGCTCAGCGTTGCCCCGCGACCGCCCCCACAGCCACGCTGAGCCCCAGCACGGGGGAGCCACACATTGGCCACGCGGGAGCTCTGAGACTCTCCTCGGTCCTTGACCACCGGCTGATTATGGGCTCTTATTTTTAGAGAGTCCGGCTGGTTGCTAAAGAAAACCGTGAAAAGCATCTGCAGGTGCTGCCGGGCTGTTGTCCTGGGCTGGTCCGTGCACACGCGCCCTGTGCTTGTGCCGGGTTTTCTGTCGAATCCAGCTGTGAGCATGCGTGCTATTCTTTACGCTGTGATTTCTCACCTAAAGACTAAACACAACAGCGTCCGTGAAGTCCTGAAGTGCCTGGCTCTCTGCTGCGTTCCGCATTCACGTCTGGCCCGACCCCTGGGAATCGGGCTTGTGCTGGAACCAAATGGGACGCTTTCTCTGAGAAGCTCTGTTAACTGAGGAGAGAGGGCTGCGTGCTACTACAAATAAATTCAATGGATCTCATTCTGTGTTTTTTGAAAAACACGAATTTTAAAGATTTTTAAATGCCAGAACCAAGTATCAGAAGAAAGCGACTTTCCTCCTTCAATAAATGCCCACAGATTACAGGAAAAGATTTGGCTCGGACAACGTACGTCATTCAGTTTCATTTGAGGAAACACACTTGTGCACAGAAAACTGTAAAACTTGAAAGAAATCAAAGAAGATCTAACTGAGTAGAGAGACATCCCGTGACCAGGGACGGGAAGACTCACTGTCACTGAGAGGGTGGCGCTCCCAGCTGATGTGCAGACTTAACGTGATCCCTGTCAGGATCCCAGCCGGCTTTCTGCAGAAATTGGCAGGCTGGTTTTAAAATGTACGTGGAAATGCAAGGGCCCTAGAATAGCCAAGAACAATCTTGAAGAGGAGGAAAGGTGCAGGACTCACACGTTCCCGTGTCTCCACGGCCTCCAGTGCTGCGGCGGTCAAGGCCCAGTGGCGGTGGCATGAGAGGGACACGCAGACCAGTGGGACGGAGCTGAGGGTCCAGAAATGCTCACGCCTGTGGTCATTTCCTGAACACACAACGAATTCAGCACCAAGCCGAGTCAGTGGGGAGAGGACTGTCCGCAGCAAGTGGTGCTGGGACAACGGGGCCACTGTACACAAAGCACGAGGTGGGACCCCTCCCTCACAGCACATGAAAACAGACTCAGAATGGGTCGGCACCCTAACGGTCAGTGTGGGGACTGGAAAACCCTTAGAAGAAAACCTAGGAGTAAATTTTCATGACACCGGGTTAGAGGGAGATTTCTTAGATAGGACCCGAAAATCACAAGTGAGAAAAGAAAAAGTAGGTAAGTTGGATTTCATTAAAGTAACATTTGTGGTAGAAATAATACTGTTGAGAAAGTGAAGATAATAGCATATTATATATCTGAGGATTCCTTATACCTAGATATAAGGAATTTATATCTAGAATGTGTTTTTAAAAATACCTCTGAGCCCTGGCTGGTGTAGCTCAGTGGATTGAGTGCAGGGCTGTGAACCAAAGGGTCATGGGTTCGATTCCCAGTCAGGGCACATGGCTGGGCTGCAGGCCAGGTCCCCAATGGGGTCCGCATGAGAGGCAACCACACATCGAAGTTTCTCTCCCTCTCTGTCTCCCTCCCTTCCCCTCGAAATAAATAAATAAATAACTCTGACAACTCAACCCTAAAAAGGCAAGTAACCCATGCACAGTGTCACCGAAGGTCACACGGCCGGACAGCAGGGCCTGGCAGCTCCCGCACCGCCCATCCTGCTCTCCCCGTGGGTGTCACCTTCGTCTCAGGCTGTTGTACCTCTGCTGTGTGCTCTTGTGTTACAGGGCCCGTCCCTTATTAACGACTTTGGATTTTCACAATGAAATTTTGGTCACAATTCCGTCTGCCAAGGAGGCGACATTTCTGCTGAGTGTCGTCCATTTGACATTTGTTTCTTTCTGTTTCTCTCCTCTTACCTTGAATATCTTAGAATATTGCAGTGATGGTTCTATGTTGATCACCCACTTTTGAAGCAGGCGAGTTGTTCATGGACTGGCTGTGTGCAGGAGGTCCCGTGTGGGAGGCTGGCCACAGACCAGTCGGAGCTCGAAGGTGTCCGCGGGCCTGAGCTCTGTGTGAGAGCAGTTTGGCCTTCCTTTCGGCTCAGCCAGTGCAGGCCCTGGCCGCGGCGTTTCTGCAGGGCCCTCTGTCCTCGAGTCCCACAGGGTCGCTGCGGGGGCTCCCCTGCTCTGCCGCGCCGGGGCTGCGTGGGGCTCCTCCCCGCTGCCTCGCGGGCGGGACGAGCTCTGACTCCGTGGGCTGCACCCTCGCCCCGCTGAGAGTGTGCTGCGGCGTCTCGTCTGCTGCTGGCGCGCTTGCCACCGGGTCTGTGACAGGGACTTGGCCACATCCTCATTTCGCTGAAAGTGGGCTTTACATTTTTGTTTCTTTCTTCCTTTCTTGATTTTGAATGATTCCACAGGAGACTGAGGAATGGCAGCTTGGTGGCGGAGAAAGTCCACAGGTGCTTCAGGCCGTCCCCGCCCCGCGCCCTGGAGCTTCGGCCCCAGCGTGCGGCTCCTCCCAGGCCCTGAGCGCGGACTTCCCCCGCCGGGCTCCGTGTCCCGGGCGCGGGTCTCCTTCCGCTCCCACCACTGGCTGTGACCTGCACCTGCACCCGCCTCCTCTCAGTCTGTTATCCGTGCCTCCCGCTGTGGTTTAATTTATCCTCCTTTCTCTCCTTTGTGCTCCCCCCACCCCTAGAGTCTCCTCGTTTGACAAACACATTGACCTTTTCGAGGATCTTAAATGTTTTAAATTAAGCTTTCTTTAGTGTAGCACAGCCGCTTAGTTCACTGGAGGTTAAATTTTCTGCTTTTCGAGTCTCTGTTTTGGGAGTCTGGTTTCCAGCGTCTGCTCATCCGTGTTGTCTGCGCTTCTGCGGGCGAGGCTGCCCGCGCCTGGTGCTGGCGGCCCCGCCCAGTTTCGGAGTGAAGTTCCCGGCGAGCCTCCCCTGCGAGAGTGCCGGCAGGGGCGTGGTGGCACGCCGGCAGACGGGTTTCCGTTCCGGGGCTGTGTTCTCACCAGCACACACAAGCACGGACAGGCAGGCCGGCCAGAGCCCTGCGCTGAAGAGGAAGAAGAGGGAGTTGCCCGGGAGGCTCCTGAGCCGAGACACCTGTTCCGCTTTGTCCCTGAGGCTCAGTTAAGGACAAGGAGTAAAAAGCGGGTCTCTCCCACCTCCTGAAACTCACGAGAAACGGCGGTCGTGTGTTCGGTGCCGCACCCGACATGGCCTGTGAGAACGTGGTGTCCTGTGCCACGTGGCGTCGCCCTGGTGCCGGGAGGCCTCCCCGGTCCTCCCCAGTGCCAGGGCAGATGGCATGTGAGCCTCCCCGTGCTTCCGCACCCCCTGCGTTTAGGGAGCTCGTTACCAACTCTGTCCTCAGGCTGTTCCATGGATTTGGGGACTTCAGGAGGGGGCCAGCAGGACAAGTGCCACCTGGGCCTCTGCCACCCTCACGCCCCATCAGGCCGAGCCAGCCTCTGTGCCAGCCTCTGTGCCAACTGCCCTGACCGACACGTGGCAGGAGAGCCGCTGGAGGCTTGGGCTTGTCCCCTGGTTTTAGGGCTCTTCTCTCCAAGGTGAAGCTGTTGAGGCTCGGAGACCACGGGCATTTTCAGGGACTGATCAGGAGACCAATACGCCAACTCCGTAAGCTGGAAAATGGACGGGAGTGACAACCAGTGACAGGGACAGCCAGCCGAGGGGGAGGGAGAGCACTGAGGAATTGTGGGACTGGAGTGTGGGGAGAGTTGCAGAGGTGGGGGCCCTGGGTCCCCTGCACCCGCCTGGCAACCTACTGGCAGCTGAGCCACGGCACCAAGAGCCCAGCGCCATAGAAACGGAGCAAAGCCTTGCTCCCGTGGACCCCACTCTCGCAAAGCAAGGCTGGGGGTGGGCTCGGGGCAAAGGCAACCCCTAGAAAACGCTCCCCCACATTCACGGGTTCAAATGTGGGGGCGTTTATTGTCCTGTTTCCTTGAGCCACTGAAGAGAAACCATAGACGTAGCTGAGAGCCGAGGGACCCGCTGCTGAGCAGCTCGTCTTAGGCCTGGCTCTGCAGTCTGACGGGCGAGGGCACATCCCTCTCGCCCGCATCCAGAGCCCACCCGCCAGCCGGCGCAGCAGTGGCAGCGTCTCAGTGGCGGCAGCTGGGGACCGCAGGAGAACCTAAGGCGTGGAGGTGCGCCAGGAGAACGGGATGCCCGTCGGCAACGCGGCGACCTTCCCCGAGCACAGGGCGAACGCCCAGGGCGAACGGTGCTGCAGCTTCCCGTGAGCTCTGGTGATTGCTTTCCTTCCGCGTGTGACGTTGTACGAGGGAGTCAGGGCGACTCAACTATCAGACGAGGGAGATCCCCGGCAGCAGAGAACGCATTCTGTCACAGGAGTGGGCATCTGGATGGAGACGTTGTGATTTGGCAAGTGAACTGAAGGGACACATGAAACAAGTTGAAGGGAGAGATCAAGCTTTTCCGAGAGGAATTTTCCCACGCTGCCCGAGACAAAGAATAAAGAAGCGCTTTGTCGGCTGCGCTTCGGTCGCCGTCCGCTGCAGACGCGCGCTGCAGTGGCGCTCTGTGACGTGAGCCTTCCACCCTGCGCGTCCGTCTGCGCTGGCTGCCTGGGGACGTGAGACTCTGCGCAAAACATCAGGTGTTTAGCCTGGGTTTTGTACATCGTGCTCTTGCTGCCTTTTCTGCTGCAGCCAGCCCTCGGAGCTCAGGGCTGGCCTGGGCGCTGCTCGCTCCGTGGGGGCCGGACGCCGCGCTGCTGCCGTCTTCGTGTCCTCGTGTCCTCCTGCTGCTTTCGCACGTCCGGTGGGCACTGCCGTCCGCCTGGTGGTGACCGTCTGCGTTCAGGGAGAGGGTGAATTCTGAGCGTAGGTGTGAGCGGGTGCGAGGGACCTGTGACAGAACAGGGACACGAGAGCAGAGTCGATGGTGACAGTCAATGACCTCGGTCAGGACACCCCTCTAGAAATTATGGGGCATGAACCTGTGAAAAATTATTGTGGCAAGTAACGTTGAAAACTACTCTTAAAGTTGGCATCTAGAATTCACTGCAGAAAAGATGGCGAGCCTTCCTGCATTTCGGCAGAGACGCTAGTGAACCGGTCGCCGCGCCGTGCAGCGTCCCGTCTGCCCCTGCCCCCAGCAGCCCTGCACCACGGGACTGGGGGCGTCGGAGGCCTGCCCTTGTGTGCCGACAGGGCCCCGGGCCAGGCCCCGTGCGGGGCGTGGCTTCATCACATCCACACGACCCCCCGGCTTCCGGCGGAAGAATTGTGTGTCTTTTTCGCGTGAGGAGAACCCAGGCTCAGCATCCCCACCGCGGGGAAAGCCAGGACTCCACCCAAAGTCTGCCGCGGCTGCTCTGCAGAGCCGTTTCTGGTGGGGGACCAGGGAGCGCTGGGATGGCTGCGGTCAGGTCCCTGACGTGGGCACAGCTCTGTCCCCGACAGGGCGCTGCACACGGAGAGGCTTAGGCTCACTACCCGGACTGGCGTTGGGTGTGCCCAGTTTGCTCCCTTCCCTGTCCTGTCCCGGGGTGCTTAGTGCTCGGGCGCGTTTAATCACTCGCTGGCGGAGGCATCGTGGGGACAGGTCTTGTTTGTGTGCGTGGCTCTGCACTGGGAAGTGCTTGTTAGAAGCGGGCTTGTGAGAGAACGGTGTGGGCGTGGACGCCGAGTGGGCCGCCCCAGCCCCGTGCCCCCAGGGACACGTCACTGCTGAGACTCTGAGCTCTGCCCATCTGATAGATGCGATGTCCGTGTCTCTCACGGGTGCAGGGCCGTGTGTGTGTGTGTGTGTGTGTGTGTGTGTGAGTGTGTGTGAGTGAACAGCTGGTTCTTTTACCCATTCCCCCCCGCCCACTCTAATCTCATTACTGATTTTTGAAGTTCGCTGTGTTTTAAGGAAATTAGCCCTTTGTCTGAACAGGAGCCATAAATGTTTTTTCCCTATCTGTCTTTGAAAAAGTCTTTGACTTCACAGTCCTCCTTTCTTGGCAGACACTTCTGGGTTTTGTGTTTTCAGTCTCAAGCTTCCCATCATGCCCGCGAGCTTCCGGAGTGTGCTGAGAGCGGCCTCCTCCCCACCCGGGGCATGAAACAAAACTGTCTTGTTGCTACTCTTTCATGAATAGATGCTTTTGTGGTTGGTGTTTTCCTGGTCCTGAGATTGTGGTGGGAGGTAAGGCTGCAACCATGTTTTCTCCAGATGGGCACCCAGCAGCACGCGTTGGAAGATCTGGTTTTCTCCCGCGGATTGATTTGAAACGTCACCTTTGTCAGACACCCCCGCACCCTACACGCTGTGCTTGGGTGCATTTCTTCACCTCCTGTGCAGACGTGCACTGGGACCGAGCACTGTAATTACTATGGTTTTGGACAATTTGAGTATCTGAGAAGGCTATCCCTCCCCTGTTTTTCTCTTTCAGACATTTCTCGGTCTCCTCTGCATTCAGAAACGCGCATCGGCTGTAGTCAGCCCCCCGGTTTCTCAGATTGCCCTGCCGACCCCTTTATCCAGGCCATGGGCTATTCCAGAAGAGCCGGCGTGTCCGTGGGAGGTTTCTGCCCCCGCCTCTGCACACCTCTGCTCCATCTGCCCGCCCCCTCTGGGAACAGTGGTCTTTACAGGATCTTCACAGAGCTTTCCTCTGTCACTAGCTCGCCCCGGCTCCTTCCGCGTTCCTGGTTCCTGGTTGCTGTTGCAGGTGGATCCCTCCTTCCCGTCCTGGAGACCGTGCTTATTTGTGTGTGTGGAAGCTGCTGATGTCCGAATAACAGCTTCCTCCCAGCACCTCGTGGAACTCCTTCTTTTCCGTACTAGCTTTCTACTTGATGTTCTTGGATTTTCAGCTATTTAGCACATCTGCGAGCAATGGACTTTCTACCTCTTTCCTGATTGTTCCCTCTCAGTTCTCCCCTGTACTGATGTCCGTGTTGACGCAGTAGCGGCAGACACGCTGCTGGGAGGGACCCGTCTGGGTACATGGTGAACAATCACCTGCCTCTTCCATGGACGCCAAGAGTGCAGACTGCATTTTATGAGATGCCTTCTCGGCATCTCAGATGCTAGGGCTCATCCAAGGATTGAGTTTTCCCCTACAGGTGGATAAGTATGGTCATGAATGTCGGATACTATATGGAATTATCCTCTACCTTCTGAATAATTTCACTTGGTTATGGCTTATTGCTCTCTGGTTGTCTCTGAGTGTTGCCTGCTGACGTTTTATTGGGGTATTTTTATTGATGCCCTTCAGTGGGCATTTCTCTGTGGGGCGTGTGTGGGGGTCCGCTTGCAGTTTAGGGATTCCTTTTCATAAAAAGGATTCAGAAGGGACTCCCACTACTGTGCTTTGGATCCATTTAAAATAGCTTTGGAAATGTCTGGTTCTTCATGACTTGTGAAAACGCCTGATTCTGACGGGGTTTGTGAGAGTCAAATATGTATTTCAGGTGACACAGAGAACCCAAAATTCCTTTTCTTACCTGAGCGTAGGATAATTGACTTGTGTAACTTTTTTAGTTTAATAGAATTTACTCCAATTCAGGAGGTTAAACACACCTGCACACATATGCCTGCATGTGTGTCCATTTGTGTGCACGCCCACATACATGTGTATGCACTCACGTGTCCACCCGTGTGTCACACGTGTGTGTGGATGCAAACGCGTTTGTAACTGCGTGTGCGTTGGCACCAGACTCACGAGCCCTCTCCTGGGTGCGGGACTCTGCGCGACCAGGACTCGTCGGCACGTGCCGCCGTGCGCCTGCACCCGGCTGGGCACTGCCGTCCCGTGGCCCAGGCGGCAGGCCTCCTGGGGCAAACCCGCTGCGCCGCCCAGGAGTGGGAGGCCCGGTAGGGCTGCACCCAGCCGGCACACGGGGCGCCAGGCGGCGGGAGAAGAGGGCGGGGCTGAAGGCAGCAGCGCAGTGACAGCAGTTCGGGGGCCAGGGGCCGGTGGCACACCTCACTCGGGCTGGGCCTGGGGACTCGAAGGTGGTCGGGACGCAGCCCCTGCCCTTCAGACTCCCGCAAACACGGGCGCGCACAGCCGCCGAAGCGGGCCGCTGGAGGCGAGCACCAGGCGACTTGGTGGTGAGGAGGGACTGGCTGAGATCGGGGCCTGCGGATAAGGCGGCTGGCCAGGCTCTCCAAGGGCACATCACGGGTGGGCAGAGGGGAAGCAGGAGGAGCCTTCCTGCGAGGGGAGGAGCCTGGTGTGCAGGGCGCGGGACTGTGCGCCCCAGCTGAGGGACTCGGAGTGCTGCTGGGTGACCCCACCTCCCGTCCTGCAGCCACTCGGTCCCCTCAGTCCGCAGGGGAAACAGGAGGGACTGCACGATCATCCCGGTGACAGTGGGCGAAGGTGTGCCGAGGACGCCTGGCTTGGAGAGAGCTTTCCGAAGTGGCCTCACAGCCCAGGGGCTGTCGAGGGTCGACAGACTGCAAATGCCGCAAGCTCTGTGATCGCCGTGATTTCTGGCCTGTCCACCCCCAGGAGGAATCGGCTTGCATCCCCCTGAGACGTCCGGGTTGGGAGGCGTTGTCCCCCTTGTCCTCGTCGTCCTCGCACGCACAGAGCGGGTGTGGAGTGTGGGCACACCTGTTCCGCCACCCGGCACGTCGAGGGGCTGCTCCCCGACACCTGCGCGGGGGAGGGCGGGCCCCTGAGCCCCGGAGGGTGGCCCTCCCGCCCTTCGTGTCGTGCTGTCAGTGTGAGCGCCTCTGCAGCTCCCCTTCGTTCAGCGAGATGCGTCCTCGTCAGGACGGAGCGCAGGGTTTTGCTCCTTCAGGTAAGAACTCTCATTCTAGGAGCATCAGCGTTTGGGTGCACAGTCAGAACATCTGGTGGTCAGACCTGAAGGAACGCTGTGTCTGTTGGAACAGTGGAGATTTTGCCTGCTCCCGTAAACACTTGCATGTATTATTTTTTAATTGCAAAAATGATACGCCTGTTGAAGAAAGTTCAGACATTACAGAAATTCCTAAGTAAGGTAAAACTGAGAGCCCTGGACCCCTCACTCCCCCGTTTAGCCCTTTAACTGTGGTCGCCGGGGTCACCTCTGAGACACAGCGTCCAGCCTTCCGGACTGGTTTCCGTTGCACGCGGACGGGCCGTGTGTGTTTCATCGGACGGGGTTGTGTTACTGCACCCTGTCGGCTTGGAAACTCGAGGTCTGGGACCGCGTCCCGCAGTCGCACACGCAGGGTGCTGCGCGTTCTCCGTTCAGAGGCACCGTCGTTGAGCCCCCAGTTCTTGGCTGGTTTGTCCTGCACGTCCAGCTCTGTCTGGGGGTGAGCGAGTATCTGCAGGAGAAGTTCCCAGAAGGATTGCCGGGCAAGGGTGTTGTGCACAGTTTAAGTTCTGGGGTGTTTTCAAGCGGCCCCAGCAGCGTGTGGACGTGCTGTGCGCCCGTGGCCACACCGCCGCTGGCTTTCCGCCCGGAGGGTGTCCCCCCAGCCCAGTCACGGGAGCGGTCGGAGGCAGACCGGGTCTCAGTGTGAGTGTGGCCTGTAACTTTGTTCCGGGTCCTTCTTTGCTCTCAGCCTCTGCTGTGTGCTCTGCTTGGGAAGACTTCGCCCGCCCCAGGGGTGCAGCCCTGCTCCCCTCCAAGTTGTTCTGGTCTTCAGGGTGTCCGCCTCGTCCGAGAAAGGTCCCTGTCCTTCCCCACGTGCTTGAAGTGACACCAGATACTGCATCAGTCACCAGGATCTTACACAAACATGGACTTCGAGACCCACCCTCTTAGTAAATACCAGAATTTGATAAAGCGTTTACCAAGACTGAAAATGATTTCCGTAGCCTAAAGTTACAAAGAAATACGACTCAAGACACTGAGAATGTAACATTGAAAGAATTTTTTAGCCACATCGGGTGTCAGTTTCTGAGTGCGAATTCCTGCAGGCCCATGTATTGCTTTGTGACAGCTCGTGGCCTTCCTGGCAGGAAAGGGAACCAGGAGATGAGCTGTCGCACAGCCCGTGCGCAGGAAGCTGCGCTGTGCCGCCCTGGCCGTGGCCTCTGCTGCCCACGACCCTCACCCCTCTGTGCTTGTTCTCCCCTGTCCCGTGCAGCCGAAGTGCGACGGCCAGCTCTTACTGACACGCGTGTGGCGGCGTTTGAACCTGATAGAATGCGACTACTTCGGGCTGGAGTTCCAGAACGTCCCGTCCTACTGGGTAGGTGCCCCTCACTCGTGTGGAAACAAGCCCTGAATGTGTTGTCGCGTCCTCGCGACACCCACGGGTCACCGGGAGCCTGGAGGACGACTGTCGCCGTACAAGTAAGGTGGTCCCCAGCCGGACCGTGCCGCTCGCGGAGCTCACTGTCGGGGGCCTGGCTGACAGCGGTGGGGAGCGTGCCGCCCGGACGCACACAGCCCAGGAAGCCCTCTCTCCGTGACTCCGCTCCCGCCTCCTGCCCGGTCACCGTCCTGAAAGGGCGTTCTGAACAAACGGTTTTACCAAACTGGTTGTGCTGCGTTTTATGGAACAGACGAACCTTGAAAGAGTGGAGGGACCAGGCCGTTCACGGTTAACAGACATGCCGCAGCCTGGCTTCTGCTCCAGGCCCCGGCCTGGAGGGCTGTTTTCAGCGCCACGCGTGCGAGCACCTGCCCGCTCTCAGCCAAGGGCCGGGGGCGCCGTCTGTGCGTGGCAGCCCGGTGCCTGTGACTCGGCGAGGCCCTCCCGCAGCCGGCACTGCCCCCAGGCCCTCGGGGGGCCTGCGCCTCCTCTGGTCGGGATGCGCGGTTGGTCGGGATGCGCGGTTGGTCGGGATGCGCAGTGTGGTGCGAGAGAGCGTGTGGTGCCAGAGGGCGGGCCGAGCTGCCTCGCCCTCAGCGTCAGCGGTGGCCTGCGGCGCTGACCGGTTGGCTGGTTGGGAGAGGAACTAGCTCACAGCCTCATTCTCTTTCCTTAACTCCTTTCAGGTTTGGCTGGAACCCATGAAACCCATCATCAGGCAAGTACGAAGTAAGTCCTTTTTTTAACTGCTTAAAATTTGTTCATTTAAGATACTTCGGTGCTCGACTGTTTAAATGTGGGGCGTGATCAGAGGCTCTCTGTCACCACGCTGCAGTCGTGGGGGGAGGGGAGTGCCAGCAGGGGAGGACCTGGAGGTCGCCGAGCTCAGCGCTGCCCCCGCCCCGGGTCTGGGTGACGCGCCTCCCACCCAGAGGCAGCGCAGGAGGCAGTGCACAGTCGGAGTCAGGAAGCGACATCGAGGGTCTCTCTGTAGTTGGCATCTTTAATAAAACAGTGCTGTTCTGTACTTAAAACATAATTATAATCACAAACATAATTTTTGTGAGTCTCTATTAAATTTTGAAAATTTAAGACATATGGTAATTCTCTTAATTCTTATATAGTTGTATAGGCTGAATTCACCAGGTTTTGCTCCTAAAGATCTAATTTATTTATATTTAGAGAGAGAGGTAGGGAAGGAAAAAGAGAGGGAGAGAAACATCAATGTGTGGTTGCCTCTTGCACACCCCCTACTGGGGACCTGGCCTGCAACCCAGGCATGTGCCCTGACTGGGAATCGAACTGGCGACTGTTTGGTTGGCAGCCTGCCCTCAGTGCACTCAGCCACACCAGCCAGGGCACCAGGAACTTTTTAAGGACTAAACTGAGTCTGTAGGAGTAACTTTGCTCTTCACTGATGAGCTAAGGACATTTCAGTTGCTATAGCATTTTAGCAGAACAATTCCTTCTTCCTCTTTGGTGAAATTATATGGTTGTGTTGTAGAACTTCAGGAAAGCTAAGATACTCCAGGCGCGCTTTCCCTCACAGTAGTTAGGTTATTCATTCAGGTCTAGTGTGATGGTGTCTGGGGACAGTTTTCTCTCAGTAAAGTATGTAAGGAATTAAAAAATAATTTTTATTACTACTAATTCTGTGAACACCTTAACTTTTAAAAATAAAAACATTTTAAAATTTCAATGTGCAATTTCCTGCCTATAAACAGGAAACAGTTTATAGAGTTTCCTAGAGAAACCTCTGTAGCACAGCGGTTTTGAACTTCTCTTTGATGTGAATGACTGGCACTTAGGAGTCACAATTCCACGCCTGGGAAATCTCATAATAGCCTCTTACTTGGAGAGATGTGCTGTAACAGTCCATTTGAAAGGACTAGCTCAGTTATGTCGTAACACATGGGAAGATAGCCAATGCAGAGACTGGCCTCACTGCTGACATCTGAATTGTTTCTTTTTACAGGGCCAAAGAGTGCAGTGCTCCGCCTGGCGGTGAAGTTTTTCCCACCCGATCCGGGTCAGTTGCAGGAAGAATACACACGGTAAGGAGCCTGCCCCGGATGGGGCCTTGAACTCACCTGTGTTCTCCCCAGCGCCTGGCTCTCTGGGTGCCCAGGCATGTGTGTGCAAAGAGTGAGTGAGCCCAGCACACACCTAAACGTTGTGATCCACGGGTAACAGAAGAGAAGCACTTGGGCAGCTGACCCTGTGCACACACAAATGTGAAAGGGACTCAGGAGGTTGGCGGTGCAAACTGAAAACAGGAAACGGGGCGTGAGGGCACCATCGCACTGACGGTCTCTACGTGAGCCCAGATTTGTGCACGCGCCTGGAGTTCTTGGGAACTGCGCCCACACAGTTCCCTCTTATCAACGGGAGACACGTTTGGGGAGGAGGAGCACCGGCCGCGTGAGCCCTCGTGACTGGGGGCGGAGCCGCGTCCGCAGCTTCCTGCCGTTCTCGAGCTCACGGTCGGCTCTTTGCAGAAATGACTGAAAGGAGACGTTGAACACTTGTTTCACCTGGGCAGTAGGATTTTAGAAGGCTTTTCCCTTGTGTTTTGTGTGCCCATTTTGCTGTAAGAATGAAGCGGCAACCTAAAAACGGACTCAAGGCCTAAGGCCAGGTGCGAGACAGCGGAGGGCGGGGCAGGAGGCACGGCCCGCCACGCAACGCAGGCGTGTCCGAGGAGGCTCCGGGCCTCCCTTTACCCCGCCTCACGGGTGGCTCGCCACCACGGAGCTGCAGGCCACCGGCGCGAGGACCGTCTCCAGGGGCAGCGAGGACTCTTCACAGTGAGCACAGGACAGTCTCGGCGGCCTGCTAGAGAAATCCCCGAGGGGACAGCTTCTGAATGCGTGTCCGTACCAGGGGGCGCCTGCAAGCCTGAGACCACCTTCCGGAGGGCGGGTCCCTGGCAGTGCAGGTCTCCCCGGGGTGAGTGTTCTAGTTCCGGGAGCCCGTCGCATCAGCGCCCCAGCGGGCGGTGCTGTGAGAGGCTGCGTTCAGCTTCAGTGCGTTTTTCTGAAGACTCGATACTTGTGCCCATGTCACGATGGGAGATTCACGGGCGCACCTGCCCGCACCGCACTGAGTGCTCAGCAGTTTCTGACTAAAAATGGCGCGACCCCCATGACCCACCTTCCCTGTTCACCCGATCTCGCCCCAAGAAACGTTTTTTTTGTTTCCCTGGATGAAAAAAGTCCTCAAAGGGAAACTTTTTGCCAGTGTGGAAGAGGTGAAACAAAAAACAGCAGAAGCATCAAAGTTGGAGAGTTCAAAAACTGAGCGGTGGAAAAAAATGTCTCGACAGCTGTATCGCATCAGATGGAGAGTGCTCTGAAGGCGACTGAAATTTGGACATGGAAGGATACACAGTTTTTATAAATAAACTCTGATTCGGGGGGCATTCCCCCTCGTATACACCTGGAAAATGATGAGTAATAGGAAGTATTACCTAATTCAGTGTCTTGGGTTTTATTTATAAAAAGTCCTTGTTTGTGGTAAGAAAATAAAAATGTTAAAATAAAGGAACGTGGAGCAAGAGCAGAGCCCCCCTCGGTCCCTGCACCGCATGCCGCCCCGGGGAGCCCCGGGGAGCCCCTGGCGTGCGGCCGGCCCAGTGCGGCGGCGGGCCCGCCTGGGGACCCTGCCGAGGGACCGCCCCGCCCGCCCCCAGGAGCACGCACGGGGGCTTCCCATGTGAGTGTGCACGGGGCTGCAGCCGTGTTTACTTAACCATTCTCCTTTGCATTCAGGACAGTTCCAGTTTCTCTCTTATAATGCTTCCAGAAAGCACCCTTGTCCACATATATCCGTGAGCTCTGGAAACACTTCTGCTGGAGCGGCTGGGTTGAGGGTGCGCTGGACTGCGAATCCCAGCAGGGGAGAGAGCACGTGCCTCATCCGCTGTCGTGTTTCCAGACCCTGTGGCGGCCCCTGGGCCCCCGTCTGGCCCAGTAATTACTGTTGGTGGCCGGCGTGAACCCAGCAGCGCCCGGGGACCGCCTTCCCTGTGACATTCTCGCAGTGGCGCCGTGAGTCCTGTCCCCAGGTTCTAGCCAAGAAGCCTCATTCGTCTGCTTACAGGTCTCAGCCACGTGTGATGCTGCATCTTAACCGGGTGTCTCTGCTTTGTCACACAAAGTCGTGGGCGCAGAGGAGTGAGTGGGGTGCGGTGCTGTGAGCCGGGCCGGGCCCTCCAGACTCGGCCTCGGCACGCGGCTGCGGGCTGTGCCGCGACGGAGACGCGGGGCGCGTGTTCCCGAACCTTCGGAGCTGATCTGTCTGATGTCTGAATTCCCTTCTAGGTACTTGTTCGCCTTGCAGCTGCGGCGAGACCTGCTGGAAGAGCGCCTGACCTGCTCGGACGCCACGGCGGCCCTCCTCGCGTCCCACCTCCTGCAGGGTCAGTACGGCCCCGGGCCCCTCGGGGTGGGGGGTGGGGGGCGTGCTCCTGCAGGTGAGGTGTGGTTCTGCGCGGGCCGCTTTTCTGGGAGTTTGAGACTGGCTTGGAATAAAGAAGTACACTCCTGAAAGCTATTGGACTCTACCATTTTTAAACCACTCATAGCCTGAAAATCCACGAAATTGGAAAGAAACATTGTTCCTCGAGGATTTGAGAGGCCCTAAAGGGAACGTTGACTTGAAACACATTATCATGAAACAGAGAAATCCCGGTCACAGTAGTCCCGAGGCAGCACACGCACAACGCACGTGTGAAGCTTAAACGCAGCGAGTCATACCGTGTCCTCATCTTCAAAACGCAGGAAAGACTCTCCTCACATGTCTTTATGTTCGCTTTCATAGCATAAGATGTTTGGAAAAATAAAATACAAACTGCTCTGGCTGCTGTGGCTCAGTGGATTGAGCGCCGGCCTATGAACCAAAGGTCGCTGGTTCGATCCCCAGTCAGGGCACAGGCCTGGGTTGCGGGCCAGGTCCCCAGCAGGGGGCGCATGTGAGGCAACCGCACATTGATGTCTCTCTCCCTCCTTTCCCCTCCCTCTAAAAGTAAACATGAATAAAATCTTTTTTAAAGAAGTTTAAACCCTTGTTTGTTTATATTTTTCTTCTATATGTACTCATTATTTTTCTACAGATTTAAGATAAAAGTAGAAAAAATTAAATCTGTAGTGAAGTAGTGAGTTCATGTATTTATTTGAAAGTTAAAATTCTTGACTGTCACCCTCTCATCTCAGCGGAAATAGGGGATTACGACGAAACGCTGGATCGCGAGCACCTCAAAGCCAACCAGTACCTGCCCCACCAGGAGCGCTGTCTGGAGAAGATACTGGAACTCCACCGGAAGCACACGTGAGTCAGGCCGGCGTGGGCCGTTGGGGGGCCTGCACGGAGGCTCCGACGGAAGCCACAGCGACCACAGCTCCCTGAGGGTGCGGTCACCCCGCTTGAGAAAAGGCTGGAAAGGACGTCAGGGCCGGGGAGGAGTGAGGACAGGAGTGCCAGGGCCGTGCGCAGGCGGGGAGCCGAGCGGCTGGCTCCCCACACTGGCTCCTGCGTGTCTCCTGGACTGAAGCGAGGGAGGCCTGGAGGGGACCCGCTGGAGCAGGGGCACTGAGCATTGGGGACGGACCGGGGAAGGCGGCCACGCGTGGACCACGGGGGCGCTCCACAGGCAGGGACTGTGGAAGACTCCGCCGTGGCCTAGTGAGGGGCCTGTGGGGCGGCCCTTCGTTCTGTCAGACGGCTCCATGTGGGTGACGCGCTCGGTCCCTGCTGTCGGCCTCCGGGGGGCGGGGGCAGCTCGAACAGCGCAGACCGGGAGTCCAGCACGAGGACGCCGTCCGTAAGACGCACGTGCTTTTTCACGCGTCTGCCACTCACCGGAGCTGAGGGCTGCCTTTCGTGTGCCCGAGTGGGGCGGGCGCTGCGTGTGCAGACGCGGGTACGTGCCACAGTGGCAGGCAGAGCCCGCTGCAGGGAGCGGCGGTGAGGACGCACGGTGGGGAGATGCCCTGGAGGCTGCTGGGCAGGGAGACAGACGGAGGCTGTCTGGAGCAGGAGAGGTAGGGGGGCGGGCGCCAGCCGGAGGCTCTGTGCCAAGCTGGGCCTGGTCCTTAGACGCTGTGTGTAACAAACTGTGTGACCCCCGGTCACCAGTAAAACTGAGTGAGGGCGTGAGCTCTGTCTTGGGTGTGGCGGTTTGACCGCCTCTCGGTGTCCAGGTTCAGCGCACCTGGGCCACCTTACAGAAGCTGCAGTCCTGGGCGCCTTTGACATGGCACCTCAGGTGGTGCTGTAACCCAGCTAGTGGCAGGGAAGGGGCAGCAGGTCCAAGGGTCGCCTGGACCCGAGGTCCAGCTGGCAGCGGGCCCTCTCCTAGTGCCTGCCCAAAGGAGATGGCCACTTGTTCATGGTTTGTCCCCGGAGTTGAAGGCAGGGTCCCTCCCTGCCGAGACACACAGAGCCAGGGCCAGACACCTGGAGGAAGGGGCGGGCTGGCCTCCGGGACATGCCCACCAAGGCAGCAGCTCCCAAGAACCGGTGGGCCTAGGGTGCGGCAGACGGGCTTGCTGTGGGAGGCACAGACGGACGGAAGAGAGCAGAGCCCAGGGCAGACCCCTGAAGACTTGCTTCAGGGGATGCGTACAGGAGGGGCTCCCACAGTGACCGTGAGCTGGAAGAGGGCCAGGAGCATGGGGACCACGGTCACTGAATGAGGGGCTCCAGGAGGGGGCCACGGCCCCCAGGGGAGGCTCACCAGCAGGCACCGTGAGTGTGGGTGGGAGCGCGCCTGTGGGCTCAGCAACGTGACGGCGCCCACGGGCCCCCACGACCTCGGTGAGGTTCGGGGGGGACCGAGAGGGAGGTGGGCACATGGTGACAGCCTGTGAGCGGGGACACTGAGCAGCCTGCCTGTGGGGGACGGGCTGGGGACCCGCACGTGTGTTCGTGTGTGCACAGACGTGCCTGTGCACGTGTTCCTGCGGTGTGTGCACGCATGTGTGTGGGGTGGGGGTGCTCTGCGGACTCGGAAGCCAGCGAGGGAAGCCGGGCGACCTGCGGCACACGCATGCCCTGCACTCTCCCCGAGGGGCCGCTGTGCCCGGGCTCTGGCGGGTCTCACGTGCTACCTCTGTCCCTACCATCACCAGAGCTCATCTCCCGTCTTTACTTCCTTTGGTCGCTCTGTGCAGGTTTCTTAAACACAACACTGTGCTTTCCTAAATCCGATGAGCTCCCTGCACAGTTTACACTGCTCTTCCTGGCCCCCCAGAAACACCCTGTGACCCCGAGCAGGACGGCGAAGAAGGTTTTTCGTGACTTCTGCCTTATTTTCTTTGATGTTTGGAGATTGCAGGGAAAGATGGAGAAGCTGGTGTCTTGGTCCATCTGGCTGCTGCAACAGACCCCACCATGGGGCTTACAAACCACAGACGTTTCTTCTGAACGGCTCTGCAGGCCAGAGGTCCGAGACCAAGGCCCCTCAGACGGGTCTGCTGGGGACCCCCATCGGGTCACAGCATCCTTTCCCTGTGTCCGCACAGAGAGAGGTGGGAGGTCTGTCTCGGGTCTGTTCCAAGGGCTCTAGGCCCCGTTCACAAGGGCACCCCTCAGTCACCTCCCAGAGGAGCCCCTCCAAATACACCAGTTTGGGGGTTAGGCTGCAGCTCGTGAATTCGGGAAACAAAAACCATTCCATTTGGAGGCTTCCACCCCATCCCCCCCAGTTTGCGTCCTTATAGGCAAATTATATCTGTCTCACCCTAACGCCCCTCCCATTGTGAAGGCTCTTCTGAGTTAGACGTGGGAGAGACCCAGGGACGGTTGGTCCTGAGCCACGCCCCTCCTGCCGTGAGCCTGCGAAGCCCAGTGGCAGGACAGGCACGGGTGGACGTTCCCACCACAAAGCGGGGTAGCAGGAGGAAGAGGGTGACAGGTCCCAAGCAAGTCCAAGCCTAATGGACCAAAGGACGCTAACCCTCGAGTCTCAAGCAGAACCCTCTGCGGCTCAGTGCCCGGCTCTCCAGGGCCCTGCAGCAGCTCCTGCCGCGGCCCCACCCCACGCAGCGTCCCCAGCCTGGCTCCCTCTGCAGCTCCAGGCAGAGGGGCCTTGAAACCCAGACGGAGGTGGCCACACCCCATCCAGCCCTGCGCCCTGGGCTGGGAGGGGGCAGCTCCCTGGGTCCTGACCTTGGGGAGACGGCTGAACCTGCCCCAGTCCCCCCACAGATGGTCTCTTGGCCACACCCTGAGGGCCGTCATCCTTTGCAAATCTTTAAATTCTGCTTCCTTTTGCTTAACAACTTCACCCTTCTGTCATTCCTGTCTTTTGGTGTCTGACTCTGAGCCATCAGGAGCAAGGCGGCACCTTCAAATGTGGGTTAGAAATCACTTCAGCTGAATGTCCCATTTCATGGCTCACAGGTCCCGCCCTCCACAGAGCTCGAGGACATGCCAGCCAGGGTTTTTGCACTTTATAAAAAGGATCAGCCCCAGCTGGTGTGGCTCAGTGGATTGAGCACCGGCCTGTGAACCAAAGGGTTGCTGGTTCGATTCCCAGTCAGGACACATGCCTGGGTTGCAGGCCAGGTCCCCAGTAGGGGGTGTAAGAGGCAACCACACACCCTCTCACCCTCTTGATGTTTCTCTCCCTCTCTTTCTCTCTCCTTTCTCCTCTCTCTAAAAATAAATATAAAACATCTTTAAAATTAAAGAAAAAAGATCTTGCTCTATTTTCCAGGAACATTCTTTGTTGCCATCTGAGGTTTCCCCGGAATGGCCCTTACCGTCCGTGTTTGTACAACACTTGCGCCTGGTGGCTCAGGTTTCTCTGAGAGCACAGGCTTTCTCTCCACTCCTGCTTTCCTCTCTGGTCCCCGTCTCGCCCTGACACCCCCAGTCCCCGCAGGCCCTGCGGAGCGCTACCAGCCTCCACCCGTCCCCAGTCTCGGAGCCGTAGAAGGGCCTGCGAGGAGCTCGTCTCTAGGCTGAGGCTTCTGGGAGAGTGGTGAGGTCACACGGTGTCCCCTACCGTTGAGGATTTGCGAAAGTGGGAGTTAATAGTCAGGTATTGGTATCAGACTCAGAAAACAGAAGTCCCAGGAATGGCGTAACCCAAACCCTTCTGTTCTTAAAAGTCTGAAAACTCAGGCATTTGGGAGTAAGAAGGAGGCAGAAAGTTGTGGACGGACAGTCCCTGTGTGGGGTTCAGGCCAGGGTGTGGGTCTCCTGAGCAGGACACTCTGAGCCTGGCCCCTCCTGGAGGCGGGTGGGAGCGTGGCCAGCGCTGTGGAGGCGAGGATCACGTGGCACGTGAGAGCCACATGCGGAGAGACCGCAGAGCTGGCGGTGGTATCTGCGTCCAGCCTTCTGTTTCCTCCTCAAGAGAGGGTGTTCCGCTGGCCGGGCTGGACCCCGGGCCGCGGGGGCTTGCGGAGCTGCCCGTGCCCACTGTGCCGCATGCACAGCCCTCGTCGGCTGAGAGCAGAGCTGACGCTGAGCCTCGTGAGTGCAAAGGAGACACCCCGAGGGCAGGGCAGCCGCGCTGCGCACGTGTGGCTGGTTGTGCTGTGGGCACCGTCGCAGGGGCGGAGGGCCAGCCCCTCTGATGCGACACCTCCTTGGCCGGCTCGTCAACCCCGACCGCTTCTGTGCTCGCAGAGCTGGGCTCTGTGCAGTGTGTGACCCTGCTGTCTTTTGTCACAGGGGCCAGACGCCCGCTGAGTCGGATTTCCAGGTGCTGGAGGTGGCCCGGAAGTTGGAGATGTACGGCATCAGGTTTCACAAGGCCTCCGACAGGGAGGGCACCAAGATAAACCTGGCCGTGTCCCACACGGGAGTCCTCGTGTTCCAGGTAGGGGCTGGGACGACTCGAGGTGCCGCCGGGCACGGGGCTGGGCTGCAGGACAGGCCCCCAGCAGGGGGCGTGCGAGAGGCAGCCGATTGCTGTTTCTCTCCCTCTCTTCCTCCCTCCCTTCCCCTCTCTCTAAAAGTAAACAAATGAAATCTTAAAGAAAAGAAAAAGAAACGTGCAGTCTGCCAGCAGACCGCAGCCGGAGCGCGAGGGGACGACTGGTGGGAGGACGGGAGCGGGAGAGGCCAGCAGCTCCCGGGCCCGCCGGCACCGTGGTGATGGGGGGGAGTGCAGCAGCCACCGGACGGTGCGGGCGTCATGGGCCCGCCGGCACCCTGGTGGGGGGAGGACGGTGCGGGCGTCTCGTGGGAAGGAGCTCCCCGACCGCAGGCGCCTTCACGGCCCTTCCTGCCGAGCCCAGGAGGACCTGCAGAGGCCAGCAAGCAGCTGGAAGCGGTGGCTGCTTCTCTGTGGTTGCCGTTTTGTTTGGGTGGTTCGGTTTTGCGTTGTTTTGTTCGCTTTTTTTGAGAACATTTTCGAAAATCCTCCAGTATTTTACATTGACAAGAAATCAGAGTAATTCAGCATTTTGGCCATATTTTGGGGACTAGGAAGCTTCAAGTCTCGTTTGGGCCCTGGCATGTATGTCTTGGCTTCGAGGACATCTCTTAAACCAAGAACCTTTGAAACAGACAGAGTTCGCAGACCCCGAATCTCACCACCCGGGAGCGCCCCTTCAGCTGTTGTTGGCGCGCGTACCCACTGTGCGGGCGGCACCACTCCCGACACCGGGCGTGTCAGCACACCCGCACGGCCGCTGGCGGCAGCCCCCGGCCCCTGGCCGCCTCTGGCCGGCTTCCGTCCGCATGTCCTTCCGGACGGTCCTGGAGGCGGGACGGGCGGGGCGGCCTTGTGTGCCGGCCTCCTGCCCTGGCTCTCGGGCACCCCGCGCTGCGCCACCGTCAGTGCGCCCCCTTCCCCGGCCGAGGGCCCGCCGGTCTCTCTGAAAGGAAACCCTCCGTCGTCTTGCTGTCCCGTCTCGTGTGCAGGAGGGCGAGAACGGCCCAACGGTCAGGAGCAGAGAACGCCAGGAAAGGCCTCTGTGCGTCCAGGTGTTTCCTGCTGGAACCACTTCAAGCTCACAGAAAGGTTAAAGTTCCTTCCCCCAGACCCCGCGCCCCACGCGGGTTTCTCCAGCTGCCCCGGTCCGCGTGTTGCGGGGACCGCGTCTGAGACGCGGCGCAGGGCAGTCGTTCCATCGGTCTGTGCCTCCAGTCGGGGCTTGCTTCTTCTTCCCTGAGTCTCACGGCCTTGGCGTTTGGTCGCTTTGCAGACACAATGGCCATCGTACGGGATTGCCTGGGACTTGCCCGAGGCGCAGCGTCCCAGGCGCACAGGGTGCAGGCGTGGCCACGTGCCTGGTGCACCCTGTGCTGTGGCCTGCGGGGCCCTCCTGCCCCAGGGTGTCCACCTGTCCCATCGCCAGTGGTGTCGGCACCAATCCGTGGCCACATGGGTTTGCCCTTGGCCATCAGGAAGCAGGCTGCGGAGAGAGACTCGGAGACCGCCTCCCCACCTCCCAGGGGGACCAGTCACTGTGAAGGTCACCTGAGGACGACTTCGTGAATCCCATTTTTCTTTTAGTTTCTCGTTTTTACTGTGGACTTACAGATTTATATTATACTCATTACATTCAAACTGTAATAATCTGGGTTATAATCTGATACTTTGCAGTCTGTTCTTGCCATTATTTATTTTGATCTTTAAATCGCCCCACATTCTTCCACTGGAGTCCCTTCAGGCTGGCTCCTGTGTCCTTGTCACATGTCCCCATCATTTTTGAGCACTTGCTCACCTTCCCGCACAACGGAATATTCCAGGTTCGTTTGCTACTTTGCCTGCTCCACCCAGGAAGACCGCAGAGGTCTGCTGGGTGGAGAGCAGCACTGCGGAGCCCAGGTCCACGTGCTCGGTGAGCTGAGTGTCAGGAGCTCACAGCACGCATTCCAGGTCAGCACCCAGGGCCCGCGCTGGCTTCCCTTCCTTTGGAGAAGCGTAACTCCGAGGAGGCGGCCCTGCCCGGCCTCCACCACTGCCCCTCGTGACCCTCAAGCTTTTTTGCACGGGCGAGTTTCAAAAATGTTAATATTAATGTTAGTAAAAAATAACTTACAGTAAAGCCTTATCAAAGACATCAAGTCATTGTTCCAAACAGGTAGACTAGGGTGCAGCAGTAACACTGCAGTTGGGAGTCATTCCACATGTCCTGTGAGATGCCACGTGCGTGGCTGTGCTGTCTGGTGAGGGCGCAGACATTCTCCGTCCTGAGCAGGTGTGTGTCCCTGAGTGTCCGCCTCTCTCTCGGCTTTCAGCGCGCCACCAGGATCAACACCTTCAACTGGTCCAGGGTCCGGAAGCTCAGCTTCAAGAGGAAAAGATTCCTCATCAAACTCCACCCAGAGGTCCATGTGAGTGATTCTGAGCGGCTGTTGAACTGTAAGAGGGGGTATTCTGCCAGCACAGTGAGTTCGTTTGTTATCCCACGAATCGTTTCACCGCGATGCGCACCAGTTAAGGGCGGGGGTCGAGTGGGGGTCCGGCGGGGCTCCCCACAGGCAGCCCTGCGGCTCTCTGGTGAGGGTGCAGCGTGAAGCCCGGGGCCGCCAGGCCTGGCGGTCTCGGCCTCTCACTCTGAAGGAGAGGTGCTCCGGGCAGCGGAGCCGGAGTGCCACGTGCGAGCTGCGCCCGGCTCATGCGGAGCGCCCCGCAGTGCAGGCATCGGGACTCAGAAACCAACCCTTCAATAGCTCTAACCGAAGGAGCCTTGGTTTTCAGAAAGCAAATGTTCCTTCTGAGATTGTCAGTCAGTTAAGTCCTAACTGCACATGAGTTTACTGAGGTGAGTGAAGATGGGAAAGCAGATGCCCACACAGTCTGGTCGTCGGCGGAAGTCCGGTGCTTCACACAGTTCAGGTGTGTTCAGGTCGTGGCGTCTGCAGTGGGCAGAGGAGGCTGGGAGAAGGAGGCTCGGAGCCTGGACTGGTCTGGGGGAGCTTTCAAAGGCTCCCCCCAAGCGAGAGCTTTGTCAGGACCGGGTCGTACCTGTCCTCAAGTGCACCTGCTTGTTCATTATCAAAATCTGTCCTCTGTAATTGGAAGGAAGTGTGAGAAATGCCAAAAACAGATAAAATGCAAGCAAAGGCTGCTTGTTTTCTCTGTAAGTAACAAAAAAGAAAAGTTTCCGGCAATTACTCTGAAAAGATAGGGCAAGAAGAGAATTACGGCTCGAGATACCCCAGCACAAAATACCACAGTGTTACGCTGTTCACTGGAAAGGCACAGAGTTATGTCCCCGGACACTTGGGTCCGCAGACTGGTTCCGGGAGGCAGAGTAGTGCAGTCTCTCTGGCGAGTACCTGGCGATGTGTTTCCCAAGGCGCACCTGTGCGGGGTCTCTGAGCTCCGGGCAGCATTTCCATTCCCCGTGGTGCTTGCAGGCCTGCGAACCACACGCCCTGGACGTCCGGGCGTCCCCCAGACAGCCCCCCGGGAAAACGGCACCGTGATAACAAGCACACGTGCCGGCCACACGGATGGTGCCCTGGTCTCTCTGTGGGGAAGCGCGAGGACGCGCCCCAGAGTGTTGGCACGGGTGTTGCTGTGGGCGGCGGTGCGTGCTCGGATCCACAGCGCGTGTGTGTGTGCGTGTGTGCGTGTGTGCGTGTGTGCGTGCTGCGCCTCTCCTCTCTTAAATGGAAGTGCAACCAGGAGTCTTTGCCTGCTGTTTTCAGAGGGAAATCTTCCTAATTTTTTTAACTTCAGAGTAGCGTGTTATCTGAACTGCTTCCTAAAAGTTATGCTTGAGTTAGTTACTTGAGCCTTTGTGTGTTTCTAGGGACCTTACCAGGACACACTGGAATTCTTGTTGGGTAGCAGAGATGAGTGTAAGAACTTCTGGAAGATTTGTGTGGAGTATCACACCTTTTTTAGGCTCTTTGATCAACCGAAGCCGAAAGCAAAAGCCGTCTTCTTCAGCAGGGGCTCCTCCTTCAGATACAGGTGAGGCCCCCTCCCCTCCCCGGCCACCACACCCGCCCTCCCCGCCCCCCACCCGCCCTGGGCTCTGGCTGCTTGGTTGAGCTGGGAGCAGCAGTACCCCTGCTCGAGAAAACGGTTACGAGACGTTTCAGAGACTTGCATGCAGAAGGCAGCTATTGTCAAACTAAGAAAGCATAGCAGATAAAGCAGTGGGAAAAACTGACTTAATAAAAACTTGGCTGAGAAAATCGGTGACGCTTACTACAGAGCACAACTTTAAAATATACATGAGGTTTATAAGGAAAGATGATCAAGTCTTACCACCCTTTGCCTGCGTGAAAAATTAATGCTGCGAATGACTGTTGATTCTTTTCTTTAACATCTGAACTTGCGTCCACAGTGGAAGAACTCAGAAGCAGCTCGTAGACTATGTCAGAGACGGCGCAACGAGGAGAACGCCCTATGAGAGGTGAGCTCGGGGGTCTTCCGGTGTCACAGGTGTGCTCTGAACAGCAGTATTTTAACTGTTTCGACCTTACTTTGAATAAAAGTCATTTCAAATTCATAAATGTATATTTTGACACTTGAGTTCTATTTCTTTATAGTGAATTTGTAATATCTTTATATAACTATTGTACGAGGGTACAGTATTTTAGTTTCTTTTTTTTTTAAAGATTTTATTTCTTTATTTTTAGAGAGAGGAGAAGGGAGGGAGAAAGAGAGGGAGAGGAACATCAGTGTGTGTTTGCCTTTCACTCGCGCCCCCTACTGGGGATCTGGCCCGCAACCCAGGCACGTGCCCTGACTGGGGATTGAACCAGCGACCCTGTGCTTCACAGTCCGGTTCTCGATCCACGGAGCCACACTGGCCAGCGCAGCATTTGAGTTTCCAGTGTGTTGAGCTTAGTGTGCATGTTTTCACAGTGCGGTAAACTTCGCATCTGAGCCTTCCCCTGTTTCTTGGCATGTGGAATTTTTCCTTCAGTGTGAGAGGACACTTTCTGCTCTTCTGGGACGTGTATTTTTTATTTTCTGTCGTTGTCTTCTGTTCCTCTACCTGTTCCTAGTTAGATGCCTTCTGTCCGAGTCTCAGCCGTGTTTCTGTGTGAGCTCTTCCTCGGGCCACCGGGTCAGAGGGGCTCACAGCTTGTTTCCTCTTTGCAGAAGACACAGCCGGATGCGGACGCCCAGCCACGCCCTGACTGCAGAGCTGCCGAAGCAGGTGAGTCCGTCCTGGCCGCACGGACTCCGCGTCAGTCGCCTGCACTCTTTCAGGAAATGATCTGGCGGTGTTGGTCTAGAGTCTTAAAATCAGCCGTGCCACTTACGCAGCCGATCCGGGCCGCAGGCTCTGTTCGCACAGAGGAGTCCTGAGCGAGGAGAAGGCTCTGGGCGTGAGCACAGCTCTGCGCGTCTGGAGACGCACAGATGCAGGAGACAGACGGCAGGCGTGGCCGGCCTCACAGGGCCCCCCGGCAGCCCCGGGCGGGCGCGGGCTGCCTGTGTCCCCTCCCCTCGCTCTCAGCGACCTTCGCCTTCTCCGCGGACACGACTGCTGCTTGTCGGCAGGAAAACAACCGGGCGCACGTTGTTTCTGTTACAGAAGCTCCATCCGTCCACTGTCAGCCTAGGGAAGTGATTGCCTAATTAACTTGGTTCCCTGAAAGGGGTATTTTTGCTACTTAAGGCTTAAACTGAGGAAACAAATTTATCTCTCTCTTGTGTTTGGCATGATTACAACTGTATTAAAACAAAACTGTGCACAGGCACACACAGCGTGTGGAAAACGTGGCCACTGTGGCCGGAAACGTGACAGCAGTGTCCTGGGCCCCTGCGCGGGGCCGTGGCATCCCCTTCCCCGCGGTCTCCTGTCTCACGGCGACCCTCCCCGCGGTGACCCTCCCCGCGAGCGTGTGTTTAGGGCGAATCCCGCTCTCTCCGTGGAAGACCGTAACGGCTCGCTCACGAAGCCGCACGCCTGCACTTGCCATTCGTGCCCAGCGCAGGCGTTCGGTGGCAGCTGGTCGCCGACCAGCTGCAGCAGCCCCGGGGCTGCCCTCGTCCCGCGCACGAGCGCGCTCGCCTGTCCCAGACCTCGGGGTTCCCCAGTGAAAACATTCCTCGACTCTTCTAGGTGTGTTTCGTTTCTAGGAACCCCGTGTTCAGTCCATCGTAATTAGAATGACTTATTTTTGTTTCTTTAACGAGGTTCAAATTTATGAGTGGTGTGAGTAGTCTAAAAACTGCTCTACGCTTTCAGTTCTCTGATACCGTTGTTGAAAAGCCACGAGAGAGTGCCGAACGTGGCTGAGTAGGAGAAGGGGACGTTACAGACATTCGGAACAGTTGGGTCTCAGGGCTGTGAGCGACTGTTTTGTCCCTAAAAGCTTGGTCGTTACTCCTCCTGCCATCACGTCTGCCTCCCAGGTGTCCTGCCCCGTCAGTCACTCTGTGTTGTCTGGTCACTGGTGGTCTGGCCACCCTCCTGCTGTGTGTGCACGCGTGGTGTGGCGTGTTCTGCAAGCACAGGGAGGCTCGCTCTGTGTCCAGGGTGCAGGGCAGCGAGCAGCGCAGCGGGCCGCCTGGCGTCTCTGCTTGCGAGCCTCTGCCCCTCACCCTGGGGCTGCTCCAGCTCCTCCCAGGCGCCCTGGGCTCCGGGCCACTTCCCTGCCTGGGCCCATCCACGTACCTCACCCCCTCGGGGTCGCTCTGAAGTGCGTGCGGCGGGGAGGGAGGGCCGCCTGCGCTGCCTCCCCTGCCAGCTGTGCTGTGGGGCCTTGTTAGCCTGGTGGCTGGCTCAGTTCCTCTCCAGCTGACGTCACACACCCCTGGGGAAGCGGCAGGCGCCCAGGAGCCTTCTGGTGCAGCCTCAGGGTGACACGGTGCCCAGGGCACTCAGGCGGCCAGTGTCCTGTCTGTGTGACAAGGAGGAGAGTCTGACCGAGCACCTCGCCGAGGGAATGGTGTGGAAGTGGGAGGCTTGCCAGTTCGGGCCGGTGAGCCCTGCTGCTTTCCCGTGGCGGTGTGTGAAATGACGTCCTTGTTTTTCTCTTAACTTTGACCCCCAGAGCATCTCATTCACCGAGGGCCTCAGGACTCCTGTGTCCCTGTCGTCGGCACCTGCCTCCTGCTTCTCGGCCCCGGCCTCCCCGGCGGCCCCGCCCGGCCGGCCCGGTGCCACGGACGCCCTGACGGAGCCCCCGGCTCCCCACACCCAGAGGCCGGCTGCGGAGAAGAGCCGTGGAGCCACGGACGGCCCCAGCGCGAGACAGGCCCTGGCCCCCGGGCCCCCCGCGCTCCAGCCTTGCCAAGGTGCCGGGTGTTGTCGCGCCGTGAGGAGTCGCAGCCCCGGCGGCCCCAGGGGGCGGAGTCGCGGTGGCGTAGACCAGGGTGCGGCGGGGGCTGGCCGGGCGTGCGGGGCTGCTGGTGAAAACGGCCACAGTGCGGGAGGCCTGGCCGTGGGCTCACTTTCCTCCACGGGGGAGTCCCTGCCCGACCAGCAGGGCGGCGGGGGGGCCCCCGTTTTCACATTGACAAGCGCCCAGCTGCAGGTGTCCGAGGAGTTCATAGACGACGACCCGGCAGACATCTCTTTCTTTGCCGGAGGCTCTGAGGCGTTCTCCTGCCCGTACGGCAGCTTGGTCCTCCGGGCCCCTCTGTGTGGCCGCCCGGCCTCTGCCCGGTCGAGCCCAGGCAGGTGCTCCATCGAGGCGGTGCCCGTGAGCGTAGAGCACGGCTTTGAGTTTGGGGGCGTGCACCCCTCGGACACGTCGGAGCTGTTCGAGGTGAAGGCCCAGGCCAGCCTGATGCAGAGCCTGCTGAGCCCGTCCGAGAGCAGCTCCCTCAGGAACAACCGGTCCCTGAGCAGCTCCCTCGGCCGCCTCCCGCTGCTCGGCCTGTCCGCCCAGCAGTCCGAGGCCAGCTCCATGGCCAACTTCCCGGCCTGCTCGGTGCGCTCCGAGGCCAGCTCGGCCTTCCAGCTCTCCGACATCCTCGACCAGCTGGAGCAGCTCCGCTGCCCGCCCGCCGCGGCCGACGACTCCAGCAGCAGCGAGGCCGACTCCTGGGGCTCCGAGCCCGAGGCGCCCCTGGACGTCAGCCTGTTCTTCAGCGGCCCGTGGGCACAGAGCAGCGGGGAGGGGGTCCTTTTCGAGCTGCAGAACAGTGCACAGAGCGCGAGGCTGGGCGAGCGCGTGGACAGGAGCCCGTGCTGACCGCTCCCGGCCTCGTGCGGCCAGTGAGCTCGGGCCGCTGGCCTCGTGTCCGTGCCAGGGGGTCCTCCTCCTGCTAAATCTCTGATCGGTCTCTTTAATTCGAATGTCACAGAACTAAAACTGTCACTTGGAATGATGTTTAAAACTGGGCACCAAGTTTAAAATAGAAGCTGTTGGCCACTAGTCCCCCCGGAGCGGGAGAATTCGTCCGGCAGCTTTGTTTTTCTGGTTGAGCGTGGAACGCCCCTCGGAACGTCCCAGCTCCGGCGCCTGTGGGCCCGCAGTAGAACTCGCGTCCTCCGCCTCCCGGGCCGCCTGTCGGAGGAGGCACGCTGCCCGGCTCCTCGGGGCGGAGGCTCTGCCTGGCCCGTCCAGCCGCCGCACGGGGTCCCGAGGAGGCTCCCTGGGACTGCCCGGGCGTCCCTGCAACTTCAGACCCAGGGCGAGGGCTGTGTGTGGACGGTGGGCCCGGAGAGGACTGGTTAAGCGCCCCTGAACTGTGTCCTTCTGCTGAGCTAATGTGGGGCGTCCTGGGGGTTCGCAGAGAAGGAAGAGCCCAACCGGACACGCGGGTTGGCGTCCGAGCCGTTTCGTTTGGACGGACGGAGTGCGTTGTTCGCTAACGTGAACAGGCGTCCCCGGGACCCCCGAATGTCGAGGGGCTCCCTCTCTCCTCAGGACAGTTGTCCCCTCCTCAGGATGGCTGTCCCTGTGGGCCAGGGGCTGTGTGGCATTTTGTCGCCAGCCGTGTCTGTGGCCCATCTCGGACACAGGCCGTCCCGGGCAGCGGGAGCAGCCAGGCTGAGGAGGCCGTGCAGGCCCACGGCGCCCCGGTCCACGCTCTGTGGGAGGGACGGGTGCTCACCGCCCACGGAGCCCCGGTCCACGCTCTGTGGGAGGGACGGGTGCTC
>CM052541.1:139014-165062 GCA_028533065.1 Trachops cirrhosus | reverse complement strand
TACCACATAATTCAGCACCAGTCAGCAAACCCCTGTCCCCATCTGTGGTCACAGCTGGTCCTGGGTGCCCTGCCCAACAGCTGTGGGCGGCCTCCTGGGTTTCCCCAAGGAGCCCAGTTGGGTCTGGAGCTGAACCCTGGCTCTCACTCCTCCTGGCCACACGTGGACACAGGCCCCCTGCACACTGTTCGTACCAAAGCGAGGACTCTGTCTCAGAGACCATCCCCACACCTGGCAGCATTCAGCCCAAATCTGCCCGAGCTGGCACTTCAAAGGGAACACCCGCCACCACGGTTTAGGGCACTTCAAACCAGCATCACATCACACTCGCTTTGAAATAACAAAAGGAAGGAGATACAGACCACCAGCTGCCCACACCACCCCCCTTTCGGTGGTGAGCAGCAAGTCCTCACTCCAGGCAAACTCAGGGCACACGCACAGGGTCCCTGGGGTCAGCCAGTGTCGCCAGTTACAGGAACCAATCAGCCAAAGAGGCCAGCGAACAGCAGGAGGCATCCAGGTAAGCACACCTGGCCTGAGCAAACCACCTCCCGCAGACCAGCCTTCTCCACCTCCGGTCAACAAAAACGCGCCCCGGTCCTGGCTTTCCCCACACACGGGCTCATGGACAGCAGCTGCTTAACAACATTCCCAGCCGCCCCCAGTGCCCGCCGGGGAGGGGGTCCCCCGGAGCTCCTGCCACAGCCCAACACGGCCGGCGTAACCCCAGCCCAGGCCCAGCCTCCGGTGTGGACTCCGACCTTCGCGTCCCTGCCGAGGCGCAGGCCCAGGCTCCCGCCCTCGCGCCCCGCCGCGCCCCCGGACGGGTCTCTGCACCCTGGACGCCGATCCTGACACTAACTGCGAACGGGGGCATATGCCCTACAAAACGCTGCCCCGGCCACCTGCGTCAGCCCCGCCCCCCACCCTGCCCACACGTGCAACAACCTGGGGGCTCCTCTGAAACCCCGGGACCATGTACCAAAGAGACTTGGCGCAATAAGATGTCCCTGCACCACTCTGCAGCCGGTGCTCCCGTCCCAGGGGGCTCAGCACGCGTGCGCTCACAACCCAGAGTTCCACCCTCACCTGGCTGGCAAATCCCCTGAGGTGAGCCATGTCTGCGCCGCCCTCAGACCATCCGGTGCAGCCCCAGGAGGCCCCTGGATCCCTCCGAGAGCTCTGGAACCCGGACGCTCGCTTCAGTCAACTGCAGGGAGAGCAGGCCAGCTCGGTGCCCCGCTCAAAGCACCCGGGTTCCTCCGGCAGAGCCGCCGCCCCCTCCTCCGACCGTCTGGGAACCAGCTCGGTTGGGGGCGGGGCGCGCTGGAGTCAGGAGAGCACCCAAGCCAGAAAAAGACCCCGCTGCAGCGCGCCCGCTGGGACCACGGACCCCCGAGGGCACCGCCCGCCCTGGGCTCCCCTAAAGCCCCTCCCACCGCCGCCCCCGGCCCCTCCTCCCCCGCCCCACTCGCCCACCGCTCGGCCCCTCCCCAACCGCCCCAGGCGCGGGCTCGCCCGGCAGCGCGCCCACCTCCGGGGCGCGCCATCCCGGCCTCCCCCGGCCCGCTCCGCAGGGCCCGCGCAGGCTCCCACCCGCAGTCTCCGCTTGCCCCGGGACGCCCGGGCCCTTCAACCCGCGAAGCAACGGCAGTAGCGGCGTCGCCCGGAGAAAGGCCGCCGCCGGCAGCGACGGCGAGGGTGGTGCGCGGCGTCGTGGCCCAGCGCGGGACTCTCTGGGACACCGAGTCTCTCCACTCGCCCCGAACCTGGACGTCCGCCGGTGCCGGACTACAAGTCCCGGCAGGCCATAGGGCAGGGTGGTGTCGCGGTCGGGAGGCAGGCCGCGGGGCTCGCTGGGACTCCGAGTACGGCTCTCTGAAAGGCTCTGGACTACGTCTCCCGGCAGGCCGCGGGGCGGGGGCGGTCCTGGAGGCGGGGCGGGGCGGGGCCCTGCAGGCCACTGGGGCCGCCCTCGGCTTCTCCGCTCCTCCTCTCCTTCCCTGGTTCTTCCAGCATCCTTCCCCCGCCCTCCTCCCTGCTGTTCTGCAGCCCACACCCCACCCCACCCCACCGCTGCCACCGTGGAGGCTGTGGGCCCGGCGGTGGCAGCAGCCCAGTGTCCTGGGAGGGATGAAAGAACGGAAGGGACAGGTACGGCCACACCTGAGAAGGGTGTCGCCGGCTCCGCAGGCCAGGCCCCCAGGGCCGCCACTCAGTGCAGTCGCCAGACGGGAGCACACGCCTTGGGATCCCACTGGCCTGGGGTCTCGAGGAGTTGGGTCCACAGGGACAGACAGGGCGTGGGGTGGGGTGGGGGGCGAGAGTGTAGGTACAGAGCGCGCCAGTCGTGCCAGTGGCTGCACGGTGTGACTGTGCTTAATGCCACCGACTCGCCCGATAAGATGGCGAAGGTTGTGTGCATTTTATCACACTTATAAGTAAATAGAATGAGACAAAAAAGGCGTTAAGTTCTGACCGGGCTACAACGTAGAAGAGCCTTGAAAACAATATGCCATCTCAAGGAGACAAATATTGTACAATTTCACCCCTATAAGGTACCCACAATAGACCCCTTCAAGAGACAGAAAGTACAATAGAGTTTTCCGGGGGAGGGGGAGCTAGTACTTAGCAGGTGCAGAGTGACTGTCGGGGTGATAAAATCCCCTGGAAATACACTTAATGCCACTGAACTGCACACTTAAAAATGGTCCAAATGACCCTGGCTGGTGTGGTGCAGTGGATTGAGCACTGGCCTGTGGACCAAAGAGTTGTTGGTTCGATTCCCAGTCAGAGCATGTGCCTGGAATGCAGTCCAGGTCCCCAGTAGGGGGATGTAAGAAACAGTCACACATTGGTGTTTCTGTCCTCTCTCCCCCTCCCTTTCCCTCTCTCTAAAAATAAATAAAATCTTTTAAAAAAATGGTTCAGATGGTAAATTTTTATGTTATGTATATTTTACCACAAATAAAGAAAAACAGATAAATTGGGCTTTATCAAAAATTTTAAATTTTGATTTTAGAAAGACCATTAACAGAATGAAAAGGCAAGCTACCGACTGGGAGAAAAGTTTGGAAATCACATACCTAACTACATAGAAAGAAAGAACATATAGAAAGCTCTCAAACCCAACAGTTAGAGGACAGTCCAACAAGAAAAAATGCATCTAGACGTAGAGGGATATGTGGACGGCAGACAGCGGGTGAACAGGTGCCCGGACGTCGACCTTCAGGACCATGCAAAGTTGAACGAGACACTGCACACACATTAGAACGGCTGCAATAAAAAGCGCTGACACCAGCACGTGTTGGAACGGGTAGGGTGACAAGCCCTCCGAGTTTTCCCAGGAGTCTCCCACTTTTAACACCGAGAGTCCTGCGCCCCAGGAAGCACCCCCACCCCAGTCCGCCCTGGCCGAGCAGGCAGTGGGTCACTCGGTCACTGCAGGCGAGGAGCCCAGGACTCTCGGGCCTCAAAGTGTGCGAATGTTGAATGGTGCCGCTGCTGTCAACTCCAGCTTAGCAGTTTTTTTTTTTAAAGATTTTATTTATTTATCTTCAGAGGGGAAGGGAAGGAGAGAGGAAGAGAAATATCAATCTATGGTTGCTTCCTGTGCATTCCCTGCTGGGAACTGGCCTGCAACCCAGGCATGTGCCCTGACTGGGAATCGAACCAGCGACCCTTTGGTTCCCAGTCCCGCACTCAATCCACTGAGCCACACCACCAAGGGCACTGTACATTTTTTTGACTTTTTAATCCCTGTACATTTTTTAAAAGAAAATTTAAAAAATGAACAATTCCTCAACATCAAAGAGAGTCGGCGTTCAGCTTCCACACGGATGTGCACATACGCACAGACCTATGATTGCGTGTGCGTGACTGCCCGCGGTTCGGTCAAACCAAGACCCTGACGAGGTCCACGTCTTACGATTGGTGGGCTTATCTCTCTTCCCCCTTGTCATCCAGGTGCTGAAAAAATCCACCACCTGCCCCGTGGAGGGCCCCAGACTGCCCTTTGCAGATCGACCCTCACACCCCCAAACCTCCTCTGCCCTCCGCGGGCCGGCCCACCTCTCAGCCTCGCTGTCCTGTGCCGTCACAGTCGGACTCGAGGCCCCCTGCCGCTGGGCGGAGGCCCAGGCCGCCTTTACCAGACCGCTTGCACGCCCCAGGTCAGGGGACAGCCACATGTCTTCGAGAAAGTCCTGGAACCCCGGGTGTGAGGCCGCCCCGCTCTGCGCTGCCCAGGATAAACGCAGCTGGGTGCCGGGGCACTGCCTGCCCAAACGGGGCTGGGTGGGCCCTGGAGGAGGGCACAGCCCCGCAGGGACTGCTGGCAGCCCTCTCCTCAGGAGGGAGAGGGGATCCGAGAGGAGAGAGAGTTGGAGACAGAGTTAAAGCCAGGGGAGGCTGGGGGGCTCAGGGCCCAGGTGATCTAGGGAGTCTCGGCCTCAACTCCACGCGGGGCCCGAAGGCACCGGCCCCGAGCACCAGCGTTCCACGTCAGAAGAGCCCCAGCACCAGGGGTGGCACAGCCGCATCCCCGGCTTGGGCCTGGGCCTCTGGGTGTGGGACAAGTGGCCTCACGTCAAAGGGAGCCTGAAACCAACCGGAAAAGTGGGCATTTGTGCGGCCCGTCACCACCAGAACCAGGACACACAACCAACTCCAGGATGGAATCTTCACTGGCGTGTCCCTCCGAGGGCCGGCGACCTGAGAGGTCAGCGGGTCCCGCGCCCCCAAAGACCACGTTGGTGGCTCGTCTCAGACCGACCGGTTTTGGGAGGACAGGACAAGGGCAGGTCAGGGGCTCGGAGTTCAGGGGAAGGTGAGCCGGGTGAAGGCTGCAGCCGGTGTCCCGCTAGCGTCCCTCCCTCTGCTCAGTGCTGCCTGGTCACCTGTGCCCTGGGCGCGACGGCGCTCCCCGGAGCACAGCGGCTCCGATGCCAGCTGGTCGCGTGCAGCCCCCTGCAGCTCAAGGGCCCAGTTGCTCGCGGGTCTCCTGAGTCAGGGTGCGTCCGGTCGCACGCTCCAGTTCCCGGAACAGCAGCCCTCCGCACGCATTAGTCACCCAGCTCAGTAACTGGAAGATAAAGCTGAAAAATGTTTAACTCTTGGGTTCCCCCATCAAGCCCGTGTTCCAAGCCAAACCCCAGGGCGTGAGTACAGCTGGTGGTGTGGCCCAGGGCCCTGGAGGGCCATCCCACCACTCCACGTGGCCGCACGTGGCGGCTCGTGGGCAGGCGGCACGTCGGCAGCGTGGGCTCAGGGCATCACCTCACCCCTCAGAGCCAGTTCCGTCTGAGACAGAAACCCCAGCCGAGGCTCGGAGACCCTGCAGGCCCTCTCAGGTGATGCTGAGGCCGAGGGACCGGGAACGCAGGGCCGCCCTGACCCGCATCTTCCCCGGGGCCACCGCCATATCCTTCCCTGGTTGTCTAGTCCCCTCTCCTGTCCGGGGACCCAGATCCTTAAAGTGACCAGGCCTGGGCACTGGGGAAGGGGCTTGTTCGAACGTACTGGGACATGGGGACCTGAGCCACCTCCACGCTGGAACTAAGAAGGTGTGCGTCGCCGGTTAACTCCCTGACCAGGAGAGTCCCTGTTATCAAAAGGAACCCTCCCCTCTCCGTCAAGCTTTTCCCAGAAACAAGGCCCATAAATCTCCCGGGACTTTCTGTTCCCAATCAGCCATCCCTGATCAGAGGACATTGTCTGGCAAACAACTGCACCCGGGTCGCCGAGGGCAGATGGGCAGGGTGACGCACCCGCCAGGGGGTCTGCTGCACACCCTTAAAAACCCCTCCCTTGCCGCTGCAGTCTGCTCGGACGCAGCCCCACAGCCCCACAGCCCGAGGGATCACAGCGCCCTGCCCTGAGTAAAGCCCTTAATTGGCTCGTTTTGGCTCCTGGTTCTTTCTTAGCCACCTCAGCTACCTAACTGGGCTGTCCCCAGACCTGCCAGTGCTTGGCGCCAGGACACACCGATCGGAACCTCTGTGCCTGCCCCCCTGTTTAGAGCAGGTGACCCCACGGCCATTCCCACATGTCACCCCAGCCGCCTCTCTCCTGCTGCCGGTCTGGGCCTCTGCTCCGTGGCCTGGGGCCGGTCACTCCACCCTTCTATAGGCTGGTCTGCAGACCGTGAAGGAATTGACAAAGAGAAGAAAGTGAGAATAAGGTTTTTATTCACTCTCCAAGAAAGGAGAGGAGAGATATCCACGGTGTGCAGAGATACCCTTGCATGGAGGGGCGGGGGCTGTGAGCTCCCATTGGACTGTCAGTGGGTTAAAAATGGGGGGGGGCTGTCGTTCGGCCCCCGGGCCGTGGGGCGGAGTGACCCGAGGCTGCAGCCTGCTCCGCTGTTCTCTTCCGTCTGTGGCTGTCGGGCGGTCAGCTCTGTCCTCACGTCCAGTCATTTCCAGGCCTGGGGACCCGCGGCTCAGAGGAGTGAAAGGGCGTCCTGTTCAACACGGTCACAGGCCCGCCCGGCACACGGGCCCACGGCAGCCGACGGGGCTGGCTTCGCCCTGGAACGCCCCGAGCCCCTTCCTCCCTCTGCAGACGGGCCCAGGGGGGCGCTCTGGGGGAGAGAGAAACAGAGCCAGAGAGACGGAAGGAGAGCGACAGGCAGGCGGAGAAAGAGGCAGTGAGACACAGGCAGGTAATGAACACGAGACGTGTCGCCTCCCGGCTCCGTGACTACGTTGTTCTGCCACGGCTGTGTCCGCGAGGTTGTCTCCGGGGACGTGGGTTCCGTGGAGCCCCCACACTCGGGGAGCTGGGAGGGGGAGCCAGCTCCTGGAGGCACCTACCCACAGGAGGCCCAAACCCCGCAGACCAGTCCTGGCTGCTGTGCACCTGACAGGGAGCCCTGCCCTGGGGGGGGGGATTCAGCAGCCAGGGGAGGGTGGGGACAGCCTGAGTGACACAGGAAGGAGGAGCTGGAACGAGGACAGACTCGAGACTCGCCTCAGGCGGCTGGAGCAGCCGTGACAGAAGCTGGGGCTGGGGCGACAGACGCTCCTTCCTGACCGTCTGGAGGCTGGGGGCCGGGGCCCAGTCCCAGGCCAGCAGGGCTGCTCGCTGGGAGAACTCGCTCGTCGGTGACAGATGGCCACCTCTCTGCTGTGCTGTCACAGGAGGGCCCCGAGAGAGACCAGCTCTCTAGTGTCTCTTCTCCTAAGGCACAAACCCCATCATAGGGGGTCCCTGTGGCCAGGGACCCCCAAAGGCCCATCTCCGAATACCATTGCGTGGGGTTCAGCGTAGGAACTGGGGGCACAGTCCAGTCCACCGCAGCCACCCTGTGGGAATGTGCTCTGAAAGGAATGTCGGGCCGGGAGCAAAGCGGGAGCAAAGCAGGAGCAAAGCGGCTCCGGCCTCGGGCCAGGGCGGCGCCTGCAGGGGGGCGGCGGAGCCTGAGGCAGCCCCACCCAGCCACCCAGAGGCTGCGCCCTTCAGCCCGACCTTCCGTCCTCTCTCGCTGTTCGGTTCAGGCCGTCTCCTCCAGCATCTGCCTCGCCAGCCCCTCTCCCCTGCATGTCTACTCCCTTCATCACTAAGCCCTCAGGACTAAGAGGTTTGGGTCGGTATCGAATGATCTGGGGTCTGTCGACCACGAAGAGAGATTCGGTCCAACTAGAGATGACGTCTAGGCCTCTAACCCCTACCGACCACCGTCCGGAGAAACCAGACAGAGCTGCTGGAAGGCTGACCTCAGGGCGGCCTACGACCCCCACCCCGGCTCCGGCCAGGACCCTGACCCTGGTCCTAACTGCCCTAGTCGCTGTGATTAACGGCTTTCCCGGCACAGCCCTCCCCCTTCCAGCTGCTGGGGAGTCGGGCGCCTGAGCAGGAGCCCGTGGGAGCCCCCCGGCACCTCCACTTCTGGGCTGCAAACCCCAGTTCCGGGGCGAGGGTGCGTGGGCCCCGCGGACGCCTGCAGGGCGGTGACGCCAGGAGGAAAGGCAGGGCCCCCAACAGGGGCGCCAGGTCAGGGGGGGAGCACACACGCGTGGCTGGGGTGCAGGGCACGGGGTGGGGGGCATCCCAGGCACTGGGGGACACGAGTCCTCACGAGAGGCCAGCGGGGGGCCCGGGCGGGGCACCGGGCACCGCCACGGTGCAGGGCCAGGCTGGGAGGGGCTGCCGGGTGGGCATGAGAACACGCCTGCAGGGGATTGGCAAGGCTCCTGGGCCTCCCGGGCCGGGGTAACCCCCAGGCCCCTGCGTGTGGGAGAGGGGCCCGGTGCGCAGAGGCTCAGCACTGACTCCCTGGAGGGGCCTCTCTGCCCCCAGAGTTCAGGTTCCCCTTGGTGTCTGCAGGCCCAGCGGCGACACCACCCCGGCTCTCTGTGGCCTTGAATGACCCCAGTCGCGTGGTGACCCTGGGGCTGGTGCTGGGACTCTGCTGGGACCCTGAAGTGGGGCCTTCGATGGCGCTGAGGCCGCCTGGAAACCTCGGCCCCGGGTGCGGGCTCCTCCAGGTGAACTGATTCACCCCGGGGTCAGGAGCGCGCCCTGGGCTGGGAGGCAGGCAAGGTGGGAGGGGATTGCACCATCCCTGGGAGCGCGTCGCGTCGCCCGGGGCCTGAGACCCTGAACCAGGCAGGGTGTGTGGGGTGCCTGAGGCGGTCGGGAGCATCCTGTACAGCGTGGCCTGTGGGCGCGGATGGACGCTCCAGGGGGAAGGAGGTTCTCGGTAGGGACAGAACACAGCACAGCCACTGAGTGTCCGGGCGCCAGCGGAGACTCACTCGGAACAAGTGCTGCGTAGAAACCGGCTGTCACCCTGGCTGGCGTGGCTCAGTGGGTTGAGCGTTGGCCTGCGAACCAGAGGGCCACTGGTTCGATTCCCAGTCAGGGCACATGCTGGGGATACGGGCCAGGTCCCCAGTGTGGGCAGTGTGAGAGGCAACCACACACTGATGTTTCTCTCCCTGTCTCCCTCCCTTCCCCTCTCTCTAAAAACAAACAAACCCTTTAAAGACAACACAGGCTACAGCCCTGCACAGGCCGAGATACTCAGTCCTCATCTCGGGGCAGTGCCACGGCTTTAATCTTTCTCCTGTGCTTTTCTAGTTTTGCGAGGATACTTTAGAGACAGGTTTCACTGTTGAGAGTCACAAAAATATGTTGCCTTTGGCTGCTGGCCATGACTTTGAAATCTCTGAACAATGCGGAGTGTTTCAAAACAACATATTTGTGCATAAAGAAGGCTGGCCTCCAGCTCTCAGCGGGAGGGAAAAGGCGGGAGAGCAAGACCTCCTGTCAGAGGTAAAACAAGCGCCCCCACGGCAGGGCAGGGCCCACTGGCGGCTGGTCCCCTGCGGGTGCCTGAGCCCAGCCTGCTCCTGTCCCCCATGAGCTGAGGGTTGGGGGCCCCAACCGCCCCCGGAGGGGAGCCCCGGGCCTCCAATGCAGCCTTGGGTGGATCCTGACGCTTCCACCACGAGCACTCCTGCTTTGTGAGCTGGGCCTCAGGTGTGCAGGCCGCCCCCGCTCTGTGTCCCCCTCTGCGGGCACCTGGCTGCCAGCACAGCTGTGACAGACACAGCCCTGCTCGGGTTAATGGGGGACCAGTGATGCGGGAGCCAGGGCTGCTGCCGAGCCAAGACCAGGGGCCTCTCCATAGGGCGAGGGGCAGGCGGAAACCTCGGGACCGGGCTTGTCCCCCACATGGGAAGGGGTGATGGTCCTGATGCGAATCACCCCCACCCCATGCGTGTCCCAACCCCGTCCCTGCTGGCGCGGGCGCACAGGCTGTTGGGAGGGTCTGGGCCCCACCCCCCGCCCACACAGGAGACCTGGCTGCCCTCCCAGAGAAGCCAGACCACCCAGGAGGAGGGCCTCCTGTCCAGGGTCCCCGAGAAAGTCACCAGGCTCTGCCCGGACACCCCTAAGGAGGCACAGCCCTTCTTGTCCCCACGGAGGGACAGTTGCAGAGCTAGGAGACGGGAAACAAGAGGCTGGGGTGCCACCCACCGAAGGTCCCTTCGAATCTCAGTCCTCAGAGAGGCGAGCCACCACGGCCACTGCATCCGTAAAACAGAGGGCAGGTGGGCCGGTAAGGCCTCCGTCAAGGCCTAAGAAAGAGGCCTCTGGTTCCATGGGAAGGTCGGAACATGAACTTCAGGGACTCTCCAGAAACCAGAACCGAGAATGAACCTCGAAGCACGAAGGCCCTAACTCCACCTCCGGCCCAGACGAGGGGGCTGGCTGGCCAGGAGCTGAGGGAGGGAGCCCCCAGGGACGCCGGCTTCTCATCGATACCCTCGCACAAACAGCGGGCTCTTTAAATCGTGGACGCGCAGAATTCTGGTTAAAGTGCCCAATAAATGGACAAAAAATGGGTGAAAGTGGGCTTCCCCGCGCTGGGTGTCGGAGCAGATGACAAAGTGCTTAGGAACGGCAGCGGGGCGGGCCCAGGGACCAGGGAGACTCCAACCCAGGTCTGGCTGAGCCTCGAGTCCCGGGGAGACACAGCCTCGCAGCAGGAAGTGCTGGGCCAACAGCCACACTGGTTTGGGGAAGAAAAAGGAGAGTCAAGTCTTTCTCACTAACATTCCAGACAACGGATTTCAGAAGCGCAGTGGAGGCCAGGGACCGGCCAGGGACCGGCCTGGGCAGCCTCGGCCGGGGCCGGAACCCGCCAGCTGGGAGCAGGAAAAGAGACTCGGTTTGAAGTGACAGCCTGGGGGAAAGACCTGGATGACTCAGGCCAAGGATTAGTACTCGGGAGGTGTAAGGAAGGCGAGTAAGTCGACGAGAACGAGAAATAACCCAGAGAAAATGGGCAAATTCTAACCCCAGAAAAATCTCAGAAGAGTTCTAGCAGCCTTCTGGGGTCGAGCAAGCCGCCCTGACCCCAGTGACACTCCGAACAGAGAGCTGTCTGTCACTGGTCACCCCTCCCACGGGCTGATTTCAAACACTGCAGCTCACAACACCCAGGACGCGGCCCCAGGCAGTGGCGGGGGGGCGATCCACTGTGGGGGCAGAAATGCGGCTGCTCCAGCTGCCCCTGGATGTGAGACCACAGTGGGGGACAGGCGGGAGTCCACCCTTCCAGACCCCTCTGGGGTGAGTGGGAGGAGGGGAGGTGCACGGGGTCGGCCCCCTGCCTGGCCGCACTGCCCTCCAGGTCTGCGGGCTCCCAGCTTGTCAAGCTCTCAGCCAAAATGATACAAAACCCTCCGGTCTGAGCTCCGAACCCTCCTGAAGAAAGATGAGCTTCAACTACATGAAAGGGCTGGCCCGGGGAGGGGCCTGAACAAGTGGGGCACACAGCCCCCCAGGCCTCTGCCCCGGAAAGCTCCCGGGTGCTGCTTTGTCCCCCACCTTGTCCCCCTGCAAGGCCCTGTCCTCGCAGGAACAGTGGGGAAGGGACACCCAGCTTCAGAAGCAGAACCCCCACCTCCGGGGCCCCTACCCCCAGCCTCTGCCCCCCACAGCTCTCCTGAGGCGCAGTGGCGGTTACTGCCCTGCGTGTGACTGTCCCCCTGAATGGCCATAGGGGGTCCAGGCAGGGACCCCCGACCACATCCAAGGTAGGATTGACGCTCACTTTACATACAAAACTGGCCTCACTGGGTTGTGGGCCCCTCTGTCCCCGCAACTGTGACCCACACAATTTTCGCAGAAAGCCAGGACCCTTCATTGTCACCTCCCACCCCCACCCTGCCACCCAGGGTGGGGTTTGTGACCAGGCCTGACAACAGAGCCCCTTCTCCACTTCCAGCAGCAGCTGATTCAGCGATGGGCACAGGGCAGAAGCTGTGGCCCCCAGGCACCCCTAGCGTGTGGCTTTTTCCACTGGGAAAGTCTGAGGGGTGGGTGTAGGCACTGGTCTGCAGTCACCTGGGGACAAGCTGCCCAAGTGCAAAGCCAGCGTGCGGACTCACAGACAGACCTGCAGATGGAGAGAGACTCCTGGATCCAGCCATGCCTGAAACCAGGGCCTCTCCCAGGACATGTCAGTCACGCGATTCCACAACCCTCCCTGTGCTCGGTTTGGGCCCTGGGCGCTCAGGAGTCTCTTCAGTGATCACTGGGTCAGCATGGGGCCCACGGAGGGGTCAGACACAAGATAAGAGTGGAGAGCAAGAATCCCTCGAGGCGGAAAGTCAGGGCCGACGTACCTGGAGGAAGGTCCAAGCAGCGCCAGTCAGGCCTGCTGCTGCCAGGCCTCCAGATGCAGGAAGACCTCCACTGACCCCAGCCGGCCTGGGCTTTCATAGGTCCGGATGAGGGCTGTGGTCCGGAAGCTCAAGACGGATTTAATGACCCCCCAACCTCTGTCCCCACCTCCCCCCACGCGCCAAGACACACTTGGGCCCTGCGCAGTTCCTCCCTGCTGTGAGCATTCACAGGGAATGTCCCAGGACCCGGCTCTCTCTGCTCTGGAACGTCCAGGAGGGCGTCGCTGGGTCCAGGCAGGGCAGCCCCCACACTGAAGGGGCCCCGATCTGTCACTCTAGGAGGTGAGAGCCCAGGGAGCCTTTCCACACCCATCCACGCCCCAGGACGCGGGGGGGGGGGTGAGGGGCGGGGGGGGGTGGACAGCCAAATCCCGTCGTTCAGGAGGAAACCGAGGCTGTGAGTGAGGCTGCAAGTTCCCTGAGGCCACGGTTCCCACCGACGGGTGAGAGTGGGAGCTGCCAGGGTCCACAGGCTCTTCCCCTGCCCGAGGTGCCTTCCCGCGGCTCTGGGCCCGACTGGGTCCACAGTCTGGCCACACCCAGCCCTGCAGCCACCCCTCGGGCAGCTCCCCTTCCCATTTGGAGCATCCATATTTCCACCTATAAAGCACAGGGAACCCCAAGCCCGGGTGCTCTCTTCATTGTTTTTTAAAAGATTGTACTTATTTATTTTTAGAGAGAGGGGAAGGGAGGGAGACATAGAGGGAGAGAAACATCAATGTGTGGTTGCCTCTCACACGCCCCCTACTGGGGACCTGGCCTGCAACCCAGGCATGTGCCCTGACTGGGAATCGAACCACGACCCTTTGGTTCATAGGCCAGCACTCACTCCACTGAGCCACACCAGCCAAGCTAATGTTAGCTTTCTAAAGCTATACATTTTCCTCTAAGCATGGCTTTACCCGCATCCCACAGCATTTCATGTCATATTTTCACTGTTGTTCACTCGAAGATATTTTACAACTTCCCTCGTGATTTCCTACTTGACCCATTGATTATTTACAGTGTGATGTTTAACTGGAGGCTTTCTAGTAGTTCTGCTGTTACTGTGCTTTATTTACTTCTATCTATTTATCCTCTATTGTTGTTCAGGTACAGTTGTCTCCATTTTCCTCCCCCCACTCCCCTCACCCCAGCCATACCCACCTCCCTCCCCTGATCCCAGCCCGCCCTGGTTTTGTCCTTGTGTCCTTCATAGTTGTTCCTCGTTGCTGAGTTGTAAGCTAATTCAGAGAGAACACACTTGTATGGTTTCGATCCTTGGAAATGTGTTGCAACCTTACGGCCCAGGATTTGGCTTATCTGGTTAACGTCCTGTGCACGCAGGGAAAGAATGCGTGTGCTCCTGGCTGCACCGGAGTGGGTCAGCCCTGTGGTTTGGACCGCGCTGTGTGGGTTCAAGGGTAGAGACGTAACCCGTGGGCCAGAGTCTGGAGCAGGTCCTCGGTGGGCATCACGCGATCTACGAGGGGGGCTCTCTTCCAGCTCAGTGGGAGAATGACTGCCGTTTCAAGGAACGGCGCTGGATGCCCATGCGGAGGAGGCAGGAGCTCTGACCCCGACCACACGCCACTCACGGGAGTTCATCTGTGGCCCGTCACCAGTGAGTGCGGGACCCATCGCACTTGTAAAAGAAAACACAGACCAGCGCCATGAAAACGCCCACCTGCTCGAAACGGCGCCTGCTCCGGCCTCCCTCAGTGTGTACTGGGAACTCGCTCGGACCTCCTTAAGCCGGGAGGCGGGGAGGCGGCGGGAAGCTCCGGCGCAGCTCCGCCCCGGGGTTGCCTTTTCCTTAGAAGGCGAAGCCCCAAGCCTCGCCTCTCCCCAGCGGAGAGTCACCCGGCGCCCCGCGACGGCGCCGCCGGAGCCCCAGGAGTGCGCGAGGAGCCCGCGCGCTTCGAGGTGCAGCCGGGCTCAGACGCACACAGGGCGCGCGTCCTCGTGGATTTGAATGGAAGGATCGAGGTCGGCGGAGACGGCGGCGAGCAGATCCTGAAGCCAGAACTCCTTCCCGGCCCCTGTGCCCGCGACATGCGGCGGGAGAGGTGAGCAGGGCGCGCGGCGTCCCTCCCCTGGCGCCGCACCATGGGAACGGCTTGGCGGGGGACCAACACCGAGGACGGCGCGGCGCGGAGGTCGTAGCGCGGGAGTGTGGGGCCGGGCCGGGGTCCCGGCTGGCTCGGAGTAGGTTGGGCTGTGCCCCTCGCCCGCGCCTCCGCGCACCCGTCTTCGAGCGCGGGCACGGCGGCTCCAGGGCAAATCGTTATTTCCCCACCGTCCTTCCCGGGCAGCCGCACGGGATCTTTGTTATTTAATCCAGAATCGAAAAGAATGTAACTCCGTGTTTTTAAAGACTTGGGTCACAAAAACATATGGTTGTCCGCAGCTGGCCGCGGCCCTTCCCCGGAGCCGCGCCTGGCCCGGCCTCTCCGTGCGCCCCAGCTTGGCGCGCGGACGCGATCTCGGCGCACGCCGCGCCCCTTTCGGCCCTCTTTGCGCGGCCGGCCGCCTCCTCCTCCGCCAGCCAGGCGGGGCAGCGGGGTAGACGGGCTGAACGCTGTCTGCCCGCAGGTGCGGCGCCCCTCGCCTGCGTCCCCGCAATGGAGGTGCTGCGGCGGTCCTCGGTTTTCGCCGCGGAAATCATGGACGCCTTTGACCGCTCGCCCACCGACAAGGAGCTGGTGGCCCAGGCTAAGGCGCTTGGCCGGGAGTTCGTGCACGCGCGGCTGCTGCGCGCCGGCCTGGTCTGGAGCGCGCCCGAGCGCGTCCCGCCCGCCCCAGGCGGCCGCCTGGCAGAGGTGTGCACCGTGCTGCTGCGCCTGGGTGAGTGTGGGCACAGGAGGGCGGGGTCCCCAACCTGAGCTGAGGAGGGTCCCTCTCCTGAGCTGGTCGGCTGGGCGGGCCCTGCTGCAGCCTTCGGGTACTGCTGTGTGGCTGTCTCAGCTCCAGCCTGCCGGAGGGTGACCTGGCTAACACACCTACTTCGGGTGTCAGGCTTCCTCTGGGGCAGAGAGGGAGCTGGCCTGGGGGTGCGCCGGGAGTGCAAGGCAGGCCACCCAGGCAGAGCTCCCTTCCTCCCTCCTAGTCCTGTGTTTGGCACGGGGGGGGCTGTCCGTGGGCCACAGACCTGCCTGACTGGCCGGCTCAGCCCAGATTTCAAACACGCTGGCCACAACGGATGGAAAGCTGTGGGGAGAATAATGTTGTGGTGGCTAAATCTCCAGAGTGACCCTTGTACCCAGCTGGGCACAAAATCCTTTGTTGGACCACGTGCCCCGATGTTTGTTTTGGAAAATAGGCCCTTTCAATTACTGGCTGATATCCTACCCCCCACTGCTCTTTTCTCTTGATCTGGGGGCCTCCAAGGGCCCCCCCCCCCGGCAGAACTGGGTGCTCAGGACAGCTGACACCACCACGGGGCTGGTGCAGACTTGTTCCTGAGGTCACACACAGCCCATAATTGTCTCCACCTTCTCCGAGGTCTGGACCTCTCAGCCTGGTCTGCCAGCCCAGCTCCCCATGGGGACTGAGGCCCTGCCTTCCAGCCTTAGTAGTCCTGGGGGCAGGCACCAGGGGGCAGGAGGCAGCACAGATGGGCCCTGAGCCGTCCAGTCCAGGCTGAGTGTGGGGAGAGGCTGACACCAGGTCTGCTTCTCCCTGTGCTGTGTGTCCTCCGGGAGTGTGAGTGATGGACACAGATTCCTCTGGGATGCAGGGGGCGGGGGAGAAGTTCCTAGGCGTGAGAACAAGTGGGGTTTGGGGGTCAGCTAGCGGTTCAGAGCACCTGGATGCCCACAAGGTCAGCTGTCCATTGCTGTTTCTTCCAGCTGGGCTGTGGGGGTGACACTGGGAGGCACCTTCTGGAGGATCCCTGGAGCAGGCAGGAGGGAGCCTGCCTATTCTGCCTCCTCTGTGACCCAGCTCCAGCCTCCATCTTGTCTGTGGCCAGGGGGGCGGGGCTGCCTCCTCCCTGGGCCCCGTGTCCCTGATGGGTCTGCGTCTGTCCCCTCAGTCCCCCGTTCCACACGAGAGCCCCAACACTTCTGGCCTGGGCCTGGGCAGCTGCACTGGCCCTCTCAGAACTCAGGCCTTCACGTCCCTTTCCCAGTGCCCAGCCTGGCCAGGTCCAGCCCCTGCCAGGTGCTGAGGGGGCCCCAGAAGGAGGTGGCTTGGGTTGCCAGAGCGAGTGTGGAGATCTGGTCCCCTGGACCCTGCCCTGGTGCTGCCACCCGCCCCCAGCCCGGCCCAGCCCTTACTGAGCAGACGCCCAGCTCCAGGGACGGCACACACAGGAAGAAGCGGGTCATGTCCCGGTCAGTCTCTCGGGGCCAGTCCCCAGCAGCCCCGGAGGTCTGTGTGGGAACAGCCAGGCCAGCCCTGGGAATTTCCAGGCCCCCACGGTGCCCCCCTGCCGCGCCTCAGTTCCGCCCCGTTCCAGGTTGCAGCTGGCCCCGGGGATGCCCCAGGCGCCCTTATCGGCCAGGACTGTCCAGTCGGCATTTCCCTGTTTGCTTTGGCTGGAGAGGTGGCTGGGCTGGGGGACACCCAGTCCAAGGGCTGTGGAACGCCCGGCTCTCACTGCCAGGGCACCGCAGGAAGCACAGGGCCTGTGACAGGGCTCGTCCCCTCCAGGGTGGCTGCCCCGTGCACACACCCTCTTGGCACGGGGCGCAGGTTGGAGCCTGGGCGGTGCTGGGACCCCGGACAACGGCTACGTCACTCGGTCACCGATCGTTGTGGGGGCCTGAGTGAGGCTGCGGCCTGGGTTGCCCACCCGTGCAGGGTGCAGTCCTGCCCTTGCTGGGTCTGGCCGCCTTCCCTGTCCGCCTGCCGCCCGAGCAGCTCGCTGTGGGCCGTGAGTCACCCATCAGGCACGGCCCGGGCTGCTCCCGGGATTCCCGCCCCACCGGCCCAGCCGGCTTGCCCCTGGGTGGGAGGGCTCCCTCGTCACTAGGGGCGGGGCTTAGAGGCAGGTCTGGGGGTGCCCACCACACCTCTCTGGTCTCCTTGTCCTCAGGGACCACGGTGGGGGGTCGGGTGGGGTCAGGTTATAGGCCAGTTGGTGCAGGCAGGGTCACCAAGCCAGCCAGGGTGGTGGGGCTGTGGAGTGGGCCGGTCCCAGGCCTGCGGGCCCAGGGCTGGGGGCAGGCAGGCGTGGGCCCCTCTGACCTGCCCTGTGCTGCAGGGGACGAGCTGGAGCTGATTCGGCCCAGCGTCTACCGCAACGTGGCCCGCCAGCTGAGCCTCTCCCTGCAGTCTGAGAGCGCCGTGACTGACGCCTTTCTAGCCGTGGCCGCCCAGATCTTCGTCGCAGGTGGGTCTGGGTGTCCACTCCAGGGTGCCCGTGGTCCCGTGGCGCTGGGGGCCTGCCGGGCAGCTGGCATGGAGCCTCCTGTGGCCCTGGCTGGACAGTGGCTGGAGCTGCTGACCAGAGTGGGGCTGGGCGTCCTCCTGCACGTGGCCTGTGGGGCTGGGCTCCTCACAGCCAGATGACGGGGGACAGAGCGGGGCCTGTGTCCGGAGGCCTCTCGGTCGTGGCCGGTGTGGCAGCGGGACACAGGGCTGCCAGCTGTAGAAGCTGTAGAATGCAGCCTCCTCCAGGGCCACCACCCAGGGGGTCAGCACCGCCCCCCGCCCCGGGGGGCAGAAGTCACCATAGCAAAGACATCCTGAGGGGCTGGGGCAGGCTCCTCCAGAATGTTCCACCAGTGCTGACCCAGGTCCTGCAGAGGCCTGGCGGGGGGAGGGCTGTGACCCAGCGGGCCCCTTGTGGGGGAGGTGGTGCGCGGGGTCCTGGCTGACGCCTGCCCTGTGCAGTTCCTGGACTCCCCGTCCCCAGGCCTGACGCTGGCGCGTGGGTGGCCGCCTGTGTGTGTCTCCGGCTGTCAGGCGGCTGGTTTACGAGCCCGAGGCTTTAAAAGGACGCTCGTCTGCGGGAAGGCAGCCCTGGCCTGCTGGTGGCTGGGACTGCGCAGGGAGGCAGGCCCTGGCCATGTGTGTGTGCAGGCGCAGCGGACGAGGACCGGGACAGAGCCTGCCCTCGCTGGCCCGGTGCGGGGACAGGCCTGAGAGGCGCCCCCCGCTTGCCCACCGTGGCGGGGCCGCCTGGCGAGGGGCCTGGAAGGGGCTCGCCCTGCCGCGGTCGTTTCTCGGGTGGCCGTCCGGTCAGTGAGGAGGCGGCAGCTCCCCGAGGCTCGCGTTGCCGTTTGAGGGGCCCCCCGTGCCCGTCTCAGCGTGCCGTCTGGTTTTCAGGGCGCGTTTTCCCTGTCTAATGCACTGTTCCTATTTTTCCCTTTGTGAATCAGCCGTTCCTGTTCTGTGCCCGTTTCTCTGGGAAGGTTTTGCTTTTTCCTCATCGGTCTAGATTAGGAAGACTTTTGATGTATCAAGGGGATTCGTACCACGTGGGTGGCTCCTCAGCTCTGCCACCTGCAGCTGGGGGTCTCGGTCGGCCCTTTCTGCTGCGGAATGCCCTGCCGCCCCACAGGGCAGCGCAGGGGACAGACAGCTGGGCAGCGGCGCCTCAAAGCTGCCAACTGCCCCCCCACCCCCTCAGTCTCCTTCTGGCCAGCCGCCTCCTCCCGGAGCTGGGGGCCGGGCAGGTGCGCAGGTGCGCGGGCGGAGGCCCCAGAAATCTTCGCCTGATAGCCACCCGCGAGGGTGGGCGGGGCTGACCTACAGCAGATGACCGCCAGGCTCAGGGGGCGATTCGGGTGGCACCGCCCCTGAGTTTCCCGCCCCCCCCCCCGCGCCCCCCAATCAGCGGAAGGGGCAAGAGAGGCTTAGTCTCCTGCCGTGACCCCGGGTGGGATGGGAGTGGTTTTGGCGGTGGCTGCTGAACGCTGTCCCCTCCCCCCCGCAGGCATCACGTGGGGCAAGGTGGTGTCCCTGTACTTGGTGGCGGCAGGGCTGGCCGCAGACTGTGTGCGGCAGGCGCAGCCAGCCTTGGTCCACACCCTGGTCGACTGCTTGGGGGAGTTCGTGCGCAAGACCCTGGCGGCCTGGCTGCGCAGGCAGGGCGGATGGGTGAGTGGGGCTGGGCAGGCGGGCCGGGGGGCGGGCCGGGGGGCGGGCCTGAGTGGGGGCGGGGCTAGGGGTGGGCGGAGGGGTGAAGCTGCTGTGTCCCTCCCTGTGTTGACCTATATTGCCCGCAACTCCAGCACCAAAGACCAGCTGCCCTGAGCCCCGGCCCTGCCCTGCCCTCCCCACTGGCTCCTGCGCCCACTGAGCGAGGGTGTCGGTTCTGCCCTGACACTGTCTTCATGCCCCCAGCTGCCCACCTGGCCCAGCCAGACTGTGGGGGCTGCTGGCCCCGCCGGGCCATCTCCACGGCAGCAGATCTGTCTTCCCCAAGGCAGGGGGCTGGGAACAGTGTGCGGGGCTGCTGAGCTCAGCCCTCTGCTGCGGCTTCAGCGAGGCCTCTGTGCTGCCCTCGGACCTCCCCTGAGGGGCCGCATGCGTCCCGTCAACTCCTGACAGGGGTGGAGGGTGCTGGGCCTCTGCTGCCCAGCACTGCTCATTGTCCCTCCTCCCTCCAGACCGACGTCCTCAAGTGCGTGGTCAGCAGCGAACCCGGCTTCTGCTCCCACTGGCTCGTGGCTGCGCTCTGCGGCTTCGGCCGCTTCCTGAAGGCTGCCTTCTTCGTGCTGCTGTCGGACCGATGAGCCCCCATCCTGGACCCCTTGGCCCTCCTCCCCCCGAGTCTCTCCGGCGCCCACCGGGCCCTCAGGAATGCCTGCAGTGCCGCCCTGTGATCCTGCCCCAGGCACCCCACAAGGTCAGGGTCGCCTCCCAGGCCCAGAGGGAGGCAGCTGGGAGCACCAGGCCCCCACTGGATGTCGTGTCCCGTCCACAAAGGGGGACCACGTCAGGACCGGAGCCAGGAGGGGGCTGGGCCTGGCCGAGGCCCGAGGAGCCGTGAAGCCTCACCAGCCGTCTCTGGGACAGCGTCCCTGCCTGTGGCTGAGTCCTGGGCGGCACACGGACCTGGGAGGGCACCGGCCCTGACCAGCAAGGACAGGGTGTGTGTCTGAGTCCAATAAAGTGTCACGGCCATGGAGGGCGACCACCTGCATTCCTGGTGCCACTGCTGGGACCGGACTGGAGGTGGGCACATCTGTCATTGTCTGCCCTCAGCTCCCGGGGGCCACAGTGGCAGCGCACACTCACACTCACAGGTGCACACACTCACGCATGCAGGCACAGGTGAGTGAGAGCCGGGTGCCCGTCCGTCCTGGGTATTCCTATCCCTTGGCTTGGCCAACACAGCCTGTTTCCTCCCCATAGGCTGCCCCTCAGCCCCAAGCCCAGCTCCGGTCTGTCCCCATCGGGGCCTGTCCCTGCAGCCCATCCGACTCCAGCTCAGGGCACAGGCGCACAGCACGGAGGGCTGTGATGTGACCTCAGTTTCCCTGTCTGTGTGAGGCAGGGTCGAGCCAGACAGCCGCTAAGGTCGAGCCCTGCCTCCACGCAGCTGCTGGATGAAGCAAAGGTCCCGATGGCACAGCTCCCTCAGCTCCCCCATCTCCCACTCCTGGCCCCACAGGGTCCTCTCGGCCTCTGCCAGTCCCCCCTCCCAGGGGCCTCACAGGGCAAGGGGTGGCAGGTGGGGAGGTGGCAGGGAGCGGACCAGAGAAAGGGACAGAGAGGGAGGGGCAGCCCATCCTCTCGGATCAAACGCTTGGGTGTTTCCAGCATAAAAAGGGGCCCGTCAGACCCCAAGGGCACCCGAAGAGCAGCAGGGTGCGAGCGTGCGCACGCGGGGAGCAGGCACCACGGGGGCGCCCTATTTCAACAGCAGCAAAAGTGTCGAGTTCGAAGCGTGGACCAGACGGGAACTGTGAAGCCGCCGGGAGGATGAGTCAGGGGAACAGCGGCACCAGCTCCTGGAGCGGAGAACCCGCACGGGAGGTGGTTCCCGGAAGCTTGGACGTTCGACAAAATCCTTACAGAAATACCGGAATTTATTTTCCTGGATCTAAACAAGCTAAAGTTCACGTGAGAGGAACAAAAAAGCAAAAACAGCCAGAAGCACCCTTACAAAGAAGGAACGGGGACGGTTCGGGACAGGCTGCCTGGGCAGACCGTGGCCACCAGGTGCCGGGTTGCGGCAGACAGGCGGGGACGTCCAGGCCCAGGCCTGGCCCGAGAGCACCGCGCGTGAGGACGGTGGCAGTGGGAACAGGTGGGCTTGTCGCCACCCGTGGACACTCCGTGAGCCACGTGAGGAAAACTAAGTGGGACCCACACGTCCAACTACATACCAGACAAATTCCAGATGCACCAAAGAGCTAAGTATAAAAACAAAAAACTAAAGAATGAGTGCATTTCTTTGGAACTAAGGAGTGGGCAAAACCTTCCCAGATAAGATTTAAAATCCAGAGCCCTGGCTGGTGTGGCTCAGTGGATTGAGCGCCGGCTGGTGAACCAAATGATCGCTGGTTTGATTCCCAGTCAGGGCACATGGCTGGGTTGCAGGCCAGGTCCCCAGTAGGGGGCGCATGGGAGGCAGCCACACACTGATGTCTCTCTCCCTCTCTTTCTCCTTTCCCCTCTCTGTAAAAATAAATAAATAAAATCTTAAAAAAAAAGATTTAAAATCCAGGAATAAAAGGCAAAATATATTCTGGGAAAAGGAAAGGATTTATAACCTGTACTATCTAATGGGTGGGTGGGGGTTTTCCTTATTTTTATTGTTATTTCTATCCTCGCCCGAGGATAAGCGTAGAGAGGGGAAGGGAGGGGAGAAACATCAGTGTGGGAAACACTGGTTGGTGTGCGCTCCCCGATGGGACCGGTCCCATTGCCTAGGCACTGCCCTGACCGGGAGTCGGACCCGCGACCCCGTGGTGTAGGGGACGACGCTCCAGCCGCACCAGCCGGGGCGAGGGGACAGGGTTTTCTTTTCGTGTGACAAAACGCTTTGGAAGTAGACAGGTAATGGCTGCACAACACTGTGAATGCACTAAATATGACACCGAACTATATGTTTGTGGGTACTTTAAAATGACAAACTATGTCATAACTGCATTTTATCTCAATAAAGTCATAATGTAAATTAGGAATATTAGGATTGATATTTCTAACTCAAAAGAGCTCAGCAGCTCCAAAAAGTCAAGAAGAAAAAGACAAGAGAAAAGAAATGGAAACCAAAATTAACCCAAGATTCCACGGCTCGCAGATCAGATTGGCCCGGGTCCAGGGTTGACAACAGACTGCTGGCGGAGGAGGGGCAGGCAGTCCTCCCCCACCGCGTCCCCAGGGACACAGCAGGAACCCTTTTACCCTGTGTCGGGCAGTCCCGCTTCCGAACATCTACCCTGAAGACACACGAGCAGCAGCGCGAGGCCAGCCTCTCTGCTGTGACGCTCTGAGCACGGCAGGGGGCAGGACACACGTCCAGCAGGAGGAGACTGGCTGGGCGGACGCCAGGCGGCGGCTCCCCGGGGGCCGGCGCACGCAGCCGGCACTGCCGGGGCAGGATCTGCCTCTGCGCACAGTTCCGTGGGGCGTTCTGCACCAGCCAGGCTGATCTGAGAACACTTTCCACTTGTACAAGTTGAAATAAATGAGCTTGTCCATACAGAAACTGGTTTATTCCAAGTATTATTTCAATAACCGCATCCTTAATGAGAAAGGCATACAAACAGAACAAAAAAGTCAAACTTTCATGAATAATGTTACTGTTGATGAGACTGTCATTAACCTGAAATAATTGCGTCCTGTGCAGTAAAGCAAATAAGCTTAACATTCTAAAGAGCCCAGGTTTTCATCTTAAAAGATGTAAAATGAAAAAAATCTAAGTAAAAAAAAATATAATCTTAAAATTCGAATGGGAAACAGTGTGGACACACACATTTTTTTCCTTCAGAAATGTGCCCGCCCCAGGGCGGGGCCGTGACCCCTCACAACCCACACGGCTTGGGAAAGAAGTCTGTTGTAAGATGTCTTTCGGCCTCTGTCCACAGAGAAGGACTGGCAGCCAGCGGGGCAGCTGCCTGTGGCCTCTGAGTCCCATCCCAACGTGAAAAGCAGGCTCGGGGCAGCGGTGACGCAGGAGCTCAGAGCCATGGGGGCGGGGTTGGGGGGCGACTGGGGGCGCTCTGTAAGGCCACGACTGCACTAGAGCACGTCCCATCTGTGAGAGGAACCGGCTGCACGGGACCAGAATCCCATCGAACGTGCCGAGTCCCGGGTCCTAGGAGGAGCGGGGAGCTGAAGGGTGGTGCGGGGTGGAAAGGCCAGCTCCAGGGTTGGACATCGAACAGTTGACAGTCACAGAGAAGAGGGGCCGTGGGGGCCCGACAAGCCCCGTGAGGGACAGGAGCCACCCAGGGGGGCCCCTACCTGGGCAGGTCACCACGGCGGTGCATCCCGGGCCCACGGCTCCCACAGTGAAGGTCTGTCTTCCCCTGAGCGAGCCCTGCCCACCCGGTGTTCTCGTGCGTCTGGGGTGACGCCCGGAGCGTGACTTTCCCTGCAGCCTCCTCTCAGTCCGATGAGGTCTCACCTGTGGGTGTGTCGTGAGTGCTGGCTCAAACACATTCTTATTAAGGCTTGTTACACGTTCAAGTATTTCTTTCATAGACAATTCACAGTTTCGCTTTTTGGCTGGCTTTCTGGTGCAAACATTTCAGGGAAATCAGACTCAGCCTGACGGGTGCAGGGAAGTTCTGCGGAGAGACCCAGCCCGAGGGTGGCGGCCCTGCGCGGGCAAAGCTTTCACGGGAAAGGCTGTCGCCGTCTGAGCTATGAACTTGAGCATCAGCAAAGGGAGGCACGCAGGCTGTGAGGACAGGCAGCTGCGGGGACTGTGCCCAACCGGAACTTTCCATCCAGCTTCCAGACCACAGGAAACAGGGGTCAGGGCACACGTCAGGAGAGGACACCCAGTGAACCTGGGGATGCGCCCCAGGAGGAGGGACCAGCTTCCCGACTAGTCGATGGCAGGAGTTGGGGGAAAGAGGACCACCAGATGCAGGGGCTGGTAGAGAGGGGCGGGTGCAGGGGTGGGATTTGGGTGCGGGTGTGGGTTTCCTCGCTGCTCCCAGGTCCTTCCAGCCTCCAGGTCCCCTGTGCTGTGGTCTGAATGTTTGTTTCCCCCATGTTCATACGTTGACCTCCCCTGCCCCCAGATGATGGTGTGAGGAGGTGGGGCCTCTGGAGGAGCTGGGGCGAAGGGCTCCACCCTCGAGACCAATGGGTGCCCTGCAACAGACCCCAGCAAGCACCCCACCGCACCGCAGGGCAGTGAGGGTGTGCAAAGACCAGCTCGGAGGGAGGCGTGGTGCCACGAGCTTGGGCTTCCAGACCCCGGGCTCTGAGAAGTAGATTTGTTGTTTATGAGCCCTCACCTGTCGGTGGTGTTTCCATTACGGCGGCCCGGATGGATGACGCCAGAAGTCGTTACCGGAAGTGGGGTGCTGCTCTCACTCATGTCTAAGGCGTGGAAGTGGCTTTGGTGCTGATGCTGGGGGATTTGGGTGGGAAGAGTTTTGAGGTACATGCCAGAGAAAGCCTACGTCGCACAAGGAGACTGTTCTGGGCGATTCTGGCGGCCCAGAGAGAAAGCCTGCGTCTGCTGGAGGAAGCTGAGCTGCCACGAGTGCGTGCCGGAGAACCGGGATGGTAAGGGCCATTCTGATGACGTCGCGGACGGCCACGTGGGCCAGGCTCTGGGCAGCCAGAGGGAGGGTGACCGTGCTAAGGAGTGGCGGAGCGCTCGGCTGAACCCCGTCTGTGTCCTTGGGCCCGTGGACAGTGGGACCTTGGGGCAGGAAGCTGAGTCTCTGGCAGGAGATTTCTGAGCCGAGCTGAAGTGCCGAAGGAGCAGCCGGATTCCTCTTGGACACTCACAGGACCAAGGGAGGACGGAGAAATGACCCACAGGATCGCTCACCCAAAAGGATGCAGACCTTAGGAATCTGGAAAATTCTCAGCAGTGAGAAAGCTTGTCCTGACCAGATGAGCACTGGCCGGCCACCTCGGTGAAGCCGGGGCCACACGGAGGCCAGGAGGTGGTGGGAGGCACTTCGGAGCACAGCCACCCTCCCGAACAGTCCAGAGTGACAGCGCCTGCTCCCCGGTCCTGAGCCGCCCGACTGGGGGCCATGGGTGTGCACACTGGTGGCGTGTGCACAGGTCATGGGGGCCTGGGGGCCCACGGCCCAGGCAGAGGCCCAGGCCCCCAGTCGGGGAGGCTGCTAGAGTGCCCCCATGAGGGCGACCCCAGGTGGGCAGAGGCCCTGGTGTGCGTGTGGCCAAGAGGGACCCCCCCGAGAGGGCTGTCCTGCAGCTCGGGAGCTGTCGAGTCCTGCGGGCTCTCCTTGGCGGCGGGAATGCCCACCCGTGCCTGTCCCGCCGCCGCATTCTGGAGGCACATCTGTCTGGTGTCGCAGGCGGGAGGGGCCGTGGCTCAGGACCAACTGTCCCTGGGTGTCTGTCCCTGACCTGCTCGGGGGGCCCCGCACTAGCGGTCGTGCGCCCCAGCGCCACAGTGCCCCTGGAGCTGCCCGGTGTCCCTGCTAAGGCCTTCTGCTCCCCGGACAGGCCCCCCTGCAGTGCGAGCACCTCCTTCCACATCAGGCCTGTGTTCCCATGTGGCTTCTGACACCCCAGGTGCCGAGAAAATGAACGGCTTTGTTTTCAAATGTGACTGAAGCATTGAGGAGTAAATGACTTTATGTTTGGAATTGGCTTAAAAATACTCCGGCAAAGAGAAGGGGGAAGGACAGAGGAACCAGCGGGCCGGAAAGGCGGCCGACGGGGTGCACGCGCGTCTCCAAACTCGCGGCCGACAGCAGAGACCAGCGCAGCGTCCGGGACGCCGAGGTCGCAGCGTCC
>CM052541.1:59981-138514 GCA_028533065.1 Trachops cirrhosus | reverse complement strand
GCACCATTCCACGCACAGGTGAGCTGGGGGTCCCCTCCTGCCCGGCGTGTGTCCCGCTGGGGTTCCGTGGAGGAGGCGGCGCCTCCAGGACGCACTCGTCCCGCCTGCCGCCCTGCGGAGGCGCGCGCGCACTTACGAGAAGTTGAGCATGGGCTGGCCCACGTGGGAGATGTGCACCTCCTCCAGGTACTGGAAGGGCTGCAGCGTCGGGAAGGTCCCGGCACCCGGCGGGTCTGACAGCCAGGTGCCCAGCATCCAGGACAGCGGCTCCACCACTGGGCTCATCTTGGGGGGCTCTGAGGAGAAACGGGAGAGAGTCAGTGGCCCCATGTCCACTGGTCGCCTGCTGACGGAGGCCTGCTGAGCCCCGTGTGGGACACACTCCATGGGCACAGGCCGCCATCACAGCCGGTCCCGGGGACCGTGAACACGCCGCCAGCCACCTGTCGAGAAGGGAGAAAAGGCCAAACGAGGAGCAAACGTCATCCTGCAGACAGAGTCAGAGCGTGGCAGTCCCCGTACAGAAGGGAGGACGAGCTGCACGGAAGGGACAGGAGTTCTGGAAGCATCTTGGCCTCTGAAATGACACAGCCTCCGGCTGCAAACATGAAGCAGTCTGGGAGAATGACGCCCAGGAGGAAGGGAGGTCAAAGGCTCTGGAGGCAGGGCAGTGTCTGACCTCTGACCTCAGCCGAAACAACAGGGGCCGAGGAGGGCTTATGTGGCCAGGCTGGTGGCATTCCCAGGCCCACACAGGGCAGGGCGGTGGCCTGGCCGGAGTGGGGGTGAGAGCCCTTTCTCCCCCGCTCGCTCCCCACTTCAGTGCTGCCTTTGTAGATCACCTGCAGAGGGTGAGCAAGGGGTGGCTGAGAAAACGTTCACAATTAGACAACAAGAATCTGAACTGAGCTGTCAGTCAGAGTCTTTGATGCAGGTAAGGCATGGAAGCCTCAGAATCGAGAGTCCAGACTAGCAGAAGCTGCCGCCTGGTTTGTGAGCGGCCTGCTGTCTGCACCCTCCCGTCCATCCGCTCGCCCCCAGGAGGCAGACAGCACTAGCCCCGAAGCCACAGGGGACAAACATTGCTGCGGACCCCGTGCCCATCCCTTCCAGCGAGGGGAGACCTGCCACACACGAAGAACTAAGGAAAAGAGGCAGAATTTACTGCTCATTAGGTGATAAGCCAGAAAGGGAAGTGGGGGCTGGTGGGCAAGGCCAGCCCCAAGGAGAGCGGACCCGCAGGCGGGCCACAGCACGGGGTGAGGGCCTGGGCCAGCTAGCCTGGCCGGGGGGGCTCTGGCCTTGACTCTGGGCAGCAAGCAGAGCCCTGCAGAGGCCTGGGCGGGGCTGAGGCCAGACCAGCAGACTGGCAGGGCAGAGTGGGCACAGCCGCAGGGAGCATCTGGTGGTGGAGGGCAGCGGGCAGGGGGCAGCGGGCGGGGGGCAGCGGGCGGGGGACCTGGGAGGGTGGGAGGGAGGTGACTGGGCGCCCGCAGCCTGGACTGAGAAGGCGGCTGCCGCCGACCGACCTGCCAGACCGAGGGGCTGGGCGGTCCGCAGCCCGACCCTCTGACGGCAGCGCCAGGCAGCAGGGCGGCGCAAGCCCAGGCTCTTCAGAGTGAACAGAGCCCACCGTCCTGCAGGCAGAGAGTGCCGACGCCTCGGGGGTCTCATGCCTGGCAGACCCCCGCCGGGCTCAGCAGAGCGGCACCGGCACTCTTTGCAAACCTCCAGCTTCCCGGGGCCAGGCCCGCTGAGGGCCTGTGCGGTGCGGAGCGGCGGTCGGAGCCCGTGGTGGGAAGGACCCCCAGGCTGAGCAGGAGCTAGGACCCCGCACCGAGCCCGCCTGAGAGACCCGAGAACGCACGTCCACACGCAGCACTGCACACGCGTGGCCACAGCAGCAGCCCAAACGTGGAAACGGCCCAAAGCCCTTCACGGGACTGCCCGTGGACTGCCTGTTCGACTGGTCACACCTGCCCCTTCTTTGCTCTGTGACGATGGCACCGGCCAAGTCTGAGTGAAGGCCTGCTGGGTGGGCAGTGCTGTGGGGGCTTGGCAGAGGACAGGAGGCCTGGAGGGGAGCAGAGGGTGTGCAAACCCTAGCCAGGCCTCCTGGGGTGGGAGACTGACCAGGCGGGGGATGCGGCCAGAGGACAGTCGCCGGAACTGGCACACGGGGCGTGAGGCTCAGGGAGCCTCAGGCTCTCTGACCGGGGTTAGAAAGACGGGCGAGGGCAGGAGGTGGGGGGCGGGAAGGGGGTCGGCGCCATCAGGGTGGAAGTGTGGGCCACACATCCCGGGGTGGACACTGCCCCAGGACGGGGGAGCCCCCCGAGAGGCAGGCCCAGCGCAGTCACCTGCACGTGAACAGAGGTGGCGGGCATTTCCACGGCCGAGCGCCTGGCCCGCTGCGGCTGACAAGCCTGTCCGGCGCCCCTCGGGCTCCCACCTGCCTGTGAGCTGCCTCTGCCGCGCCAGACAGTGTGGTGTGGTGTGGTGCGGTGTGGGGCCGGCACGCGTCCAAGTCCAGCCCGTGCCCCTGGAAGCAGGGCGGCCATTAGGGACCATCTGCTTCTGAGGCCACCATGCTCACTGGGTGGACTCCACAAACACCCAGCCACGTTACGTGACAGAAATGAAGGGAAAAAGCAGTGTTTATTGGGCAGCATGTTGAAAATGACTAGGAGACCCTAAGATGACTCTTGTTGTAAAAGCCAGAAGAGACACTCTGAGTAGTGGGAGTGACACCCACGTGGACCCGAAGGTCAGGAGCCGCTGCGTGCGGCTGGCCGAGCTTTGCGGCCAGCACCAGGGCAGACCCCGCAGGGCCTGCGTGTGCCCGGGACCCCCGCCGCTCTGGGAAGCACTGCGCCCTGGCCCCCCGGGCCGCTGCCGTGCGCGCGCAGCTGCAGGCACGCTCATCTGCAGAGGGCACCGGGCCGGCAGCGAGCCGTGGGTAGCGGACGGGCGGGCTCTGTGCCCCTCGCCGGCCGCGCCCCCAGCCCCTCCACCGGACCCACCTGCCTGGCTGCCGGCGGGGTTGCCGGCAGCGCCTCGGCCAGGTCTCTCCTCGGCCTCACCGAGTAAGTTATCCTGAAACGCGACGTCAGGGAGCCTGTCCAATTCCATTGAACTAACGCCTTAAGATCTGTGTAAACTGTGCTTTGTTAGAAAGATAAAAATGAAATGAATTTAAAAGTAAATAAAAAGCGTAATAGTAAGGGATCGAGCCTATTTGCCACTTTCAGTCTCCGCATAAATCTCACAGGCTTCTCCATGCATATTTTCTGATTTCATTTTTCTTTTATTAACACCTTAACCAAAATGCAAAAAAAAGTTAAATTTTCTGCAGGAAATTTAAATGTTCATTTTTTGGCCCAAGACAGCGAAAGAAGGCTTACCCATCCCTAAATTTTCTAAACTCCGACACCTCCAAGGTTCTTCAAGGTTGTTTTCTGCCAACTGACGGGAAATGTTTGCACCTGGCTGCTGGATGCGGCAGGAAGGGCATGCCAGGCCTGCACAATGCATTCTGGGAGCCGTAGTTCCCTCCAAAGACGACTCCTCAGAGGCAAGGACCAGGCGAAGGCGGACCTGGAGCTGACTCAGGGCCGGGAGGGGAGATCAAGTTGCATGCGGTGAAGGCTGGTCGGCGGAAAGGTCACGTGTCTCGTGTGGAGCAAGGAGGGGGACCCGCACCCTCGGCTGCGTCCACGGACAGGGGTGAGGCGCTGCAGCCAGGCGCACGGCAGAGCTGCTTCCCCCCCAAGAGCCACGCTGGGAACAGGTCCCTCCCCGCCCGGCTCCTGCGGCACTGCCGGCCCTCCCTCCTGGCTTCAGCAGTGGACATCCAGGGACAGCTCTGGTCGGTCTCCTGGCAAACCTGTCAGCGGATGGGCCCTGGACCCCGATGACAGGAAACGCTGGGACCTACAGACAGGCTCCTTCCTGGCTCCCCACCCTCACATCGCGTGTGTTAGTGACACGTGTCCCCAACTCGGCACACTGGAAATGACGCTGACGGCACAGCCCAGCAGGGAAGGGACAGCCGGCCCCCACCTCCTGCCTGGCGCTGGCCGTCCCGGGCAAAGAGGACACGAACTGGCACTGGCGGTCCACATGGGTCCTGCTGGCCTGGCACACGGGGGAAGCTGTCCTTTCGGAGAGACAGCCAGGCTCTCGTGTCCCGTCACAGAGAAGGTGCACACGGGGAGAGACGGCGGACAGGAAAGGGCGCGGACGCCAAGGGAGGCCAACCCAACTCTCCTGATCTGTGGGTGTCATGGCTGATCACCTCGTTAAACCGAGAGTCTAAACTGAAGAACTGTCAGAGTGAGTGAATCTGATGAGATGGTGAGTTCCTGAAGCTGACAGTGACACCACGTTACAGGTGACAGGGAGGGGCTTCCAGGTCACAGCTCCGGTCCTTACGAGCGAGACACTGAACGAGCTGAGAATCGATGACTCTCAGGCCCGTCAGGAAAGCAGGGTCCCGCGGTCTCCCCGAAATCTGGAGAGACGTGTACCACAGGCCAAGACGTCCTCGCCCGGAGCACGTCCACCGGACACGCGGACTGGACACGCGGACTGGCAGGAACTGCTGGCGGCAAAGCCGAGCGGCGCCGAGGCCGAGCGCGGGCGGGCGTGAGCGAGGCCCCGGGGGCTGCGCCGACGGGCCCTGGCCGCCACAGGCCTCCTCCCAGGAGCCCGCGCGGGAGCCCGCGGAGCGGCGGCTCCCGTCTCAGGCGGGGGCCGGGGGAGGGGGGACATCGTGAGCCAGCCCGTGGCGTTCTCCGAGACACAGGGCTGCTCCGCGGAGCGGACGGCACCCCCGGAGCTGCTGCGTCTCCCCTGCTCGAGGGGCAGCCTCCACTCCAGCCCTCTTATCTTCTTGTGCCCCGCCTCTCCGGGCAAGAGAGAGAGGGAAGAAATCATGCCAAGGTCACAGGAGCACAGGCCAACGAGAGGCTGGCGCTTAACCGTAAGATTGCAGAGCGCTCCCACCCCCACACCAGTCATCAGGGTCCAGCCCGACACAGGGTGCAGCGGAAAAGCCCAAGGGCAGAGTGTCCCCGAGGACAACAGGGGAGACAGAAATAAGGACATTAGAGGGTCTGAAGCCCCTGGCTCCTAAGCTACAGCTGCAGCCAGCTGCTGGCCAGGTTAGCGTGTTACACAGGTGAACGTAAAGGTGTAGAGAAAACGCTATCATGAGAACTTAAACTGAAAGAGCAGCCGGTTAGTCTCAGATGCAGTAACTATTCGGACGAGAAACACAGGTGTCAATTCTCCGAGAAGACACACTGATCCTCGAAATCTCTGTCCCTAACACGGGGCACCAAAACGTGTGAGACAAAACCGACAGAACTCGAGGAGCAACAACAGACAAATCCACTGTCACAGGTGACGAGGTCAGGCAGGCCCCACGGGCAGGGAAGCAGCAAGGACACAGCTGACCTCGAGGGCGCCGTCCATCACTGGGTGTAACTGCCATCTGCAGACACTGCGGTCGATGTTATGGGTCACCCTGCCTGGACAGAGAGGCTGCCCAGAAGGCCGGGAACACCTTGGTCCTGGTGTTCCCGGGAGGGCGTGCCAGGGGGCCACCATCAGACCTGCAGAAGCGCAGACAGCAGAGGCTCCCCTGAGTGGGCGGCACCGAGGGAGGGAGAACCCGCTCTGTCTGGACGCCGTACGCCTGGCTCTCGGGCCTGCGGACTCAGATCAGGACTCACCCCACCCCCCAATCCTCAGGCCTTCGGAAAGGGGCGGGACGGGCCCATCCGCTCTCCCGGCTCTCCAGCTGGCCACCCATCATCCCAGGAGCCAGTTCCCAAGATAAAGCCCTGCTCACGCACATGCCTCTCTCTGTGCACAGATGCACAGACGCACGCACGCACGCACGCATCCCGCTGGCTGTCTCTCTAGAGGACCTGACAGCTACTCCATTCCACTGACTGCAGAACATTCTCCTCCAGCGCGCGTTCTGGGCCCTGACACTACCTTCGCCGTTTAACAGACTGGAAACTACGTGAGATATGCCCTCAGACCACAGTGAATTAAACTAGAAATACACAATAGCAAGAGAATTGAAAATTACTCAAGTATGTGGAGATTCAACACGACAGCCCTAAGTAACAGGTGAGTTAAGGAGAAAGACCCAAGAGAAATAAAGAAAGATGCATCTAAAATTAATAATCTAAGTTTTTACCTTAGGAAAGTAGAGAAAGAAGAATAAGTTGAAAACAAGCAGAATAAAAAAATTACAGTAGAAACCAATGAAACTGAAAACAGGAAATTGGAGAAAATCAACAGAATCAAAGGCTGATTTTTTGGGGGAAAAGATCAATAAAACTGATAAAGCCTAGTAGCCTAGTTAACTAAAAAAAAGAAGCAGCACTAATCACCAATGTGACAAATGAGAAAGGGTCACCACTGCTAATTCCATGGCCGTGAGGTCAGAAAAGGGACACGGTAACAACCGCTCGCCCACAGGCTGGACTCAGTCGGGCGGGAAGCTGACTACTTCCCTGAAAGACACACAGCGCCAGACCCCCAAGGAGGAGGAGATAGCCTGATAGGCCGGCAGCTGCTCCGGGGAGAGGTGGGGCGGCCGTGAAGCAGGTCTGGAGAGGACCTGCCTCGCGCTCCGCGCTCCGAGTGGGCCGTCTTCCGCGTTTGTCCAAGGGCCCGAGTCAACACCTGGTCCTCCACGCTCTTCTCCGGGCAGACGCAGGGCGAGTGCCCCACTCATGCTGGTGAGGCCAGCGTGACCCCAGTGCCCAAACCAGACAAAGACGACGCGAGAGAAGAGAACTGTGCGCGCACACTTCTCCTGGACACAGGTGGGAGCCCAGTGAGCACTGGTGAGCTGGACCCAGCAACGCGTGAAAGGGCACCGGCAGTAAGCAGCCCACGGCCAAGTGGGTTCGCTCCAGCACACAAAGCCGCTTCTGCACTCTGCAGTCCGCTCACTTAACCCATCCCGCCAGCAGGCTGCGGGAGAAAATCCACACGACCGCCTCGACGGGTGCAGAAAGAGTTTTTACCCAAATCCGACACCCTTTATGACAAAAAGTCTTAATAAACTAGGAAGGAAGGGGAACTTCCTCAACTTGATACACAACATTTGTGTGAAAACACTAAGGCTAACGTCACACTTAACAGTGAGAAACGCAAAGCTTCCCTCCTGAGGTCAGGAACACGAGAAAGCACATGGAAAGTACACAGGTTCGGACTGGAAAAACAACCTGTCACCAAAAAAGTACAAAACTCCTTAAAGAAACATAGAGAAAAAAAACTGTGTGAACTTGGAGTTGGCAATGAGATTTCAGACTCAACACCAAAAGCACAATCCACGTAAGAAAACATTGGTAAGCTGGACTTCATTAAAACTGAGAACGTCTGTGCGTGCCCTGGCTGGTGTGGCTCAGAGGGTTTGGGCGTGGTCCGCAGGCAGCAGGGTCGCCGGCCCCGTCCCGGTCAGGGGGTCCCGGTCAGCGGCGTGCCAGGGCTGCAGGCTGTGCTCGGCCCGTGGGGGCGCCGGCAGAGGCAGAGGCGACCACCCATGCTTCTCTCGCACACCCTGCTTCTCTCCCTCTCCTTTTCCCTCCCTTCCCCCCTCTCTCCAAAAAACCCCAGAAAGAAGTCTGTTCTAAAAAGACACTTAAGAGATAAGAAGACGAGCTACAGACTCAGTTAAGGGCCCACCGAGAAAGCCACTCCTGTCGCCCTCCTCACCTTCCTGTCTTCTCCTTGGCCCCGCGTGTGATGCATTTTCCTCCAGCCCCGGTTTGGGAAATTTCATGTCCCTGAGCCTTGTTTTTGTTCCATGCAATTCCATACATTTAATTTGCAAAACAGACTGTGTCATTATTATTAAATAATGAATTAAAAAAAGAACTTGTATCCAAAATACACCAAGAAGTAAAAGTCAACAATAATGAACAACCTAATTAAAAATCAGGCCAAATATCTTCAAAAAGATGAACCTGACAACCCTTTAGCTTAATGGGCTAAGGAAAAAAGAGAAGACTGAAATGACTAAAAACAGACATGAGAGTGGGACATCACCGCCCCACAGACATGGGGAGCAGTGGAGGGCGCCACGAACAACTCACGCCAAAACTGGGTGAGCCCGACGCAGCGGACAGACTTCCAGACACGCAAAACCCACCGAGACTGAACCACACACGGGCAGGTGTGACCAGACTGACAGCTAGTGAAAATCAGTAACGGAAAGTCTCCCTACAGAGAAAAGACCCGACATCTACAGAAGAATACCAGCCCTCCTCACTCCCTTTCAAAAAGGAGAGGAAGAGGAAACACTCCCTCACTCGCTCCAGGGGCTCGCAAAGACACCGCAAGAAAAAAGCTGCAGACGGATCCCGCTACAAACGCCGAGGCAAAAGTACTCAACAAGATACTTGTGGGCTGAACTCAGCGGGGCGCTGAAGGGATCGCACACCACGACCACGTGGGGCTCGGCCGTGGCAGGCAAGGCACCCGTTCAGCACACACGTGAATACGGACGGACGTAGCAGGCGTGCCCACGAAATGATGGGGGGCCCCGGTCATCTCAACTGATGCAGAAAAAGCATCTGACAAGTTCAGTGCCTTCACGACACCAGCACTCCACAACACGGGTGGGGGAAGAACCCCAGCATAGTAAAAGCCCCAGAGGAAAGCCCACAGTGCGCGTCATACGCAGCGGTGCAAGACGGAGGGCTTTCCCTCCAAGGCGGGGAACGGGACAAGGACGCCCACTCTTGCCGCTTCCACTCGACACGGTGCTGCAAGTTCTGGCCGGAGCCACTGTGCAGGAGAAAGAAATAAAAGCATCCACGTCGGAGCGAAGGAAAGCCACCTGTTTGTAGATGGTATGACCGCATGTGAGGAAAACCCCAGTTCTCCACAGAAGAATTCTGTCAGCCGGTGGATGCAGCAGAGAGAGCAGGACACCGAGTCGGCACACAAACCAGCTGCTTCCGCAGACTGACGTGAAAAGGGGCCACGGACGGTCCCACTTGTGGCACCACTGAAAAAAGCACGAGTACTCAGGAACCCACCTAGCCACGAAGCGACAGACCTGCCCAACGGCAGCCGCAGAGCCCGCCAGGGAGAAGCGAGGACCCAGAGCGCAGGGCCGGGGCGAGGCCGCGCACCCGCGGTCAGACGGCGGCTGGCAAGGTTCGGGGACCATCGCTGGGGAAGGTCAGTCCTTCCAGCCGCCGGTGCTGGGAAACCGGGAGACTCGCCTGACACCACAGAACAAAGGGGAACTCCAGATGGATCGAAGACCTGAATGTACCTAAAAAAACCTCAGACAAAAACATAGGACACAGGACGAAAGGTTCGTAACATTGGACTTGGCAATGATTTCTTGAATGTGACACCAAAGGCACGGGTAACGAAAGACAAAACAGACAAATTAGACTTCATGAAAAACTTAAGAAAGCTTTACATCAAAAGGCACTATCCACAGGATAAAAAGACAACCCACAGAATGGCAGAAAATATTAGCAAGTCGTATTTCGATAAAAGAATGACACCCAGAATATACTGAGAACTCCTAAAACTTAGAAACAAAACACAAACAACCTGACTCAAAAATGGGCAAAAAACGTGAAACAGACATTTCCCCCCGAGAGATACATGAACAGCCAGTAAGCACAGGCTCCCCAGAACGGGTCATCAGGGAGCCCCCAGTCAAAACCACAGCACCCCAGCGAGGCAGCCCCTCACACTCACTAACAGGGCTTACTGCGAAAGCCAGACGACAGGTGCTGGCGGGGACGTGGGGACGCGGGGACCCTCCACACAGCGACAGGAATGGACAACGGGGCGGCTGCTGCGGACACCAGGATGGAGGGTCCCCAAAGTTAAACAGAACTGCCTGATGGCCCGGCACTCCCGCTCCTGGACACAGACCGGGAGAGCGGAAACCAGGGTCCGGAGAGACACCTGCTCGCCCGCGTTCTCAGCAGCATCGGGAACAACGGCGACAGCACGGAGGCACCCAGTGCCCATGGGCGGATGGACGGACGGACAGGCGGGCGGGCGGATGAGCGGTGCGGTCCCTCCACACGAGGGAGCCTGCCTCGGCCTCAGAGAGGAAGGAGGCTCTGACCCAGGCCACACAGCGGGCGTGACGCTGGAGGGCGTCCCGCTAAGCAAACGAGCCCGACCTGCACAGGTCCGGCAGGATCCCACTTCCGTGAGGTGCTGGAGTCGTCCACACCAGACAGACAGCGGGAGACAGCGGCCGGTGGGGGCGGGGAGGGTGGCGAGTCAGGGTCTGACAGACAGGCTCAGAGTCACGAGCGCTCCGTGGGGGACGGTGGTGATAGCCACACAGCACCATGTGTTAACAACCACTGGAATGGACATGTGAATAGGGTTGAGGTGGTAAATCTGTTGTTACGTGTATTTTAACTCAGTATAAAAAAGGGAAAAAGTGAAATGAGTTATCACCCCACAAAAAGGCACAGAGGAGCCTCAAACACACATCACTCAGTGAAAGGAGCCAACCTGGAAAGCTCACACTCGGGTCCACAGGTCCCTGTGCTGCTGCCGCGTGGCCTTCGAGGGGAGGCCAAGTGCAGAGCCAGTGGAGAGGCCCCTGGACGCCGGTGGAGGGGTGGGTGGGTGGGGCACAGGGGTCTTGGGGGTCGTTCAACTGGTCTGCACGATCCAGTACTGGGACGCTGGACACGTGAGATGGCTGTTTGTCAAAACACAAGAGGGAACCTTAATGTAAGTGACGGACCAGTTAATGACGACGTATCACACTGGCTCACCGCCTGTAACGAAGGGGCCCCAGCACCGGCCGTGAGGCGGGAGGTGAAGAACAGAGGAAACTCGGGGCGGGGGGGAGAGAGTCTCTGAACTGTTCGCTAAATTTTCTGGAAATCTGAAATTTTCCTAAGAAAATTTAACTAAAAAATAGCCAATGGAAAATAGAGAGTAAGTAGAAACACAGATGAAACAAGAATATCAAATAGTGGTAAATGCTAAAGCTTGAGGATAGGAGCACGAAGGGATTATTGTACTTTTCTGCTTGAGTTCAAGACTTGCCACAATCAAGTTTTTAAAACTCCAGGTTTATTCAAGAATCGTAAGGCCCTGGCTGGTGTGGCTCAGCTGGATGGAGTGTCGACCCTGAGCCCAAAGGCTGTGGGTTCCACGCCCGGTCAGGGCACAGGGTGCGGGTCCAGGCCCTGGTTGGGGTGTGCAGGAGGAGCGGGCCAACCGATGCTTCTCTTACTACATCAGTGAGTGTCTGTGTCTCTCTCTCCTCCCCCCGCCCCAAAAGAGCAAGGAACAAAAATGTCCTTGGGTGAGGATAAGAAAATTATATGTATAAAACAAGAAAATCAGATTTTTTGGGAAGTCTGAAATTATCAATCAGAGGAAATGGCTGACTCACATGTGACAGAGTGAACACAGGTGTTCTCAGAACACCCGCCCTGCGGCCAGCCCGGCGGGCGTCAGCAGGCAGGGCAGTGGTACAGGAGTAACAGGCCGGGAAGTGCGCACCCTCACCGGCTCAGAAACACCAACGTGCCCTGACACAACTGTCCAGGCTTTAAAGCGTCCTGACGCCCTGAGTTGGAGCAGATTCGAGGACAGGTCACCATGTCCTATGAGAAGGACAATCAGCACCAGCTTTCCAGAGGGCAGCTGGGACCAACCCCTGACCCCCAGAACCCACGGCCCACTGGCCCAGCTGCTCTGTGCAAAAATAAAGGGACTGGCCAAGGATAACTGGACAGACGCATGCACAGCCCCTTCCACACGAAACCTGTACACAAAGACCAGAAGATCCCCTCATTGACAGCAAAGTCCTAACAGTACCGTGAGCCACCAAGAGAGCAGAAGTTTTCAGGGGGACAAAGAAAGACAGCAGGCAGTGGCCACAGATCCAGGGGGAGCCCTGGGCCAGCCGTGGGGACCATGCCGGGCACCCTCTCTCCCTGTCAATGCCGCTGGAGCCCTGCGCCACCGCCCCCCATGCAGGCAGAGGGCTCTCCGGCCCACAAGAGCAGCCTCAGTCCCAGGCTCCCCTCCCCTTCCCAGAGCCCAGCCCGGCACTGCCCAGGGCCCCCAGCCCACCCCTGCTTGGCCTGTCCACCCCGCCCCCAGCACAGACACCTACCAGCTTGTCCCCACCTTGCAGATACAATTCCCCACTGCAGCCACGCTCCCTTTGGCTGCCATCCACTCCTACGACTCCCTTTCATGGCTAAGCCTCTTAAAATGCCTCCTCCCTGCCACCCTCCCCCTACTTTCAGCTCTACTCCCATCACTCCAAGGAGACTACAGTCACCAGTGACCCCATGTGGCTGAGTGCAGTCACCTTACATCCATTCCGACTAAAGCTGTATCCAGCCCAAACAAGCATGCCTGCTGTCTGAACATCTTCCCTCAGGCTCCCGCGCCTCGGGCACCCTCCTGTCTGGAACCCCCAACCCCGCCCCGGCTTGCGGCCCATGCTCCTCCTTTTCCCGTCTCCTTTCCAGACCCTCTTGGGTCGCGCATCTGTACACATTACCTGCTCCGGGCTGGGCGCCGGCCCCCTCCCCAGCTACACGGTTTCTCCAGGGGACCTCACGCAGTCCCACGGCCTTGGGCCCCTCTGACCGCTGTACCACAGCAGGTGTGCGCACAAAACCCTAAGGGGGTGGGCGCTGGCTCCCTGCATCAGCACCTAAGGAGGGTCTCATCCCTCAGTTCCTCTGAAAATGTTTCTGTCATATGAGTTCCAAAACAGTCAACAAGTATCTCCTCAGCAAAAGGAAAAATACGGATACAGCAAGTAGTGGTGAATAAAATAACCATCAAAGTGTACACCGACAACTGACTACGGCTGTGTGGAGGGGACACTGAGGATATGGCACCAAGACCACAGCAGGTCCGGCCCCGGCAGCCCAAGAGGAGAGGGCGGGAGGGTCGGGCACGGCACTTACTGGCAGACGGGCTCGGCCGAGGCATCTACAAGCGGAAAGACGTCCACTGAAGAACAGGAAAGGGAACGAGAAGGCTCACCAGACTGACAACTAAGAGACACCGTCCTCACCACCAGTGACCACCACTGCAGACAGACCGACCACTGTAAAAAGACGAAGGCTCTCAGACTGCGCTGAAACACAGCTATACCATAAAGGGACGCACAAGGATCGGAAATGAGGAGATTAAGCCAGAAGACTTTAAATGGGACTTGAAGGGTCTTCTGTGTGGGTAACTGTCAGGGACATACGCCGCCAACAGCATGGCCTTGAATGAACAAGCGACACTGGGCAGAGAAGGAAACAGATCTGTTGACTTCTTCTCAAACCACAGTGAGACAAAAACAAAAAAAACCCACTGGATTAAGCCACAGAGAAATCTCCAAAGATTCTAAAAAGCAGCTCTCTTTAAGATTAAGAGACCACATTACTGGAACTTAAAGCTATAAAATTTTTAAATAGTTACAAATAAATTAGCTCCCCTCCCCCAATCTACCCACTTGAAACACTGTCACCTCCCGTCCAGCGAATCTGGGTTAAAGGCGTGGAGGCTGAGGCTAGGAAGGACTTGGGAGTGAGCAGCGGCACGAGCAGCACCAGGCCGACCCGCACCCAGGGGCTCGGGGACAGAGGAAGGGCTGAGCCTCAACCCCGGGCGTCAGGAAACAGACACGCACAGGAGTGAGCTACGCTTCCCTGCCCAGGAGCCAGAACCACCGCAAAATGAAACTGAAGACCAGCGGAAAGAAGCGAGGGTGAAGGAGGCACAAACAACAACGCAGACCTGGCCAATGGAGTGGAAGGCTGGCCGTTTGGAAAGACCTGCAACAGTAACGAACTCTGGGACACCTGACCCAGAGGAACAGAAAAAGTGACCAAAAAGTACAAGAAACTACAAAAAACAGCTTAAAAGGACAAGAGGAGCCAGTGGGTCATCCTGGCCTGGACTTCGGCGGCGCTCACCTGCGGCGGCTCCGCCCTGACAGCGCATCTGGAAACGCACAGGACGGCTGGGGCTGTGCCGCGGTGGCTGCCCTGGGGCCCAGGAGGCCCTGGGCGGCTGGTCGTGCAGAAGCCTCTCCCCTCCCGAAGTGTCAGCTACATCTCCAGAGACGAGCTGATCCAGACTGCATGCATGACGTGGCCGAAAAACGTTTTTCTCCTGTCTGTGACAGGCAAAAGCGCCTCGCCTCGCCCCGGCCTGGTGGCTCGGCTGGCTGGAGCATCATCCCAGAACCGAAAGGTTGTGGCTTTGATACCCAGTTCAGGCGTGTATAGGAGGCAACCAATCAATGTTTCTCTCGTGTCAATTTTTCTCTCTCCCCCTTCCTTTCTCTCTAAGAGTAATGAAAAAATGTCCTTGGTTGAGGATTAAAAGAAAGAAGAAAAAATCCCATCCTCAATATGTAAAGACTACCTAGAAACCAACTATTGTAAGTGTTAAACGGTAAAAGGGGGGAAAGCAGGAAAAAAGCCACTAAACACATGAAAAATACACCCAATCTATTTGTATAGGTACAAAGACATGTAGGATACAGCAGAGAAAATAATCTAAAAGATCACACACCAAATTTTAACATCAAGAGGAATAAAAGTTGGGAGCGGGGAAGAAGGGAATTTTCACCTATGTGTTTCTGTAGTGTTTTAACTTTTACAGAATGTATCCTACTTGACGAGATGTTTATAGTCTTATTGTTATTTCTAATATTCAGAATGACTGAACTCCAAGGGTATTTATGAAAACATGAATTGAAAGACCATCCCTGTGACCCTGAGTCTCCTAACAGTTTTCTGCCTGTCTGGCTTTCCACGTAGATGCTAACCCACCTGGAATCCACCTTGTGAGGTACGCGGCAGACGCTGACCCTACCCCATCCAAGGCGAAAACTAAGTTTCGGGGGCCCATTCAGTGAGTAGCTGACCCCACAGAAAGAGGCCCTCTGGCATCTGGGGTCACCTGTCTGAGCTGGGCCCTGCCTACAGGGTCCAGCTACTACCAGAGCCCCAGTAGAGCAAGACCCCTCCGGAATGGGCAGTGGGAGCCCGGGGCAGGTACTGACCGCGGCTGGGGGCCGGCAGGCTGCTGGGGCGCGGCGCACTCCCTCTCTGCAGCTCGTCCAGCTTCTCCTGCAGCTTGCGCACCTGGCTGTCAGAGCGGCTGACGCGCTGGCGTAGGCTCCTGAGCTCCCCGTTCTTCTTCTCCACCTGCTCCCGCAGGCAGCACGCCCGGCTCCGGTTCTGCCGTGCCGAGAAGCAGTAAGAGTGCAGTGAGTCGATGAGCTTGCAGGCCCCCGACGCCGACAGGATGACCTCATTGATGGACATGGGGCTAGCGTCGCTGTGCTCGCTCTGCACAGCCTCTGTAGCCGGCTTCGGGGTGACATCTGTCGGGGGCGCGGAGGGGCTCTGGGAGGGTTTCTGTGGCGTTGCTGTCAGAGATGAACTCGGGGGGCTCTGGGCCAAGCCCTTGTCGGGCCCCAGGCTGGTCCCACTGCAGCCAGGCTCCATGTCTCTCTTAGGCCTCTTCCGGTCCACAGGCTCCCGGGGGACAGACGGCCTCTCTCGAGTGTGCCTGGAGGAGAAACTGTAAGAATGAAGCGAGCCGATGAATTTGCAGGCCCCAGACCCCGGGGGGGAAAAGTCATCCATGGAAATGCCACTTCTATCCACCAGGCCCTCAGTGGGGGCGGTGCCACTCTCACCGCTGGCATCGCACGGCGGCCCATTTGCTTCTGCCCGGCTGCCTGGCGCCGCCGTGGCCAGAGCGCTGCCTGGAGGTCCCTGCGCAGCCTGTCGTGCCCACTCTGGACTGGTGGCTTCGCCCTGCAGGGCGGCCCGCTTCAACTTGCGGGACTCGGACTTGGCCATCAGGTTCTCACTCAAGGACGACGGGGAACCTGCAGCTCCTTTCCCATCGGCTTCGCCCGCATGTCCCCTCAGGCCCCCCGAGGCCTTTCTGGTGTCCTTTCTCCTGCTGCGGCCATGGCCTCCCGACCCCCTCTTCTTCTCAGTCAGATGGAAGATGGAGGGCACGGCTGTGGGCTTGAGCAGGCGGTGCTGATCCTCCAGCCTTTTGGAGAAACTGTCTTTGGTGAAGTGTTCACTACAGAGGAAAGAATACTTAGTGGGAGTCCAGTTATCCCTCTGAACAGCTTTTAACCACTGGATCAGACGCTTTGAGTCCTTCAGGGGGAACCTGCAGGACAACAGACAGAGCAATTAGAAAGAAAGAATCGCACGTCTCCCCTAAAACGATCAACTGTAAAATCAAGACAAGTGTTTTTGCAAACACCCAAACCTGTATCGACTTAACCCATTTAAGAATTTGGTAAACACTGCAGGAATGCAGTGCATTGCAAGTTACTACCGGAATGGGAAGATGAAGACCTGCTGTTCACTCTGAAGGAGCTTACAGTCGCAGGGCAGAGAGGAATGGAGGTAGACATCTCCTTCCAGAATGCTCAGAGAAGCGCAGGATGGTGTCTAGACAGCAGGAAAAGCTCCAGGAAGCCCCGGAAGTAGTTCCTAGAAGGTCGCAGCTAAGCCACCCTGCAGGCGTGCCTGAGATGAATGACTTTGGGTGCTAAAGTGAGATGGCTGATCTCCCTGTTGAGAAGGCAGACCAGGTGTCGGCCGTCAGCGACGGGAGCCAGAGGCCCCCCGAAGCTCTGTGTGGCCCTAGCAGTGACTCACACAGTGTGAGGATGGGAGGCCAGTCCTCAGGGGGTCAGACTCAAAGGGGCAGTTCTGTGCTATTACACTCCCGGTCCCAGGAAGACACTGAGCAGGGCACTTACTAATCCCCTCTCGTTGAGGCAAGACTTGCACTGAGAAAGCCCTGCCCAAACTGGGCTCCAGGGGGCCATTTGCTCCCTGCAAGGTCAGCCGAGGTTGGTAACACACCTGGGGGCTGTGGACCAGGACCTGGGGCAGAACCTCACCGTTCAGGAAGTCCTCCTGGACGCGACCTTCTAAACTTCCTGAAGGCCCTCAGTTCCCACAGCTTTGCCCCCACACCAGGTTAGACAGTTACGAATGCCAACAGCAGCCTTCTCAGCAGGGCTGTGCCTCATTTTCGAAACAGAAACAAAACTTGAGGGACCAGAGGCTCTGAAGGAAACTGGTAGGAAGGCACGGGGGCTGCTTCAAAACAGTCTAGTATTACTGTGGATAGTGACAACGGAAGACTGCGTGCACCACAGCAAACTCTCAGTTAAGACCATAAGTAACGTTGTTCCTCGGGTCTTTCAAAACGAAACACTAACACCCTTCAGTTCACTCTTGCGGGGCCTCCTGCGCCTATGCGGGCTCCAGAGGCCTCTGTACGGGCCGGCGGGCGGAGACCCTCGGCAGGGCCAAGCGCCCCGCAGCCTCGAGGGGAAGCCAGCCAGGAAGCGCCGCCGCTCCAGAGCAGGAGGCAGTCGGGCCCCTGCTGGTACTCGCCTCACCGCCGGGGCACAGCTACCCTTCCGTCCCCGCACCGGGGACTCTTCCAGAAACAGAGCGCCTGCGGCGCGTGTTAATCCACAAGGTTTAAAACGCGTTTGCTTCGCCACATTCCCGATGGCAAAGATCAAAGCAGCCTCCCCCGCGATCAAATCCGCAGATAAGCCTCAGCCATCGCAGAGGACAACTGACCCAAGAAAGAGGTTTCCGGAATACACGGCTTCTGGAAACCGGCGGCGCCACCCCGAATCAATGGAGTGCGGCGGCCGCGGAGTAGGGGCGAAGGAGGTGAGGCCACGGGGTGGGCGCCAGGTGGCTGGGGAATGGCCTCCCGCCGGCCGTGGGGTGGCGGCCAAGGGGCCGAAGGGTGCGCGAAGGATGGGTGCCGCTGGCCTCGGGGTGGAACCCGGCGGGCGCTGGTGGCCGTGCGGTGGCCGCGAAGTGAGCACCGCTGGCCGCGGTGACCGAGGCGTCCGGCCCAGAGACGGCGGCGCCGGCCAAGGTCACACAGCGCCCAGCGCTGACTCACTCGTAGACCGGCCCCGAGGCCCGGCGCAGAAAGTGCCCCCTCGGGCCGGGCCGCGCGGCCTCAGTTTCCCCGGCGCGGGGCCGGGCCGGGCGGGGGCGTGGCCGGGCCGAGCGGACGGAGGGCTGGGCCCGGTTACCTGTGGAAGGAGACGGCACGCTTCTCTCCTTTGCCCTGCCGGTTGGAGCAGTTCGCGGCCGCGCAGCAGATCACCATCTCGGGCCTCGGGCCGCCGCGCCGCCACCAGGCTCCGGCCCTTGCCTCGTCGCGCCGAGCCCGGAGCGGGACCGCCCCGAGGGGAGGCGCGCGGCGACACGGCTGCGGGACGTGGGAGCCGGCCCCCGCGGCGCCGTACGGAAAGATGGCGGCGCCCACCTCTTCGCCGCCCGCGGCCCGCCGTCGGCCTCCGGCGCGCTCGTGGTTGCAGGCACCCGGCAGGGCGCTGCCCGCCGCGAGTGGCGTCGGGGGTGGGCAGGGACCCCCCGGCCGGCCGCTGTGTACGGAGACATGGCGCGCCGAACCCGTCCGTACGGCAAGATGGCCGCGCCAGCGGGTCCAGGATCGGGGCGGCCTGACGCGCTCGCTCCAAGGCTTTGCTACCCGCCTTCGCCTGCTTCCGCCGCCCCGGAGGGTCGCTGCTGGGGTTGTCGTGACGCGCGCCGGAGGCCGCTGGGGTGCGGACAGCACGAGTCCGATCCTTCGTGTCCGGCCCCGCCGTACGTCAAAATGGCGACCGACGCACTTTCGCGCGCACTTCCGGCTCCGCCCGCGCCCCTGATTGGCCCTGGCGGCGTCCCGTCGCGTCGCGCTGCGGTCCCGTCGGAGCGACACGGCGCTCAGTGGGCGGCCGGAGAGGGAAGATGGACGCAGGTAAGGGCCTGCTGGGGCGTCAGGGACCCGCGGACGGCGCTCGCCGGGTACCTCGGTCACCGGGGATTCTCCCCGAGCGGCCTGGGCGCGGAGAGGCGGGTGGGCGAGTTGCGGCCCCGGGTGGAACGGTCAGGGGCGGTGTCCGTGAGGAGGCCCCTTTGGGTCTGACAGTCCCGTGTTTGCGGGTCTCGGCGCGTGTCCAGTCCGCTGCAGCGCCCAGGTGACCGCCCCGGCATGCCCAAGACCGGCTCGGACGAGAAGGGGCAGCGCGGCCCCGGGGGTGATAGGGAGGGGCTGGTCGCCGCCAGGGGCTCGGGCGGAGCTGGGTCCTGAAACGGTGGTCTTGGGAAGCTACTGCCTCCGCCCCGTCAGGGTTATGAAGTGGAAACGTTTAACTTTTTGAAGTTAGGTTGGTAGGCTGGAGGCGAGAAACAGTACTCTGCACCGCACCTTGTTTTGGTTTTTATTCAGTAACCAATAGATGACTTTTCCTGTGATGGGAGATAGAATGTGAAGCCACCTCCTACCTTAACTTCTTGGTGTTCTAATACAAAGTAGGGGTGTGTACACACGTGCAGGCGTGAACATACGTGCATGTGGTGTGTCCGCCTAGCTCATCATGCTTCTGCTCCTTAATTTTTGTTGGCAAGGTATTTTGAATCTTTGTCCAGTAGCCTGGAAAGCATTTCTACCCCCGCGCTTTTTTTCATCCCACAGCTGTTTTAATTCTTTCGTTTCCGTCGGGAGTGCCTTGCCTTCAAGTACCACCCCGCCCCCCCAAAGGAAGACTTTCATCGGGGTTAATTCCACTTGTCACATCGTTTCTGCTTCGTTTTTCTTTTCCTGGCAGCTGTAACATATATTTACTTAAACCTCAGTTTGGAAACTGTAAAGTAGATGTATTTCAATGATTTGTGGCATTTTTCACTTAAATGTTGGGTGGCTGGAAGAAACATTAGCCCTGACTGTCATTCTGTTAACCACACGTATTTTTTGTGAAGTTCATTCGAAAAATAAAAAGTATCAGACACTTCTGTACCATTTGCTGGGGCATGGGGTAGTGAAGGAATGGCATTGTTTGCTTGGTCACTTTCTTTCATTTTTTTCCCACTTTCTCTTAAGTTATTACTGCTTGATACCAAAAGTTATTCACGTGAGAGACTTGGTTAAGGTGGAAAACAGTTTACTGTCGGTCCTATTACCTCGATGTGAACATTGTCATGTTAAAGTTAGGAGTAGACACATGATGACTGCGTTTGCGTTTGGAGGCCTGTGTTGATGCTGATAAAAGTGGGTGCGGTGTCTGCAGGGTGTGGTGGGGCGTTTTCTTCTGACCGGACCCATCTTCGCAGGGGTGACTGACGGCCCTGCCCTGACCCCCACAGCCCTTACAGAGTCTGCCTTCCTTGGCCAAGTGTCACGAGATTCCTGATTGTTGTCCTAGTCATCCACTCTGTAAACTGCGTTTGTGACTGTGCGGGAGGTTTGTGTGGGGCATTGCTCTAGACACTGGGCCTGGAGAAGTGAACAAAACAGACGAGAACCGTGCCCTGCCTGACATTCCAGACGTGACAGCAGTGGCACATGCCACGTGGAAGTGATGTGGGCCTGGCCGGGGCAGGGTTGAACTCGGAGCCAGCATGCCCAGGGAAGGTCTCGCTGCAGAGGTGAGTTGGACCGAGACCCAGAGCAGTGCAGAGGGAAGGGCGGGTGGTGTGCAAGGAGCAGCGAGCAGGCAGTGTGGCCGGGGTGCAGCGGGTGGGCTGGGAGAAGCGGGAGCTGGAGGCAGAGGTGCCTTGGGCCCGAGCTTGGGGTCTTGCCGGGTCATGGACTTGCGTGCCTGTTCATCCTGAAGGAGACGGTGACCCTCTGGAAGGTTCGAGAGGAGGTGTAACGAGAGTGGAAGTGTGTGTAGCAGCTTTGCTCTGGCTGCTCTTTTGAAAATGTGCTAAAGAGAGGCAGGGCGGCAGCAGGAGGCCAGCTAAGAGGCTGTTGAAGTGAGCCAGGTGAGCGGCTGGATGGCTGGGTCAGGGTCGGGAGAGGAGGCTGAGTTCTGGACGTGCTGAGGATTGAGAGGAAGGGCTGTGTATGGCCTGGGCATGGTGAGGGGTGTGGCTGGAGGGAAAGGAGTTAAGACGGTGCCAAGGTGTGTGGCCTGAGCTCAGAAATGGCCTGGGAACACTTGGGGGTGTTCTGCTTGGTTGGGGGCTGTTGGGAGCCGGGTTTGTGCGTGCTGACTGTGAGGTGCCTGTCAGACATTCACGTTGTGGTGTCTGGAGAGCCCTGGGTCCACGGGCTGGAGCTGAGGGAGCAGACCTGGCCTGGAGAATCGAGTGTGCGGAAGGCCACTTCCGGTGAGGCCCCTGAGGGCCTGAGTGTGGGAGGAAAGAGGAGGAGCCAGGGAGGAGCGCCCGGGCTGCGGGGGCGCAGAGGTCCGTCTGCAGGCTGCCCGCCTGCCCCCCAGCTTCCCGCGCTGCCCGACAGAGCTCACTCGCGTTCAAGGACCTGGCAGGCCCAGCACTTCAGTGGCCACGCTGTCTGCTCCTTGAAGCAGCGTGGCTCTTATGCTCGCATCTCCGGTGCGTCACAGCGCGTCCTGCACGCACGTGGTTGGCGGTGGGTGGCTGGAGGAGCGGAACTTGAGTGAAACGTGCGTGTTCCTGCCCTGTAAGCTCTTCGGTCGCAGAGTCTGTGTGTAGGACGAGCCTGGTCTGCCCGCACACGGTGCTGGTGAATGAGAAGCGCCGCTTAGGCCACGCAGTGAGGTTTAACATGGGCCCGGCCCCCTGTTCCTTGAAGCCGTGTTTTCTAGTCTCCTGCTGTCACTCACGTTCCCGGCTCTGTTCCTTCTCTTCCCTCCCTCCCTTCCTTTTTCTTAAAGTTCAGAAGTCAACCACCAGCATCTTCATATAAAGTATTTGGGATTTTAAGGTTTTTATTTATTTTTAGAGAGAGGGGGGAGGGAGGGACAAAGGGAGAGAAACGTCAGTGTGTGGCTGCCTCTCGCACACCCCTACTGGGGGCCTGCAACCCAGGCACATGCCCTGACGGGGGATCGAACCAGCGACCCTTGGTGGGGTCTCAGGCCAGTGCTCAGTCCACTGAGCCACACCAGCCAGGGCAGTATTTGGGACTTTAAAAAATAGCTGTTCGCAGACCTGTTACTCTAAACGAGTGTTTTCTGACCCTCCCCAGTGTGGCTCAGTGGGTTGGACGTTGTCCCGCAAAGGAAAGCTTGGCCAGCTTGACGCCCAGTCGGCACTCGCTGGCCTTGGTTCCGTCCCTGGTTGGGGCGCATGCAGGAGTCAACCGACTGATGTTTCTCTCTCATATCGAAGTTTCTCTCCCCCCTTTCTAAGAATAAATTAAAATCTTCAAAAAAGAAGAGCTTTCTAAAGGAAAGGGAGACTCCTTTTGATTTTATTTATGAAGGGCGAGCTTTCAGAGTGCAGAGGCGTTCGGGGGACATGCCCCTGACGCGCCGCGGTGAGCTCTCAGGGACCCGGTGGGTGGCTGTCTTGTGCTTCTGCCTGGGCGAGCGACGGTGTGGTCGGTGCCCAGGGCAGAGAGGTCGGTTGCCCTGCGTGAGCACAAGCACCCGTTTTTCTGTCCGATCACTGAAGTCGAGTCGAGCTGTTTTCTAATGCAGTCACCACGCCAGTGAAGGGCTTCCCGCATCCTGTTCCGGGTGTGACCAGGAGTATCCCGCGAAGATGCGGGAGGTCAGGCTTCTAGCACCCTGGGGACCAGACGGGCAAGGCGCTTCTCCAAGGGCCTCTTTCGTTCGCTGGGTGGTGCCTCTGCACCTGGCTTCTCCTGCGGGGAGTCTAGGGACTGGCACTCTTTTAGAGGTTGGAGCCCTTGAACTCGGGAGGTATGGGACTGCTTCAGGAACAGTGTGACGTGTGGAAAGCGGGTGACGTTATGATGTGGCCGTGGACTGAAGTGAGCAGGCTGTCTCGGGGAGGCAGGCAGAGCCACTGGCCCATCTGAGAGCAGAGTCGCCACGAGGCGTGAGATGGGCGCATGGCAGTGGGGGGGGCTCAGGACCACTGCGGGGCGCCGTGCCCACCGCCAGGGCCTGCACCCGTCCACGTTGCCCCTGTGAGTGGTCTTGAGCTCCACTCCCTGGGAGTGCCCGGCCTCCTGGCTGGTGTTTGGCTCCCGCAGTCAAGAGTCTGAAGCCACGCAGCCTGTAATTTTCTTCGTTGGGGAGGGACACCCCGTGACATGTTAAAGCTTCACAGAACACCTCTCGCTGCTGTCTCTCTGAAGTCGGCTTCGCTGCCTGTAAGTGTCGCTAATAACTCTAATAAATATGCTTGCTTTGCATTTTGCCACTCTTGTGATAAACCCCTCAACTTCAAAGCTGCTCGGGCCTTGTCACCTGTCACCCCCCCTTTCAGAATGACCTCTCCCTTCCTTCCCCTCATTTTCTTCGTGTGGGAAGCTCACTCTGAGGAGTGTCTCAGGGACCAGAGTGACGCCGCGGACTCGCCAGTGGCATTGTGACCCTTGGACGTGTGCCACCGGCCACAGAGGAGCTATTTGCCCGAGAGCCCAGACCTCACCCGTGGTTTGGAGACACGTAGCCGCTGCCTCTCGGGAGGCCTCGGACGCCAGGGGAATGTCCCAGCTCCAGCAGGGCGAGGGTCACAGTCGGTGGAGATCAGACAGGTGTCGTCAGCATCCTCCTCCTTGGGGGGACACTGTGCATTGAGTGTGCGTGCCTCGAGGGCGGGCCGGCACGGGAGACGGCGGTGGCTGAGGGCGCGGGGGTGCTGAGGGGACAGCGCAGGCAGGGAGTGTGGTCAGCTCCTTGAAAAGACGACTTGTCCTTCGTCCCAGCTCAGCTCTCAGTCACGTGCAGAGACAGGCAGCCTCCTGTAGGAGGGCGGAGGTAAGCCTGATGTCACCTTGTGCGTTTGCGGCACGTTGTTTGTTCCCGTCACTGAGCAGCCTGGTTGGCACTGACCGTGGACACAGACAGCAGAGACAGGTGAGCGTGGAGCTGTGAGGTCCAGATCTGCTGTCACGCCGGGGCCTCTGGGCAGCAGGACTCCTGGGACCCTGAGAAGGCAGAGCGGGGTCCGGGTCCCTGCAGCCTGAGCATCCGAGTCACGCATGCCAGCCTCTGTGGCTGAGGACCTGAGGGGTCCACATGCTGCTTTGCCGGCCCTGTGACGGGGGCCCTGTGACGGGGGCCCTGCTGTGCGCTGGTGCAGGTTCTGGTGGAGCGAGGGGATCGCCGCCCCAGAGGCACCGTGAGTGGCTCAGGAGCCTGCAGCCTGGGAGCGCCTGGCCGCCAGCACTCCGACCCGTCTCCCTGGGGCTGTGCCCAGCGCAGAAGGGCCAGCAGGGTGCTGGCCGGCAGCAGGCCCACCCGGCAGGGCCCCGAGTCCCCTGTGGTGTGGTCACCCGTGCCGCGTACCTGGTGGGACACGAGGCGTCGTGGGAGCTGTGATTCTGGGGACTGAGCGTCTCGTTGAGAAGAAGAGGCGAGGAACCCACCGGTGTGCCGCGGCCCCTTCACGGGTCTGTGCAGAGAGACGTCCAGAGGGACCGTCATTGCCGGGTGTGAGGCTGCAGGCGACTTCTTACAGTATTTCTGTAGGTTTTTCCTTTCCTTTCCCTTCCCTCTTTCCTTCTCCTCTTTTCTCTTTCTCTTTAAAAAAATAAATAAATAAACAGCATATTGTCATTTTTACCAAAAGGTGGAGCTATTGTCAAAAAGCAATTTAAGATCTGGGAGACCTGGCTGGTGTGGCTCAGTGGATTGAGCGCAGGCCTGCGAACCAAAGGGTCGCCAGTTCGATTCCCAGTCAGGGCACAGGCCTGGGTTGTGGGCCAGGTCCCCAGTAGGGGGCGCTCAAGAAGAGACCACACATTGATGTTTCTGTCCCTCTCTTTCCTCCTCCGTTCCCGTCTCTACAAATAAAACAAAACTAAGAAAATAACTAAAAAAAAGATCTGGGAGAAACTTGTCCAGTGTCATCGGTTTCTCAAGCACCGCTGTGAGGTTGCAGGTGAAGGGCGTGGTGGCCAGGCCCTGTGGGAGCTGGGGAGGCAGCAGGGAGAGCTGTGTGTCGGGGCTCTCTGAGGCGCAGCTGTGGGGCTGGGGCGCCCGAAGCGCACTCTGCGCACCCGCCTCGCGGGTGTGGGCGCTCGGTGCGAGGCCGCGCTCCCTCGGCCAGGGCTCCGTGGACAGGATGGACCCTGGAAGGAAGCTGGGGCTCACATCTCGTCAGCGGGGTAGTTAGACAGTTAGACCCCGTGTTCCGCACACTTCCTGTGACAGTGGGGTGCTGCTGGTGGAGGCTGCCGGCTGTGCCCGTCTGGTGGCCTCACCGAAGAGCAGGCACAGGCCTTGCGGGGCCTGTTCTCTCCATTTCTGGAGCCCAGTGCCCCACCCAGGAGTGTGTGCCCTGCCCCTGCAGCTAACTGCTCCCTACCAAGGAATCTGCGGTGGCCTGGAGCCCCCAGTGGCCAGGAGGGCTTGGGTTTCTTGCCCCTGAAGCATCTTCCTTCTTCATGGCTCTGGGCCAGCGCTCCCCGGTGTGGCCTGGTGAACCTGGGATGGGGGTGCAAGCCTCCCTCCCCCTCCCCCCAGTCCACCTCTGCCAGCCTGGCGCCCGCACCCAAGCTGAAGGGGTGGCTTCGTTTCACTTTAGTCCTTTAGGTTGTAAGCGTTGTAGTTGTAAAGCAGGTGTTTAGATTGGGCGGCTTTGTTTTTTGTGTCTTTGTTTTTGTGTTTACTTTCTCCCCGGGGCCTGGCCCCAGGTGGTCTCCTCCCGCCCTGGTTTCTGCAGCAAGGCCTCTGGCTTGAGTCTGACCGGTGCAGGTGGCGGGGAGGCAGGTCTCGCAGCCTCGTCCCCGCACCTCCCCGAGCGCTGCCAGGTCTGTGCGTGTGCTCCGTCAGCTGACCCTGAGATGCGGAATTTCTGTACAGAAATGCCATAAATGATCGTGATGCTATTTCACGAAATTATAAAAATTTGATCAGTGTGTGTCTTTAATCTCAATAGCTACCCTGACCTATGACACACTCCGATTTGCCGAGTTTGAAGATTTCCCGGAGACCTCGGAGCCTGTTTGGATACTGGGCAGAAAATACAGCGTTTTCACAGGTACCGGCCGTGCCGGAGCGGCTGCACTCCAGGGCGCGGGCTCCCAGGCCGTGTGGTGGGGACAGCGGTCGCCTGCTAAGTTTCCGTTACACGCGATGTGGTACTTTAGGCTGTGTGTCCCTGTCTTCTTCTTTTAAACATTTTCTAGAAAAGGATGAGATCTTGTCCGACGTGGCGTCTAGACTGTGGTTTACGTACAGGAAGAACTTCCCAGCCATCGGTAAGTCCTGTTGGTTACGGCGTGCGATGGGACAGGCACGTTTGGAGGGAGGACCACAGACCGATGGGTGGATCGACTGGGGCGTGCCCAGAGCCTGCCACTCCGTGTTTGTGCTCCTGGCAACCCCAGGGAGGCGAGCTGCGCGGCCCTGTGCACGCGCTGAGGAACCTGGGGCGCCTGCAGCGCTTCTCCAGTCACAAGTCACCGTTGCGCCGAGGGGCCTAAGGTCAGGGGCAGGGGCCACGACTGGCAGTGACAGCGTGGAAGACCGTGGCCATGAGGTGGCGAGGCACTTCAGGGGCTCGCGTTGGACTGTGTGCTTGAGTGTTGTCCTGGGTCGGGGTCGTGGGTCCAGGGTGGCTGGAGGCCACAGCTGTCTGCCCGTCATCCTCTCCGGTGTGTCCGACGCTGAGCTGTGGGAGAGCCGTCGGGCAGGGCGGGGGGCCCTCGACGGTGGGGCTCCGTTAAAAGCGATTCTTCCTCATCGTGCCCGGAGGAGGACAGACGTTGGGGTCCAGCGTGGCCTGGCCTTTGCCAGTTGGACCACCTGAGGCCATAGGCTGGGCCCAGGAGGCTTTACCTCCTCGCCTGGTCTCCCAAAGTGAGGTGGGCATAAAACATCTCCAGTGCATTTTCGGGAACTGAAATAGGGGAGACCAGACCAGTGTCCCCTCAGGTGACCGTTGAATTGTGTGACTTGCCAGGTGCACTCCGCTCTGAGGCTGCTCCGCTCGGCCCTGGGCACGGGGTGGAGTTGCGGTGTGCCTTGCGGTGTCAGCGGGGAGGGCACTGCCCTGCGGGTCAGCTGCCCAGACGCAGGGAGGAGGGCGGGCCGCCGAGGCGCCTGTGTTGTCTGACGCTGTCGTGGGGGAGGGGCTCCCGGTCTGCAGGCCGGTGCAGTGTTTCCTCCCTCAGCCCTGGCATGTGGCCGGTTGGTGTGCGGGGTGGGGTGGGGGGTGACAGGCACCATGCTGCGCACCTGCCCTGAGAGCTGGCTGCGTCCTCGAGGGCATGGTGGGGTTCCCAGGAGAGATGCGCCCCCAGGGGCCAGCCCGAGTCTGCTGGGTCACTGCCAGTGGGCCCGGGCCTTGCTGCTGCTGAGGACATCAGGGCGTTTTCTGTGGGGGGGGGCCTGTGTCACCGCACACGTGACACCAGGAGCCTAGTGTCACGGTCTGTGTGCCGGTGAGTGAATGCACTGCAGACGGGCTGCGGGCACTCGCGCCTTCACTGCTGACCCTGAGCCCCTTCCCCTCCCAGCGCTGACCCTGCGCCATGGTCTGCGTGCCCGATGACTCACAGGAGCAGGCTCTGCTCGGGGTTCCCAGACACCTGTGCTTCTCTGTGACTCGTTCACATGGTTTGCCCACTTGAGAGGGTTGTTGGGACATCTCAACTTCCAGCAGTGGGTCCTTAGCACGACCGGGCGCTAGGGGGTGGGTGTGGCCGGGATGGCACTGACGCAGGGTGACCAGCGTGGTCCCATCGCTGCCACCTGACGGTGAGTCCTCTTTCTCTGCCACCACCACAGGGGGCACCGGCCCCACCTCGGACACGGGCTGGGGCTGCATGCTTCGCTGCGGACAGATGATCTTCGCCCAGGCCCTGCTGTGCCGGCACCTGGGCCGAGGTGAGTCCCGCTGGGGACAGTGGGATGAGGTGGTATCAGACGGAGATGAGGGGTTGGGCTCCTTCAGCGAGCCGCTGGCTTTCAGCGGTTTACAAGAGTGACTTTAAAAGATGCTGACGCGTGCTTGTCAGAAGTTCTCTTTAACCCTCTGAAGCAGCTGTCTGCCTTCTGCATGAATTTGTGCTGGTGTTTTGGAACCCTGGGGAGCCTGGGTTTGTGCCTGAGCCAGGTTCAGAGCGGCTGGGATGCCTTCTGCGTCTCGAGTGTCTCACAGTGCGCGGGCTGCTTCGTCACATCGGGCAAAACTGCACTTCTGCTCTGTCTCCGCTAGACTGGAGGTGGACGCAGTGGAAGAGGCAGCCGGACAGCTATTTCCACGTTCTCAACGCGTTCATCGACAGGAAGGACAGTTACTACTCCATCCACCAGATAGGTGGGCGGGGGCAGGGTGCCGTGTCCTGGCTGTTTATGTGGGCGGCCGGTCTCAGGTGTCCCGAGAGCTTTTCTGTGTTGTGTGTGTGGCGGGAGGCCTGTCCCCACCACGGGCCACAGGGTGGGCCCGGCTGCTCATCGCAGCTTCTGCAGATCGGATGCGGGCAGGGAGTCGCACTGCTCCTTCGCTCAGGGAAGTCCAGCTTCTGATGAGCATCCTGTTCCCAGTCGTAGAAGGAAGTAAAAAGATGGCTCTGAGTTCAGTCAGGCCTTTCACTTCTCAGTCCCGCTCCTCACTGAATGATTGGAGTCCTGGCTCGTGGTGCAGGACAGACCTTGAGGCCTTGAGTGTCCGTCTGGAGCGAGCACCCTGGTGTCCGTCAGCGCAGGCTGGGGGCAGAGCTGGGCAGGCCTGTCTGGACTTCCTGGTCCTCCGGCCACCAGGACCTGCCTCTTCCGAGAGGTTGGGGAGGGTGTTGGGGTCGGGACATGCGTGTCACTAACTGAATCTGTTTCTTGCAGCGCAAATGGGAGTTGGCGAGGGCAAGTCCATCGGCCAGTGGTATGGGCCCAACACAGTCGCCCAGGTTCTCAAGTACGTGCGACCTCGTGCCCCTCTCCCCCATCCCTGTGGGGAACAAGGTGGGGTGGACGTGCTCCGACCTGAGGCCTGTTGCTGCAGGGCCTCAGGAGGGTCCTCAGCGGTGACCACGCACGTGGTCTTGCACATCGGAGTCTAGATTTCTTGTAGGGTGAATACCTTCACCCAGGGTGCGCCCGTCGGCTGGAGCCATTGCCCTTTGTCGGTTGGTGGGCCCATCCGGCACAGCAGCTGGGTGGCCGCCCCTCTGCAGGCGCCGTGGGGCTCTGCCCTGTCCTGGCCTCCTCCCCCTCCTCGAAACCTCAGCCTCTGCCTTGGCGTCCGTCACCTGCCTGCCTGCTCCCAGTCCCCATAGGATGCTCCCACAGGCACCCTGAGGCGGCCTTCCTGGGATGGCCCGTCTCATCCATCCTCGTGGGTGGCTGCCTCTCCACCCAGCCGCCCTTGTCAGGTTTACTGCGATCCTCCAGTACACTCCTTCTTTTACATGTCCCACTTCCGGTGGGTCCCAAGCCTACCACTGTGTCTCTGTCCCCTTGCCCAGCCCCGGCACGACTCAGCGTCCCCGCGTGCCCTTAGAGCCCGGGCCCAGCACTGCCTGCCTTGGAAGCGGGGCCCGTGTGCATGTCCACCTGTGTGGTCTGCGAGAGGTCTTCCTGTCTGGCGTCACTCACTTCCTGCTTCCTCCCCACTGCTGCCCAGAGCAGCTGCATCAAGGTCACTGTCAACCCTGTCATGTCTGGAGGCCGAGTTTCTGTCCCCACTCAGCCACCTGGCAGGAGCTCTTGGCACAGGCACGTGCTGTCTTTGGAAACCTGGGCCACAGAGCCATGCTCTCCAGTCCTTTGTCCCTCTGGCCACCTTGCATCTATTGCTGCACCCCCTTCCCACCTGTGGGCACTGCGGGCATTGTCGTGGGCCTGTGGCCACGTCCCTTTGTGCTGTCCATGCCCGGCTTTTGTGGTCATTGGCTCCCTCTCAGCTCCCAGAGTCACGAATCAGGGCTGACTTGTCACACCAAGACACTCACCCCGTATCTCGAACGTCCAAGGAGCTGGTCCACTTAAAAGCCAGAACCCAGAGCAGACTGCCCCCACCCAGCCTGCTTGCTGCTCCCACGGTGGGAGCGGTCCCACGTTCCCAGCATGCGGGCCAGGCTCTGGGATCGAGCTGAACTCTGCTCTCCCGACACGGCTGTGTGGTGTGTCCTGGCTGACCGTGTTCCTCGCCTCGCTGTCCTCACCCGGGTCCAGGCCCCATCCCTCACCTGCTTGATGGTCTCCCTTCTCTTTGCCACCCTGGGGTGTCTTTTCAAACAGCAGTGGGAGTCACCTTCACGTTTAGAAGTCAGCCACCCATTCCTCTTCTCCGAGTGCCCGGGCTTCCCCGGTGACGGCAGGACGACTGCAGGTGCGGCCGGCTGCCCTGCGTGCCTCCCGGCACACGGTGCCTTGTGCCCTTTGCACGCCCTGTGCCCGTGGCCTCAGCGCCTTCCTGCACTGCCCAGGCTGCGCCCCGCCTGCCCCTGCTGTGTCCTCTGGGGCACCGACTACCTCAGGTGGTCACTTCTTTCTTGCCTGCCTCCCCTCAGAACGTCAGCCTCCCTAAGGGCTCTGTCTCTCACGGGTCAGTGCATCTCTGCTTGGCCCTCAGCACGGGCAGGAGGCGGCCGGGCGGCCCTGAAGGTGCTCTCCTGGTGTCCTGTCTGGCCTTGCCCCCAGTGGGGCTCTGTGTGGTCACCCCAACATTCCTCGTTGCGTCCGTAGACCCAGCAGGGCCTCCCTCTTGTGGGGAGCCCACCTCCCCTGCACCCCAGAGCAGCGCACAGGCTCCCACCCCTGTTAGATTCTGGTGGCAGACTCTGCCCTCCTTCCGGAGCCAGAGTCCTGGGGCTGCCACTCCTCAGTCATTCACAGCTGGGAACCTCGGCTCAGCGTGTCTGGGGGGAAGCGGGGCACAGCGTGAGGGGCTGGGGCTGGGCCTGCCTCCGTTGGGAAGCCTGTGGTCTCCGGTCCCACTCGTGTTCTGGTTCCCACCTGTGTCTGGCCTCAGGTTGCAATGCCACCAAGCGACTGCTGTGCAGAGACTCTTCTCTGCGGAGGACACTGGGGTCCCGGAAGGAGCACTGGGCCCAGGGGGAGGGACGGGTTCCAGCCTCGGCTTCATTCCTGCTGTGGCACTGACGTCTCTGAGCCTTGGCTTCTCTCCCCGGTGTCCTGCAGAGCGGAACCCCCACGCGTCGTGAACGCTCATTCGCATGTCCTCCCCTTTTCTGGCAGGAAACTTGCTGTCTTCGACACGTGGAGTGCCCTGGCCGTCCACGTAGCCATGGACAACACGGTGGTGATGGAAGACATCAGTAAGTGCAGGAAGGCAGGGTCAGGATGGACGGGACTCGGGGAGTGGCCACTGAGCACTCACCCCGGCCGGGCTCCCAGGGCCTTGCCTGGGCGTCCTGCCCGACAGCCGGGCACCCTGAAAAGAGGCCCGGGGGCCCCAGCTTTCCTCACAGAGGACAAGGCGACAGGGAAGGGCCCAGGCTTTCTACAGAGCTGGGTTACTTAGCACCCCACGTGGGTTTGTCCTTGCTGAGTTGCGTTCATGTGCATGGTGCACCGCTGAGGAAGGCAGGAACAACTTTCCAGTGCCGCCCTCCCAGGCTGGGACGCAGCGTGGAGCTGGGACGCAGCTCTGCCCCTTTCCGGAAGGATCCCCTGGAAACCTGAAGGAACTGGGTGCACGTGGACGCTTAGAAGCAAGCGTTGCCCATGCGGCTGCTGGTGTGGAGCGTGGCCGCGAGTGTGCACGTTGGCTTAGAGGGGTGCTGCTTCCCCACCGGGCCTTGGGGCCCCGTTCCGGGGATGCGGTCAGGATTGGGGAGCCAGGGGTGTGGCTTCTTAGTAAAGAGCGGCCCTGGCTTCCGCGGCTCTGAGGACCCTGGCAGAGCCCCTGGCCCGGACAGTTCTGTCTCCCCAGGGGGATGAGCTGGGGGTGTGACAGAAGGCTGTCCTTCCTTCTTTCTGCCTCTTCTCATTCTGTTTCTTGAAATTTCTTTGAAACATTGGAAAGTTCAGAAATGCAAAGAAGGGGGGAAATCGCTTGATTTTACTGCTCAGAAGTAGCCCGTATTGCCCTTTAGACACACTTTCTTCCGCTGGGTTTTCCCCCCCAAAAACGCAGAGTATCGTGGCGTTTTCTCCTGCCGGTAAGAACGTCACTGTGTCTCAGTCTGTCGGCGCAGTGCTCCGTCACACCGTGATTTCCTTTCTCTCAGTGTTGGGGTCCTCCTTTGCCGTCCCCAGGGCCTAGTCCTACCCTGGCTGGTGGTTCTGGGGCAGTGGCCAGGAAGGGGCAGGGGACACGCACCTTCCCAGAGCCTCTGTCCCTTGCAGGGGGGTGGGGGGCCCCCTAGGTCTCTCCTGGGGTCTCAGTTGTTGAGATCGGCGGTGCCGGAGCTGGGCAGAGACGTGACCCTGCGCTCATCCGAGGAGCTCGTGGGTCTGGCTCCGGCGAGGGTCCGACCTGCATTTCTAACAGGCTTCCAAGGGAGATGTGTGTGGTTGACAGGCCATGATCAGGGCCCCATCTCGCTGCGTCGCGCCCCCCCTAGGCCAGAAGTTGTGTGTGCACGTCACAGGGATGGGTGGAAGACGCCCAGCACCCACGTGTAGGAAGAGCAGCATCGGAACATGACCAGTGGGACGATTTAGTGAGGTGCGGGGTCAGCACAGGCGACTCTGAGCAGCTGGTCCTGAGTGCTCCTGGCTGCAGGGGCCCTGGAGACAAGGGCCCAGGCTGCAGTGGAGGCGGCAGGCTACTTGTCCAGTGCGTGGCTCAGAGCCACCGGGCCGCAGGCTGGGGAGGGAGGCCCAGGGTCTGCAGAGCAGAGGGTGGCGGGACAGTGCCGACTTCTGAGAGGAGCTCGCTGGTGTCGCAAGTCCCACCCAGCCCCTCTCCGGGGAAGAGGTGGCTTAAATGTTCCTGTGCAGATGTTACAGGAAGCCTGCCAGGTGAGGGCACCCTGTGCACCCACCCACCCCTCATCCTCTGAGAGCCCGCCAGGACGTCCAGCACCGGCCCTGACAGCGCTGAGGGTGGGTCGAGTCAGCCCACGAGAGCACAGTGGTTGGTTGGGGCTCACTGGGTCCAGGGGGACGTCACCACTTGAAGAAGATAGTCTGGCCGCGAGCACAGACCGAACTCCAGTGTCATCCAAAAAGGTGTGGGTGGAGGACCCTGCGGCGGGAGCAGGGCAGGGCAGAGTTGCTTGTGGGGGCGGACACGGGGCAGCAACGGAGCAGAGTTGCAGGGAGACCCGAGTCTGAAGAACCCCAAGTGTTAGCCGACAGGTGTGTGTGAAACACGCGTGTTCCTGGTGATGTTTCCGAACTACGGAAGTGAAGAGGAACTTCTGCGAGCATCCCCGTGACAGTAGTGATGACAGCCTGCTTGTGCAGAAAGGCTGTTCACTGGCTCTGCAGCCTCGCCTTCCACCACTGAGCGCCAGAACGTGCTCAAAATTCTGAGACCTGGGTTCAGGAGGTCAGGAAAGGAACATATTGTTCAGTTGTCATTGAGAGAAAGAGTCTAAATAAGTTAAAAATGTTACGGGAGCCCCGGACAGTTACAGATGGGTGCCTGGGACACAGGAGAGCCCATCTGTTGACAGCAGGACCACTGTGACGTCCCAGGCCGCCTGCGGGCTCCTGGGTCTCGGGAGGCGGCCCGGCTCTGCTCGTCTCGAGCCAACCCTTGAGGCTGGTGTGGTTCCTGAGAGACGGGGGAAGACAGTCGGCCGGAGGGTGTTCTCATGACACAGCCTCAAACTCGGAAGCCAAACCCATGCGCGCAGAGATCCTGGTGCATCAAATGGGTGGAAACTGAGTGACGGAGAACCAGAGTGACGCAGCAGAGAGTTGAACGGGTGCACGTCAGAGCCTGGGTTCTGGTGGCAGAAGGTGCCTGTGCTGAAGTGCCCAGAGAACGCGCATAAGCCGAGTGTGGAATAACCAGGAGAGAGACCTGGGCTACCTCCCCGTTCCAGACCTTAGTTTTGGGGTCAAAGGAAGTCGGGCTAACAGACCGACGATCACATTTCGATGCCTCCCGAACTCAGGAGGGAAACCTGCACCTGCTTGGGGTCGGATGATGGAAAGGGGGAGTGAAGGGAATGAGCGCACGCCGCCAGGCTGGGAGAAGGGCGCCAGGATGGACGGGAGGAACCCCAGGGGAGCCGCCGTGGTGACGGCCGCTGCAGGGACGACGGCGCAAAGGCAGAAGTGGGACCAACAAATTCCAGGCTGGCTCTTGGAGACCACAGGTCACCAGGGAGGAGAGGACGCACAGAAACCTGTGTTCAGAAGTTCGAAGGTAAGAGGTGGACACCAGTTCCGATGTGTGGGCTTCCCTGACACCACCACCCAGTGGACGCCAGCCACCTGGAGGTGGCCTCAGACCCCACAGGTGAAGGGCTCTACTTGCAAGGTTGCACCCCTTCCCCCACTTCAGACGAAACCTGTGCTTCTGACCTGATGCTGTGAACTGGAACGGAGGCCCCCTCCCTGGACTGTGTGCCAGAGCGGCTCCCAAAACCGAGAGCATCGTGCTGCTCACGAGATCACAGGCTTATCGGAAAGGATCCAGCTCGGGAACTGCCAGATGGAGGAGCCGCCCTGCTCTGCCGCCTCTCCCCCGGGGTCTCCACATGTCTCCCCCTCACCCCCGAGGCCCCCTGGACCCCTCGTTTGGGTTTCTGTCAGCTGCGTGGTGTCGAGGTGACCGATGGAACCGTTGGCTGCCGGTGGTTCAGCTCCGTCAGCTCCTCCCCAGGCGGGGGTCAGGGTGCCTCCACCCTCTCCTTAGCAACAAGAGGCACCTGAGGCCCCCGGAAGGCGCTGTTCAGGCGGTGCGAGGCAGAGCAGCACCCCGCACAGGGCCTTGGGGCGCCTGCACGTGTTGGGGTGCCTTTGGGGAATAATTTAGTTTTCTTTTGAACGTTTCACCTGATGTCCCGTGGTGTGCTTGAGTGCGACGTTGTTACAGAATTAGGGCTTAGGATTTTGTAATAAAAGAGCTTGTAATGAAAAGGGGTGTTACTCATTACTTGTTTCAGACCCTGTGTGTTTTCTCATAAATCACAATATTGCAGAAAGGTTAAATAGCCGGCGAGTTTTTTTAAAAACAGGGTGAAGCCTAGCTCCCGGTTCTTCCTTTTTCCAGCCATCCGCCCAGCCCCAGCCTGGACTCGCCAGCTCTGGGCGCTCGGTGTGAACCCCACGGCCTCGGCCCCGCGTCACAGGCTGAGCCAGTCCCGCTGAGCCTGGCCCTGGCTGCCACCCTCTGGACCTGCGGGAGCCAGGCCTCCGTGGTCCCTTTAACCCACAAGTCCCGTTTCCTTTCCCTGGTTCTTCCCAGTGTTGGCGTTTTTGAAGCGCCCAGGCCAGCTCAGTAGAATGTCCCACATCCCGTCTCGTTTCCTCACGGTTACAAACGGACCGAGCGCCTTGACCGAGGGCACTGCCCAGTGGTGGGTCCCAGTTTGCTGCGGGCGGCGGCTCCCGCTCCCCCGTGGGGGCCGCGGCTCTGGCCCCCGGGACTGCTGTGGGTGGTCCGAGGGATCGCGGGGTCTTCGCGGGGTCTGCCTCGTGCAGCCCTTCGTCTTCTGCTCGGCCCTGGTGTTGTGCGTCTCCCCTCCTGGGCACTGATGGACCCCGCTGTCCCGCACTGTCCCTTTCCCACCTCGGCCCTTTCGGGAGGAGCGGTGTTGAGAGGCCAGGCTGGTTGCCGGGTGTGCTCTTGCCGCAGGTGCGCCTCCTTCCTGCCACCAGTCCCCTAGTTCGTGTGTGTGTGTGTGTGTGTGTGTGTGTGTGTGTGTGTGTAAGAAGGGCTCCCAGGGCCCTTGGAAGCAAGTTGCTTAAACGTTTGAAGAAGTTACTCCTTGGTGTTCTTGCCTGGGGTGGGTCACAGGAGTCTGGGGACCTGGTTGGGGCTGTGTCTGGCCAGGCCAGGGGCTGCATGGCGCGTGTGGGGGGATCTCTGAGGTGCACGTGTGTTCTGCACTGTTTCCTGCGTGTGCGTTACTGCACATAAAGATGTCTACTTGAACGTGCATAGGAAACGTTCGGTCCCTGTTCTCCGTGGCCGGCGGGGTTGGTCTCATGCTGCGTTTCCCCAGCCGAACCTGTGGTGAGCACCTGGTGTCCGCGTGCCCTGCCCGTGCGCCAGTTTCTTGTGGGAGAGCCGGGACCTGCCCCTGCTCAGCCCACGGAGGCACCTCTCCCTTCTCCAGGAAGGTTGTGCAGCAGCAGCCCTCCCTGTGCAGGGGCCGCTGCGTTTCCGGCAGACTCCGAAGGGCACTGCAACGGCTTCCCTTCTGGGGCCGAGGTCCCCAACAGGCCGTCACCGTGGAGACCCCTGGTGCTTCTCATCCCCCTGCGCCTGGGGCTCACGGACATCAACGAGGCCTACGTGGAGACGCTGAAGGTGAGTGTCCCCTCTTCTGTCGTCTCGCTGACCAGCGAGGGGATCGAAATGCTGTTTGTGTTAAAGCCCCCCCATATCCCCGCCGTGGCCCTGCCCCAAGCCTCTGACTGCCCCTCCTGCTGGCCCGCGCCCTCCCCTAGCCCCCTGCCTCCATTTGTTTCGCTCCGTGGAGTCACACCGACCCCTGCGCGCCCGTCTCCCCGCTCCCGGGGCCCTCGCGGCCGCCCCCTCAGCCCGCCGCCTGCACGGAGCTGAGCGCACGGCAGGTGTCTCTCATCCCCCTTCCCGACCCCTAAGCTTGGCGGGGCTCATTCCCCTCCCCAGGCCCCAGGTCAGGGGTGCCGGCCGCCTGCTCCCACACGCTCAGCAGCCCTCTGTTCCTCCCTCCCCACAGGGCTGCTTTATGATGCCTCAGTCCCTGGGGGTGATCGGAGGGAAGCCCAACAGCGCCCACTACTTCATCGGCTACGTGGGTGAGTGGTGGGTGCCCAGTAATGCCCCAGTCGCCAGAAGCCCAGGGAGGGGAGTGGCCTTCAGGGCACCCCCCCCACACACCTAAAGGCAGCTTGGCCCAGTGCCAGCGTGTCCCACCTGGGCACAGGTGCCTCCGTACGCCGGCCTGTCCCACCCTGCCTCCTCCCCACTGTGTCTCCATCCTGGCTCGTCCTGCGGGCTGGGCTGTGCTGCGGCAGGTCCGAAGTGGGACCCCTGCGTGCTCCCGCTCTGACCTCTGTGTCGTCTGGCCCAGGCGAGGAGCTCATTTACCTGGACCCCCACACGACGCAGCCAGCGGTGGAGTTCGCCGACAGCCGCTCCATCCCGGACGAGAGCTTCCACTGCCAGCACCCCCCGAGCAGGATGAGCATCGGGGAGCTGGACCCCTCCATCGCGGTGGTGCGTCCCCCACACTGTCCCCCTGTCCCTTGTGACCACAGGAGCTGTGGGCACCTGGTCCTGGCATCCTTTGCTGCTGAGCTGGTCGAGGACAAGTCTTGAACCCACCATCCTGGCCCCACAGCCTCCATTACCTGAGGCAGAGGGCCGAGCCACGAGCCACTGATGGAGCCCGTGGAGACGTGAGGACGGTGGGACTGTCCCAGGTCCCTGCAGTGGCGCTGGGAGTGGAAGCTCGGCCCTGAGGTCACCCCCCTGCTGCAGCCAAGTGCAAGTGCGGCCTGGTGCTCACCGTCATGTTTCATTCCAGGGCTTTTTCTGTGAGACCGAGGACGACTTTGGTGACTGGTGCCAGCAAGTGAAAAAGGTTGGTAGTGGCTCCCCTGTCTGCCTGGACAGGGTCCCTGGGTTGTCACCTGTCCCTCCACGTGTCTCTCCACCAGCATCCCGAGGCCCTCACGTGGCTGCTGCTTCTCCATGGTGATTAGAGGGTGTGGGGACCGACACTGTTCAGGAAGTTTAGGGTGCGTTTCCCAGTTCATCCCCTTCCGGTGTCAGGGAGGCGGGCGGTGGGGTTGCCCCCAGGGCTGCCTCCCCCCGGGGGACTGCCTGTGGACGGGCTTGGCGCAGGGCTGTGAGCCCCGCCCCCACCTCATCAGCGTTCTCCTGCCCACAGTGGCCCTTGGGGGGTGGGGGGCTGCACCCCTGCGGACTGCCTCCAACAGCTGTGTGTTACCGACAGCTGTCGCTGCTTGGAGGTGCCCTGCCCATGTTTGAGCTGGTGGAGCAGCAGCCTTCCCACCTGGCCTGCCCCGACGTCCTGAACCTGTCCTTAGGTGAGTCCGAGGCCGCAGGACCACCTGTCGGGTGGACACAGGGCACTGCCTGTTCCACTCTCAGGTGTCTGTGTGCTGCTTCTAGTCTCTTCTCCTTGCTCCCCCCACATCCTGTCCCCTTGCTTTGGACCTTTAAGACTTGTATGAACCCCAGATGCGGACCCTTGGTGATTTGCGTGTGTGATGTGGGGCCAGGGACACTGCTGAGTGTCCCCTCGTTCTGCCCCCCACGTGTAGTCACCGGGCCCCGTGCACGAGCATCTGGGCTTGCTCCTCACGGGTCCCCAGGTTCCGTGTGATCCAGAATGTGCCGGGCTCTCATGGGAGCCAGTCCCGGTCTGGGCCACCGTGGCCACAGGCGCGCCCTGCCTCCCACCACCACGTGGCTCTGGGCTCAGGGCCTTCCTCGCACAGACCCCCCGCTCGCCCCACCTGAACAAGCACGTGGCACACGGAGAGCGGCACTTGGCACCGAGGCTGCGAGCACGGCGGTCCCCTCCGCCCGCTCGGGGAAGGCCCCTGTGAGGACCCGGGTGCAGTCTGCCCTGGGGACGCCGGCGATGGGGCTGCCTGCTGTGGCTTCTCTCTTTGAAGAGCCTAAAGGGGACGAGACCATGTGGGGGTCAGGGGTCGTCATGGAGACCAGCATCCCATCCGACCTGGATGGCACAGGGTCAGCACCCTGTTGGGACTGGTGGCCCTCGCCCTCAGCCATATCAGGTCCCCTGGGCTCTGGCTAGAGGTGTGTCTGCTCCGCCTCCTCTCAGAGAAAGAGCCTTAGTGAAGCACCTGGCTGGCTCACACCTGGAGGCCACTCCCTCCCCTGGGCAGCCTGGTGTCCTCTTGCTGTCTGCCTCCCCCCCCAGCCAGGGGCAGCCCTGGGGCACGCAGGCCAGCAGGTGTGGTTGGTGCACTCACAGCCGCTTGCCTCGCGCCACACCCAGAGCAACCCCTTGTCTTTTTCTTCCAGATTCTTCTGACGTGGAGCGACTTGAAAGATTCTTTGACTCAGAAGATGAGGACTTTGAAATCCTGTCCCTTTGAAAATCCTAGAGTTGGGGGATGTCTCGACTGGTCCTTGCTGGAGGCGCCTTCAAGAGCTCAACCCAGCCTCTGGGTGCCCAGTGCCACCGCCTTTTGTCCATCCTGCCCGCCGCCCGTGCCCGCCGCCTCTGCCCTCGACGGGACTGCACTGTGCTCAAGACCTCACTGCAGGAGGGCCTGCCCGGCCCGGGTGCTGTGGGCCCGGGAGAACAGGAGCCGCTGGGAGCAGCGAGCGGCTGGTCGCTGAGCATCTGCGTCGCCTCCACCCTGCTTCCTGCAGCCTCTCGGTTCTGGGTTAGCTTTGGAATTAAAGTCCTGTGTGAAGTTACTCGACAGACACGCATTTCTGTTGGGCCTGTCCTGGGTCCGAGAAGACTGGTGGCCACGTGAGGCACAGCCCTGGGACTGGGACTGGGCCTGCGCGCCCCCGCCAGCAGCCCGCCCAGGGCTCCTCCAGGGCTGCCCAGTGGGAGAAGGGTGACTTGGCTTCGGGCTTTGGAGAGAGCAATAGCAGAGGGGTGGGGCCTGGTGCCGAGCAGAGGCGCCCCCCCATGTGTGACTCGACCCAGCCGTAGGGAAAGCCCGAGTGGGTTCACCTTCTTGCTGCCTCCTGGTTCCGGCATTTTGAGACATCCGTGCACCATCGCTTGCTTGTCACGCCAGCTTTCCCTGGGTGGGCAGTGTTGGCGGCTGGGTGGGGAGCTGCTTTGGCCTGCGGCCTTCAGCCTCACATGGACTTCGAGGGTCGCAGAACTGCCCTCCTGGTCACTGAGGCTCAGATGGTTTGGGGCCAGGGAGCGAACCCTGGTCGTGGTGCAGGGCAGGCACCCCATCTCTCATCACGCCACCTGGACACGTTTCCAGACTCTTCTCATCACTGACAGACAGCAGCACCTACCGCCCTGAACCCAGCTGTCGGGCCCAGAGCGTGCGGCCCCCACGCAGGCTTCGTGTCCTGGACAGTGGTCTCCGTGGGACCTGGGGCCTGGGGGCTCGGAGGTGGACAGCCTTCTACTCGGGGACCATCCTTGCGGAGCCCCCTCCCACCCTTGGTGTCAGCACTTGTGGAGACAGTGGGCGGGTCCCACCTGTAGCAGAGGACACCCCAGCCCCCGGGTGCTGTTGACGTAAGTTATTTTGCCCTCCCTTTCTCTCTCTCCACCCTCCCGAGGCCAGAGGAAGGCTGGGTGGTCTCCATTCCGCCAGCTGTCTTGCAAAGGCGCCACCCAGCCTGCTGGGCCAGGAGCTCTTGCTGCAGCCCCTGCGGGGGCGCGAATGCAGGAAGGGGTACAGCCTGACCAGGGGGGAGTTGAGTGGTTTAAAAAGGCTCACTGAAGACAGTGTTGTCCGTTCTTAGTCTAGTTTGAGGTTGAGGCGAATAATAAGTTTCAGTAGAAAACAGTTTTGTCTCTGCCTTGACTTTGGCTCAGGTTGGTTGTGCGTGACAGGACGGGAGTGGGCGTTCTCTAAGCTCGTGCCCGAGTCTCAGTGAGGGGCTGTGGCTGCTGGCAACCCGCCTCCCTTACACCGGGCAGGCGGAGCCCGCTGGCCTGGCCCACTGTGGCACTGACCTGGGGTCCTAAAGCAGGAGACGTGTGGAAACTGGGTTTAGGACGAGGGCGTTGCCTGGTTTGATGTCCCTCAGGTGGGCACCTCAGCCAGTCCGCTCACTGTGCCCCAGACCTGACGGGACAATGTGGGGGGTGATTGGCCCGCCTTCAGGCATCGGTGTGAGGGGACCACAGCCAGATGCAAATGCAGAAAACATTCCTGTGGTCCCCAGGGGCAGCGGCCTCTGGGAAATGCTGTTAGTGTCTGCTGGGACCTCTCCACACCCAGTGGCCTCCAGCAAGACACTGTCAGGATCCTGAGGGCAGAGGTCAAACCAAGATGTGGGCAGGGCAGGTTCCTCCCGCCTCGGCCGGCTCCCTCTCTCCGTTGGAGACCCTTCCTGGACAGTCCAGGATGGCCACCTGCCTCACGGTCCCTTTGCTGTGCAGGTGCCATTTACCGGTTCTAAGACAAGGACATAGATGCCTTTGGGGCCACTATTCTGGCCTCTCCGGGGTGCTCAGGGGCACGTACCTACTCGGCCACACCTGCCTGCTGCCGTGACCCTGGCTGGGTGGTTTGACCACACATGTGGTATGTTCCAAAGGAAGGGTGAGGGGCCTCGATTAGGGAAGTCACCCGTTTCTGCCTCCACCCCACTGCCTGCCGCCTGTGGGACTCTGCCCAGCTCCCACCTCTGACCCCACAGCCCTGCGGGGGGAGGAATCTGTGTTGTAGCCTCTGCCTCGCCCCCAACACCTGACCCAGGCCAGAAAGTCCTGCCCGTCTCCAGCCCTTCCCAGCTCAGAGGGGTCTGCGCTGAGCTCTTGTCCTGGCCAGGCTGGGTGCTCGGGGCACGACTTGGACCAGACAGCTCTCTGGTCATCCCAGCCGGGCCAACCGCCAACACCCACTCTCCCCCACAGCTGTGGCCTCTCAAGAAGCACCGGCCTGGCTCAGCCCACACGACCTTGATGGGACCACAAAGGCAGGCAAGTGACTGGTGTCAGGCCTTAAGACATCAACCTAGTTTCCTTTTTGTTACAGACGGAATTATGTAAAGTGAGGCATCAAGTCACCGGAGTGTACCCATCCCCGTGGGTAACCCTGGTACCCCTAAGAGAAAGGCCAGGTCCGTGCGCAGCTCCTGACTGCTGCTCCTCGAACCTCCCCCCACCCCTGTGAGCAGACCAGAGACCAGGAGAGAGGGCCAGGCAGCCTGGGCACGTCCTGCCCACACCCTCCTGCTGAGTGACGGGGGCCTGGTTTGGGGAGCAGGGCCTGGCTGCTGCCGCCCCACAGGACCCCTCTGGCCACACGTAGGTTCTTCCCAGCACTGTCTTGTGACCACTTACAACTCAGGCTTTAAGCAAGCGTCACACGGCTTTTTCTGCCCGGAGGTCGGTGTCCTGGCTGTGAGGGGAGGGCACCGAGGCTCCCTGTTCGGCTCGGTGGTTCTCTGAGGAACAGACGGGCACCCTCCCTCGCAGAGCCGGTGAGATGGGATGGAGTGAGGGCACACTCCCGCATTCAGGACACAACAAAAAGGACAGCAAAGCCAACAGCCACGTTCAGCTGAGGCGGGACTCACACCCCAGGGACACAGCTGGCCGGGCGGGGCCAGCACACAGGGTGCCGGGAGCCCGGGCGAGACTGAGACCAGTCAGTGGGTTCTGCAGGGAGGAAATCCAGAGAGGCCTTCCACACGCACTTGCTGCTGATTTTTATTTGTGCCTGTAAGAGACTCGCATCTCAAACGGACTGCCCCTTCGGCGATCTGTTTGGACGCGGTTCTCGCCGAGCTGCGGTGAGGAGCGCAGTCGTCCGTCAGCGTCCCCGGGATGAGGACAGGGTGGCGTGCCAGACCACGAGGCCCGCGCCCACAGCTCTCGGGAGGCGACCTGGGCGCAGCTCTGCCCGTCGTTGGCTCGTGCACCCCCCACACTGTGCGGGGCGAATACTCGGTCCGTGCGTTTAGGCTTCAACATGGCTCCCATCTTACAGGACACGGGGGGGACAGTCCCTCCACGTCTATGTCCACAGCTCCTCCAGTGGCTTCTGTGCAGTGGCCTGCATGGCTTCCTCAGACAGCATGCGGATCTCCCTGTGGACGTCTTCGATGCTTCTGGAAGCATTGACCATCTGTTCCCATGGAGGTGTCAGGAGGAAAAGAGGACGATTAATGCTTCTCACTGTCCTCAGTGCACGTGGGGATCGCCGATGGGGTCGGGCTCCGGAAAGGCACCGTGCAGGCCCCTCGGGGCCTTAACCGCAGCCCCGGCTGGGCAGGAAGGGCGTTGCTTGTGTCCCTTGGACGAAGCTGCCCGGCGTGCCTGCTGCAGCCCAAGTGCAGGAGCAACACCCCATCCTGCTCCTGCGCCCCGTCCCCGTGCCCCACGTTCCTGCAGTGCCCCCACACGAGCCCCTTCCCAACCGCGAGCGGGGAGCTTGGGCCTGGGTGAGAGGCAGAGCGGCAGTGCCTGCCAGGCCACACCCCGCACCCCCTCCACACAGTGTTCACGCGTCACGTGCTGCGCCCTGATGCAGAGAGCTCGAGGGCCTTGGGCAGCGGAAGGGAGCCAGCCCACGAGAAACTGGTGTCCACCGGGAGGCGACGCGGGGACTGCAGCCCCCTCTTGCCATCGACCTAGGTCTGGGCCACGGAGAGCTCTGGGAAGGCTCCTGGGGGCGCAGACACACGCCAAACCCAGCCCTGCACGAGGTCGGGCGGTGGGGGTGGGAACGGCTCCCTCCAGACCTGCCCTGCCAGACAAGGGAGATGAACGCGAGGAAGACCTGGGAGGACAGACAGACGAGCGCCACTCAGGTCGGGAGGAAACACGTTTTGTTTCCGGGCTCACTCCCTACTGTCTCCTTTCTCGGCTGGTTCCTTGCAGGCGTGGAAGCGTGCTCCGAAAGGGAACCATTTCAGCCTGGTGGGACTGCCTGACCCTGGGTCTAGTGTGAGACACTCCCCCACACGGGCAAAGGCTGGCTGAGGCCCCGTGCTGTCCCCGTCGGGAGGAGGGCTTGTGCTCACCCCAGACGGGACAAACGGCTCAGCACGCACAGAACAGAAACAGGCAGTCCCCTCTGCCATGTGGCGTGTTGACGCCCCGGGGTTCAGACTGCGCAGGACGAGGGTCTGGAGGGAGGCAGTCCCAACCTCCGACTCGAGGACGTAATCGACAGACCACAGGCTGAAGTATGGCTCTTCAGTAATGTGGACGGTGCCATGAGCAGCGACTCGGGGACTTCACATTCCGGGTAACAAGGTCGCGTGGCGGATGCCCAGTAGAGGGTGGGGGCCCAGTGGGGAATTGGCTCGGGAAAGGGCCCACGTGGGCCTGCTGCTGTGTGGCTGGTCTCTGCGGAACCGTCGCCTGACCCACCCACGTGGCACCTAATTCCCACGCCAGGACAAGCCACCGAGGATTAGGATTTGCCCTATGGCTAAGGGCGCCCCACGCTCCCACTGCAGCCCTGGCTCTCTGGGTTCCACTCACCTTCCAGTTCAGGGTCCTGTCCCCTATGAGCTGGTGGAAGCTCTGCAGCACCCGCTTCTGGAAATCCCTGTTCTCATAGCGCTCGAGGCCAAACTCACCCCGCTTCATGGCCTCCTCCAACTCCAGGTGAAGGAACAGGACCAGGTCTGGTTTGGGGAGGCCCACGTCTGGCTGCTTGCACCAGTGCAGGCGGAAGTGCTGCAACAGAGGAACCAACGGTCCCAGAAAGAAGCCAAGTGGGGTCTAACTGTGGTTTCACAATTCACCAGAAAAGGAGCGCTGGCTGGTGTGGCTCAGTGGATTGAGCGCTGGCCTTCAAACCAAAAGGTTGCTGGTTCAAATCCAAGTCAGGGCACATGCCTGGGTTGCCAGCCAGGTCCCCAGTAGGGGGTGTGCGAAAGACAACCTATTGTATCTCTCACACATACATGTTTCTCTCCCTTTAAAAAATAAATACTTTAGCACACTCCCACGTGGACAGAAAGCACTGTGGCGGTGGGTTCTTCACTCACAGCCAGCGCTAAGGCAGTCACGCTGAGGCAGCCCTGCACCCTCTGGCCAGGCAGACAGTGAGGCCACGTGGCACTCACCCTCGAGGCAAACCAGACACAGCAGCCCTGTGGTGGGGAGCAGTGGGCCAGGAAGGGGCATAGGGCCCTCGGTCACATCCTCCCACCCACACATCTGCCACGGTGCTGCCCCCTTCCCACCGACAGGCAGGATGACCACTGACACGTGGAAACACCACACACGTGTTTCCACGCTCACACCACTGTAACTGTGAAGTGTCCCACTGCTGGAGAAAAGGCCACGACTCACAGCCACAAGCCTGGAAGACTTGGGGCTGGAACCCAGCTGTGAGCCCAGGGCTCCACCAAGCTGAGCACCCACCCTGCCGGGCTGCCCCGTGGCCTGCACTCAGCAACCCAACAGGAGGACGTGAGAGACCAGCCCACGAGCGACCTGTCAGTCCTTGCTGTGTCTTCCTCCCACAGACAGAACTGGAGCCCTGCCCGGTGAGCCTCCGTGGGCTCGGCATTGTCCCGCAAAGCGAAAGGCCGCTGCCTTGGCTCCTGGTCAGGGCGCCTGCCTGGGTTGCAGGTCGGCAACCCATCGATGTTTCTCACATCGACATTTCTCTCCCTCTTTCTCCCTCCCTTCCCCTTTCTCTAAAAACAAGTAAGTAAAAATTTTAAAAATGTACAAAGAACGAGAGCAGCCTGTGCTTCACAGGAAACTGTCCTCTGAAGGAGGGTCCCAGCCAGCTGGGGAGAGCTGCAGAATGAACAGGCTATCACCTGCAGCCCGTGGTGACTTTATCGTCATGGGCCGTCATCATGAGGTGACCCCATGCTCCCTGAAGAAGCCTCGTGACAATGAAATCAAGAACGTTTCCAGGCCAGGAAGCAGATGCAGGAGCCTAACCATGGCACGAGATGGAAGGGACACTTGAGGATGGGCTGCAACGGGACTGTGGCTCAACCCCACAGCCTCTGAGGCACTGAGGGACATCACGGAATGACTGCTGGAGAACTTTTCTGGGGTGAGGTTACGTTTTTAAAAGTTATTTTGGGGAGGCTTCCAGCCAAGATGGAGGTGTAGGTAGATAGGCTTTGCCTCCTCACATAACCAAAAGGACAACAACCAATTTAAGAACCAAAAACAACCAGAACTGCCAGGACATTGAACTGTACAGAAGTGCAACAACGAAGGACTGAAGAAACACTCGTCCAGACCAGTGGGAGGGAGGAGACGGGCAGCCAGGGCGGAGAGAGTGCGCGGCCAAAGCAGCTGGCGGAGTGGGCGGTCCCACGTTTGCATGCGGGTAAATGGAGGAACAACTGGGGAGCGAGACAGACCGCACAACCCCAGGTTCCAGCACGGGGAAATGAAGCCTCAAAACCTCTGGACGTGAAAACCTGTGGGGGCTACGGTGGCGGGAGAAACTGCTGGTCTCTCAGGAGAGTCCGTTAGAGCGGCTCACGGGATCCTAGAACGTACACAAGCCCATCCACCCTGGGATCAGCACAGGGCAGCACGTGGAAGGGCGCGGTTCACTTGAGGGCAGCGGAAGACGTGACCGAAAGCTACTGGGAGCCCAGCAAGCAGCGCTGTTCCCGCTCTGACCCCTCCCCGACAGGCAGCGCCACGGACGCAGCGACCTGGGTCGCCCCACCCTGGCAAATACCTAAGGTTCCACCCCTTACGATGTAACAAGTGCGCCAAGACAAAGAAACGGGGGCCAAATTGAAAAACATCAAAACTCCAGAAAAAGAACTAAGCAATGAGGAGATAGCCAACCTAACAGATGCAGAGTTCAAAACACAGGTAATCAGGATGCTCGCAGAAATGGTTGAGTATGGTTGCAAAACAGTGGAAGAAGTGAAGGCTATGAAAAGTGAAATAAAGGAAAATGTACAGGGAACCAACAGTGAAGGGAAGGAATCTGGGACTCAAATCAATTGTTTGGAACAGAAGGAAAAAATAAACATTCAACCAGAACAGAATGAAGAAACAAGAATTCAAAAAAATGAGGAGAGGCTGAGGAACCTCCAGGACAACTTTAAACATTCCGACATCAGAATCATTTTCGCCAGAAGGAGAAAATGAAGAACAAGAATTGAAAACTTATTTGAAAACATAATGAAGGAGAACTTCCCTAATCTGGCGAACAAAATGGATTTCTAGGAAGTCCAGGAAGCTCAGAGTCCCAAAGAAGTTGGGCCCAAGGAGGAACACACCAAGGCACATCAGAATTAAGTTACCCAAGATTAAATATAAAGAGAGAATCCTAAAAGAAACAAGAGGAAAGGAGAGAGTTACCTACAAAGGAGTTCCCATCAGACTGTCAGCTGATTTCTCAAAAGAGACCTTACAGGCAAGAAGGGGCTGGAAAAAAGTATTCCAAGTCATGAAAGGCAAGGACCTACATCCCAGATTGCTCTATCCAGCAAAGCCTTCATTTAGAATGGAAGGGCAGATCAAGTGCTTCCCAGATAAGGTCAAGTTCAAGGAGTTCATCATCACCAAGCCATTATTATATGAAATGTTAAAGGACTTATCTAAGAGAAAGAAGGTAAAAAATTATGAACAGTAAAATGATAACAAACTCACAACTATCAACCACCAAACCTAAAAACAAAAGCAAAACTAAAAATGAACTAAGCAAACAACTAGAACAGGAAGAGATTCACAGAAATGGAGATAACGAGGAGGGTTATCAGCGGGGACGGGGAGGGAGGAGAATGGGGGAAAAGGTATAGAGAATAAGAAGCATAAATGGTTGGCACAAAATAGGGGGAGGTGAAGAACAGTATGGGAAATTGAAAAGACAAAGAACTTATGGCCATGAACTAAGGTGGGGGAATGCTGGTGGGAGGGGGATACAGGGCGGAGGGGAATAAAGGGGAGAAAAAAAATGGGACAAATGTAATAGCACAATCAATAGAATATACTAAAAAAAGTTATTTTGGGGGTGTGCACTGGAGCACTTACGAAGCAATGATAGAGTGTGGTGGGTCGCAGTGTGGCTGGTTAATCATCTCCTCTGCTGGTACATATCTGAAACTTTCTAAACAAAAAGCAGAAGGGAAGGGGGCAGTGCGGCTGCTGCCCCTCTGCCAGAAGGCCAAGGAGAAGCCTGCTGTCGGGCCACTCTAGACAGGGGACGGGAAAGCAGCTGCAGCTGCACAGGTGCTCGCCGCTCCCTGGACGAAGGCCAGATTCCCAGGAAGGAACACGAGGACCGCAGGAGTGACGGCGCGACGCCCAGGCTCGCAGGCCCGAACTGCGCTCTGGACAGTCACACCTGGCGGCGTCCACCAGGCTGGGCAGCACTCACCTCTTTGGCGCTGGTGAAGGCGACACCAGAAAATGCGTATCTGTCCACGACGAGTGTGACACCCTGACTGAGCTTCTCCTTCATTAATGGCCTAAAATACAGAAAATGCTTCTGAGTCACAGACCTGGCTCCACAGCCCCCGAACTGTCACCCTGAGGACACGGTTCAGCAATTCAGTCACCACAGGGGTTATGGGACAGTGACTTGTGACTTTACTCCTATTTAAAAAGCTCTGTATCTCTTCTTAGAAGATGCCAGCAAAGCCTGACAAGAAAGACAAGTCCCCTGACGAATCCCAGGCATCAGAGAACAGAGGGGTGGGGAGGGCTGGCTGTAGCCAGGAGGCGATGCGGGGCATGTGCCTTCCCCACGGGTGGGAGGCCATGGGCTTCTCACCCAGGTGACAGCAGCCTAGAAAGAGGTGCAGAGACCGAGGGCTGACATCAGCAAGGAGCACTGCTTGCACTTGGGGGAACAGCAGGATGTGTGACACCAGGGGCCTGGCGAAGCGCACGGGAGAGCTGGGGTGGGGGGGCCACACCTGCCCCAGCCCGATGCAGTCCTCTCACGGCTTTGCCCACAATCTCAAACCACGGAAACGCTACCCAGTCCACAGACAGGAAGCACGGCACGTGCAATGCAGAGGTGCGCACCTTTGTAAAGAGCGAGGGAGACGTCCACAAGGAGATACGAACCAGTCCTGACAGGTCGCTAAGAAAACAAAGTACAAACGAGTGCACACGGCCAGCCACCTCTTCTACAACAGAGGTGAACCAGGATGACTCATGTGGACCTGTTTTGGTAAAAAGTGAAAAAAAAAAAAAGGGCGGGGACACTATTCCCCATGGAGTAGTACAGGTGTTAGAAGAGGGGAATGGGCTGGGCAGTGACCTATTTTGTATGGTTTTGACGTTTAGAACCATCTGTTTTGTGTATTCAGAAACCAAAGCTAAATCAACAAGGATGGAAGAAACCCTAAATTGTATGGTCGACATCGCACATGGACACGGCACTGTCTGTGCCCTCCTGCTAAGGACAGAGCTGTGGACCAGCCCTGGCCACAGGGCAGGCTCCGAGGAGCGGGCTGCAGGCCGGACGTGGGGGGCCGGGAGCCCGGGGCGGTAGGCTGGGTCGGCGCGGACTCCTGAGCTGCCCCTCTTACATGCAGGGGATGCCCGAGACCAGACAGCTCCGAACCCTGCACACACTGTTTTTTCCCTGTACATACATACTTCTAAGTTTAGTCCATAACTTAGGCAAGTTCACAGATAGACTCGTTCCTGCCGTATACTGACCTCAGCGTACAGCATTCTTTCCTTGAGTGAACTTTCACCTTTCACTTAGAGGAAGCCCTTTACGGTCTCCAGTGAATCCGAGTCGCCAGTTCCTCCCCCCAAGTGAGCTTTGGGGCCACTGTGAAATAGAGTAAGGGTGACGTGGACGCAGGCACCGCCATGCCACGATGGCTGGTCTGATGGCTGCGGACTAACCAGCGGACAGTGTCCACGCTGTGGAGATGCTGGGCAGAGGCCAAGTCATGTCCCGGGAGGGACGGTGGACAGCTCAAGGTTTCATCCTGATACTCAGAATGGTGCAATTTTAAAGCTCTGAATTGCTTATTTCTGTAATTTTTCATTTAGTATTTTCAGACCATGGTTGAGCGTGGGGAACTGAAAAGTGAAACCACAGATAAAGCAGCGACAGACACAGAGGAGATAATCCCCCACGAGCAGCGGGTACACTGGTGCCCCGAGGTTGGTTTCTAAACACCATTCTCCACTATAAGAAGCCTAAACCCCTCGTTACAGCAAAATTATGTTCTCCGCACTCGAGGCCTAGGAAAGCAGCACGTGGGCACAGGAGCCAGCCTGGGGAGCCTCCCGCCAGCCGCCTGTGGAGCAGCCTGAGCAGCCAACAACAGGAGTGGCTTGTGGCCCACCGGGTGAGAGAGAATTGAGCGTCCACACTGACGCAGGATGGCTGGGGAGCCGGGAAGGCTCCTTCTCACACAGAGCCCACTCTCAGGAGTGGGAGGAACGGGGTCCGAAAGTCACCATCTGAAACCACACGGCTGCCCAGGACTGTCAGCGACTGTGACAGTGGACGGTCAGCATTTGCTGAGGAGGGGGTGTTCACACAGTTCTGTGGCACTTCCCCTTCTGTTAACAGAAGTCACTCAGTGGGAGGGCCTGGCCAGCGCCCTCCTCACAAATGGCCCAGGGGTCCTACTGCCGACCCAGTGCCCTCAGGACCAGGCACTGCTTCTGTGGTGTCCCTGCCAGAACCGCACACCTAAGTCTGCTTGCGAGGCAACAGCAAACAAATGCTGCGCCTTATAATGAACAGCCTGGGAGCCTTTTATAAATGTGGCAAATGTTAATTACAGGGGAAGGTTGGTGAAGGGCAGACGGGAATTCTCGGTACTATTCCTACAACTTTTCCAGTTGATTGGAATAGCTGGCCGGCAGGCTCTGGTAAAAGGACGTGGGCAGGGGTCTGGAGGGCGTCGCCCTCACCGTGGGTGAGATGCCTGCTGGGACCACCACCTCCCCAGTTCAGATGCGGCAAAGCTAAGGATGAAGATTAAATCGCTGGAGAGAATAACCAGTTCCCCACAAAGTGCTTTAAGTACCAGGGCGAATTCCAAACAGGGGCTCACCGAGCACTGCCTGCCTGGCCAATGACACGCGACCCCCCCCACACCAGGCCTATGAGGGCACTAGTGTGGCAGAGGGCTGCACAAGACCAAGGACACACAGATGGTAGACAAGGGTGCCAGTAGTGAGCTCTTGCATCTGACCTGTCCGCCAAGGACTTTCAGGTCTCAGAAGCACAGACAATAACGGCTGGAATGGCCTGCAGGGGAGCTGTGGGCGCTGTGGCAGAACAGAGTGACAACCAAGGTGCACGGTCCTCCACAGCCCAGACAAGATCGCTATTTAGGAAGTAGCTAGCATTATTTCTCATTTTTTAAATGGGCTTATATTGTTTTACAGAGCCACAAAAACCAAATCAGAACAATTGTATCCATAAACTGCGTATGTAAAATTATAAAACTGGTCTCAGAATCTTAGATTGGGAAAGGCCTTTCCAAGCAACACAGCAAGTGAAGCAGAGAGAAGAGCAGGCTTCCCTGGAAGGAGGATGCAAAACCCCTGCTGTGAACACCCTTCCAGCAAGCAGGCTACGGCGCCGGGGCAGAGTGAGGCAGGGCGGCCTCTGTCAGATGCCACGGGCCTGCCGGGCAGTTAGAAAGCGGCTGCGAAATGGCTTGTATGGTGGGTCCCCATTTACTTAAAATGAAGCAACTCCAATGACGTGTGCTGTCTACCTACAACTAAAGGGAAATAGGAGCCTCAGAAAACACATGCCCCATCCATCAGCAAGCAGTTAAACGTTGAGAGGAGGACCCTACGAAGGTGGTGTGGACGGGACGGGAGAGGATGGGACACTAACCCGAACCGTAAACTTCAGTTACTTGAAGAGCCAAACAAGAAGGCCAGGGGAGCAGGAGGAAGGGACAAGGGTACGGAGCAGGCGAGTACTTTTTGATTAGCTTTTCTGCGTCCCTAAAGCTATCGAAAGAAAAATCAACTAACTACAAAGAAGGGGCAGGCAGGAGGAAGGAAAGCCATTAATCATGCTCTCCGGGAACACACAGCCATTAGACTCTGGTCACGGGCTGGCGAATAGAACCGGGTAACTGCCCGTGCAGCCTCCACCTCCCTGCCAACACCTCCCCCTCCTGAATGAGGGTTGAGAAGGAGGGGCATTGCTTTTACACTTGTTCCCAGCGGTTCGCAGAGAAAAGCAGGTGCACGGCGTGGTCCTCCACTTCGCTCTTCTTTTTCAAGTAAGAATTTAGAAGTTTGCCAATTTCAGTTGATCTTTCTAAAAAGAAAGAGAAAAACCAGAAAAGTGAGGCTTTCCACTTAAATTAGGATAGTTCGGGCTGAACTTCTGGTCCTGGACTCAAGTCTAAGTTCTAGTTTTGCTTTACTGCACCTCTCGGCAGCTTGAGACCTGAGGCCACAAGTTTCCCAAGAAGGCGCAGCTGGAGGCAGACACTCTGGCGGGAAATGCTGGGGGCGGGGCTACCTCAAGGCGAGCGTGTCTAACATTTGCCGACGGACTACCCCAAGATCAGGACGACATTCAAAACAGCATTTCCCCCACTTCTTTATCCTGGTTTTGTGACCTTAAGCTGTCTCTTGATTATCTGAATAACGATACTTTTAAGCACTTTCAAGATCAATATTTTACTTTGAAAATTAAAAATATGCCACAAAACCCTTCAGAAGACAAATAGCAAAACAAAACAAGACGCTGGAACAGGGATTACAAACAGCGCCGGCGAACTTCTGTGGATGACAAACAGTCCGGACTGCGAGAACAGTTTCTCGGGTGTCCACGCCCTTCCCACCGTGCCTTTCCCTGTCCCCCGGCTACGGATCAATGCACAACAGCACAGACGCAGCGCAGCTGAGGGACAGGGCACAACGACCACAGGAACCGCTAACTAGAAAGGCGACAGAGCAAAGACGGCGCCCGCGGCGCTCAGCTAAGTCTGCTTCACCCGGGCCGACTAAAGCGAGGAGGCCGGTGAGGCTCGTTGTCTTCAATCCCGGACCGCTTCAAAAGAGGCGACTTCCCTACCCGCCCTCAGCCACAGCCGCTGCAGATTCGGGAAACGGGACGGGGCGAGCTCCGCGGACACATTCGGTCCCTGGGCCCGGGCTCTCCCGCTGCCCGCGAACCTCCAGCTCCCCGAGCTTTCCCGCCTGCCAGGACCGCCCGCGCGCCCCACCCACCCGGGAAGCACAGCAGCTCGGCGCGGTGGCCATCTGCGCGCAGCGCTTCCACCAGCTTGCGGCTCTGCGTGCTCTTCCCGGCGCGGTCCATGCCTTCCAGCACGATGAGAGCGCCGCGCCGGCCCGCCATCGCGCGCCTTCTGCAGCCCTCCTGGGGCCCTGGTCGCTGCGGTTCGGCAGGCCGCCGAGAGCTCCTATTGGCTGGCGTCAGCAGGGGGCACTGGGACTGGCTGCCATTTCCAGGCGTTGATCGGATTGGCTAGGACTGACCGCCCCTTCCGGCGGAGTCTCCGCCTTCTAGGACGGAAGCCAGGCCGTCTGATACTGGAGCCCGCCTTCTAGGTTGCACTCCGAATGCGGGCGATGGCGCGCGGTAGGGTGCGGGGCCGGGGGGGGGGCGGGCGTCAGCGGCCAGTCCGCGTGGAGTTGCGGTGGAAGGGCGGCGCGGGCCGCCGTCGGAGCCTCCGAGCAGGACGCGTAGCTGTAGCGCGCGCGGGGCCGCAGCCGCTCCGACGGCGTCCTGCAGCGCGGGCAGGGCTGTCTGCACCGGGCACACGGCAGCCCTAGAGAAACGCTCCTGGTCACTTTCGGCCCTACTGCTCGAGCCTTCAAAGCTCCGTGACTCCCACTTGCAAAGACGACAGTACAAACCCTCAGAGAGAGGAGATAAGGGATTGTTTCGTCTGTGTCCCAGTCTGTCCTGTGGGTACCGGCCAGGAGCGGGGGAACGGTCACTGTTGTGGAGAGGCGACACGTGTAGCGTGAGACGAGCCCTGGCATCTAGAGAGCGCCTAATAAAGTTCGCTGTTATGCCTCAGGGACATCAAGCTGCGGGGGCATCGTCCAGGTGACACTGCGCACTTAGGGGCTGCCTTTCTCTCCCAACAAGGGCACTGTTCTCACGGGAGGGTCCTGTCCTCCGACCTGTCTAAACCCAACCCCTCGAAGGCCCGTCCCCGATACTGTCCCATTGTGGGGGCACAAATATTCAGACCCGAGCAAGCCCGGATCTATGTGTCCCTTTGGGTTAGGTTGCCCGTGACAGGCGCTAGGGCAAACTTTGGAGGCCACTGTTTCAGGGAGGTGGGCGAGCAAAAATGTAGACGTGAGGTTCCAGGCTGTTCTCCAGTGAACTGTTGGAACCACCTGCCTCACTGCTGCAGAGCGAGAGGGCCTCTGGGGTTGAGAACGGCAGAGGCTTCCCGCCAGACCGCCCCCTGCCCTGTGCTCGCGCTGTGGCTCTTGGCGCATTTTCGACCTTTCCTTCTGTTTCTGTCGGTGGTTTCGCAAAAGCCCCTGATGGCAGTGTTATCCAAGATACCTACAGCAGCTTTACGTTTTCCTGATTGACCCCCTCCCTAATTTGGTCTTGAGTTTTGGAAGAGTGATTATATTGCTTCAAATTATTTGCTTCCCCTCTTGATGTCGAGCCTGGCCATGTGACTTCCAAACCCTGCTGTACAGTAACCTCAGCACTAGTTCAGCCAGAAGCTTCAGCAGCAGTTACTTGTGCGGTCGGCCGGTGCCCCTCTTGACCCCAACCTGGGAGCAGCAAGTATACAATGAGGGCTGCTTTTGCACCTGCATTCGCAAATGTTCATGTCTGCCCGGTGAGCTAGAATGAAGACATACAGCCACAGTAGCGCCACCAAACAGAAACTGTTGTGACTCAAGTCTTGGAGACATCAGAGACTGCTGGGTACCTTGTTACTGTAACACAACCAAATGAAAGCTCATGACAAAGACTTGCCTAATACTGCCTTATGTAGGTAAGCAATATCCCGTCGTCCGACTGATATCTTGCTGTAAAACATCCATCCTGCTGTCAAAGGGATGAGGGGGTTGGAGTAGGTGACAGAAGAGAACCCTCCCAGTGTTGGGCAAGTCCCATGACAGCCTTGTACCACATCTGTAGGACCAGCTCACCAGGCACACAGGAACATTTGTGAAAGCACAGCCTTTCTGGTCACTCATGAAAATGGAGGGGACCTGGCTGATGGGGCCTTGCATGCTGGGTGGGGACTGGGTGCCCTTTTAATTGGGGAAATTGCTAAGCTAGCGTGTGTTTGTTATTAAACTGCAACAAGCAACTTTGTTTCCACCTCTTCCAACATGTCATGCTTCTTTTTTATTTTATTTATGTATTTCTAGAGAGAGGGAGAGAAACAGTGATGTGTGAGAGAAGCATCGACTGGTTGGTTGCCTCTTGCACGCTCCCAACCACGGACCTGGCCCACAACCGAGGCATGTGCCCTGACCAGGAATCAAACTGGTGACCCTTAGGTTCACAGGCTGGTGCCATACCAGCCAGGGCTCTCTTCCTTTTTTAGTCAGGATGCCTTTAACTACACATATCAGAATACCAGCCTAACTGGTATTTAATTACCTCACATGACACAAAATCCAGATGAGGCAGCCAAGAGCTGCTTCTGCTGCTCAGTGACGTTGAATGTCGTCAAATGGTGAGAGTGCCTTAGCAGCTTTCTTGGCTTTTCCTTCCTGGTCACTGTGACTGCAGCATCCCCAGGCCTGCAGTCCTGACCTTGTGGCCCTGACGCGTTTCGGGGCTGGTGTGGCGCAGTCTGCCTGGAGCGGTGTGAACACTGCATCTGTAGGTGCTGGGTCTGTCCACGCCACCTTCTGACAGGCAGGCAGGCGGGAGGGTGCCCACTCTGGAGGACAGGGCAGGATGCTGGGTCTGAGTGTGCCTGGGGACAGGTGAAACAAAACTGGACCTAAGCTGGTAACTGCTGAAATTGGCCAGTGGGCGCCTGGCGTTCAGTGGGTCCTACTTCTGTGTTTGAGGTTTTCCACTGAAAAACGGCCTCCTGGTGCTGTGTCTCAGTGTGCTGCACCTTCCGCCTCACGAGCGCTGTGGGACGCGGCAGCCATCCCCCGGTCTCTCGGCTGGGCTGACGTGACAAACACCGCAGGCAGTTCCGGAGGCTGGAAGGCTGGTGTTGGGCAGAGCTCTCCCTCTGGGGTGCAGACGACTGTATCCTCACTGGGCCTTCCCGTTGTGCGGGTGTGTGGGGACAGAGAAAGAGACCTCTGGCGTCTGCTCCTTTTAACTTCCTCTCCAAATACGTTGGGGGTTAGGAGTTCAGCCTCTGAATTTTGGGGTGATAGCCAGTCCATGGCACTCACCTGCTTTCAGAAGTGTACTGGGTGCATCACTGCCCTGCCAAAATCCATTTCCCAGCCTCCCTTGCAGTTGGATGTCGCGAGGAGACTAAGTCACCAGCAATGAAATGTGAGAAGTGGCACGTGCTCCTTCACACGGCAGACTGAACACGGCCCCTCTTCTCGCCCTGCCTTCCGTGCAACCCAGCCTTGACCACCAGTGAGGCCCTTTGGGAGCAGACACCATGCGGTAAGGAATCTGGGTTCCTGTGACCCGCGGGCATGGCTGTCTGCCCTGGACTATTACATAAGAAATACAGTTCTGTTCTGAGCCACTGGATTTGGCCGGGTTCCTCGGGAAGAGTAGCTTAGCCTTCCCCTAAAGCTCTGGTTCTCAACCGGGGGACATTTTGATTGTCACAACATTGGTGGGGTTTCTCACAGCATCTACTGAGTGGAGGCCAGGGATGCTGTAAACAGCCTACAAGGCACCTGACAGCCCCCCACAGCAGAGTATCGGGCCCCAAATGTCAATAGTACCTGCTCTAGAGTATATAGCAATGAAAAAAGATAGTAATGGAGTCATCTCTCATTTTGGCAGTTTCTACACAGGGTCTCTGTATGAGAATTCATCACTTGTGTGAGTGAAAAACTGCGACCTGAGAGAACTTATTTTTGATATATATGAAGGGCATGATATGTGACTTATTCTCTATAATAATAAAAAATTACGTTTTTAGATGAACCGCATGAAGACCAGTTTCCCCATGGATAATGGAGAAAGGACACACAGAAAATGATAGGACAGCTCAGAGTGGTGCAGCTCAGTGGGCTGCGCGCTGTCCTGCAAATCGAGGTTGCCAGTTGGGCCCGCAGTAGGGCCACAGGTCGGGGTTGCAGGCCAGGTCCCCGACTGGGGGTGTGTGAGCGGCAACCAGTCCATGATTCTCTCATATCTATGTTTCTCTCTCTCTCTTTCTCACTCCCTTCCCCTCTTTAAAAATAAATAAATAATCTTTTTTAAAAAGGAAATGCTAGAAAAACAAATAGTCGATGAATACATAAGCTTATGTTTAGCTTCACTTAAAATCAAAGAAATACAAATGAAAACACTGAGGTGGTTTTATGGTTACTTCTTTTCTGTCATGTTAGCAAAGATTTCAAAAAAAGCCCGATGCAATCAAGGTTTAACAAGCGCAGGAACATCCTCAGTGGAGTGTCAGTTCATTTAAAAGTATCGGTACTTAGAACGTACAATACTCTTTGAACCAGCAATACCATTTCTTTTTTTATTTATTGATTTTAGAGATAGAGGGAAACATCAATGTGTTATTCCACTTATTGATGTATTCATTGCTCGATTCTTGTATGTGCCCTGATCAGGGATTGAACCCACAACTTTGGTGTATTGGGATGATGCTCTAACCAACTGACCTACTTGGCCAGGGCAGCAACACCATTTCTCCGCATTTATCCTAAAGAACTAGTAAGACTATGTGGTAGATTAAAGATGGTCACAATCTTGGTACCCCTCCCATTGGGAAGTTGTATCTAATTTCTCCTCTCCTCAAATCTGGCTCGGCCCCAAAGGCTTGCTTAACCAATAGCATGTCTGAGGTCTTCAGACAACCAAGGTGAAGTCACAAAGAGTCTTGTAACTTCTACTGGGGCCTCCCGGAACTCTTCAAAAGCCTGGAGCTGCCACCTGGGATCCCTGGCCTAGAGACACCACATGTGGGTGCTGGCCCATGGTGCCAGTTGGATGCAGCCCTCCAGCCACCCCAGTAATCCCTATGGTATCACAGAGAAGAGCAGAATCACCCAACTAAGCTCTTCTGGAACGCTGGACTCATAAACACTGTGGGCTGTAATAAAATGGTGCTTTTAAAACACTAAGTTCTCAGGTGGTTCATTATGTGCCACCTGGGAAAAACAGGTAATTGGGAAAAGCAGATGCCTACAGCTGTATGAACCAATCGACATTCACCAGAGCATTATTCACAGTAATACTGTACATCTGCAAGGAGCTTGGTAAAATGGGGCACACAAACACAATGAAGTCTACCTAGTAAACAGGATGATGTAGAATTGAGCAAAACGTGCCTAGAATTCATGAAGTATATTAAATGAAAAATGTACGTATTGGGCAAGTGGGTAGTGTGACTCACCAAGGAGAAAACAAATGGCCCAACTGAAAAGTGGGCAAAAGATCTGAATAGACGCCTCACCAAAGCAATACTCCTGGCAAGGATGCATGTGAAAAGGTGCTAACATCACATTGTTGGGCAATTGGAAATAAAAGACACCTCCACACTCTTACTAGAATGACAGCCCGGAGGACTAACAAATGCTGCCAAGGATGTGGAGCCGCAGAAACTCATTTGTTGTTGATGGGACTGCAACACGGTGCAGCCACTGTGGAAGGCAGTTCGCAGTTTCTTATAAACCTAAGTGTAATAGCATAGAATTTTCTAGCATCACAGAAAACCGTGTCCAAACAAAACCTGTACATGAATGAACACAGCAGCTTTATTCATAATTGACAAAACTTGAAAGGAACCTAGATGTCCTTCAAGAAGTGAATGGACACACTGATACCTACAGAAAATGAAATATTTGGCCATTAACAAGGAAGCTGCCCTGGTCAGGTACCTCAATTGGTTAAGAGTGTCATCCCAATACGCCAAGGTTGTGGGTTTGATCCATGGTCAGGGCACAAATAAGAAGCAACCAATGAATGCATCAATAAGTGGAACAACTAACCGATGCTTCTCTCTCTTCTAAAATCAATACATTAAAAAAAGAAGAAGAAAGAAGATATCAAGCCAGGAAAGGGCACAGAGGAAACATAAATGCATATTACTAAGTGAAAGAAGCTAATATGAAAGGGTTACATACTGTGTAATTCCAACTATGTGACATTCTGGAAAGGCAAAACTATAGAGACACTAGAAAGATCTGTGGTTGCCAGAGGTTGTGGGGGGAGGAGGGAGGAGAACATGGAGTACAAGGTACTACTAGATTCTGCATGATACTGTGATGGTGGCTACTTAACATAATTGTACAACAGAGTGAATCCTAATATAAACTACAGACTTCAGTTAATAATAATGTATTGCCCTTTCTGGTGGGGCTCAGTAGGTTGAGTGTCAGCCTGCAAATCAAAAGGTTTCAGTTCAGTCCCAGTCAGGGCACACGCCTGGGTTATGGGCCAGGTCTCCAGTTGGGGGCGTGCGAGAGGCAACCAAGCAATGTTTCTCTCACACATCTGTTTCTCTCCCTTTCTCCCTTCCTTACCCTCTCTCTAAAAAATAAAATCTTAAATAAAAATAATGTATCAGTATGGTTTCATCAATTGTAGCAAGTGTACCAGATCAAAACTGTTTATAACAGGGAAAACTGTGTGTGTGAAGGGGGTACACAGAAACTCTGTTTTCTTAGCAATTTTTCTGTGAACCCAAATCTACTCTGAAAAATAAAATCTATTTAAAAAAAATCCACTGGTGTGGCTCAGTGGATTGAGGGCCAGCCTGTAAACCAAAGAAAGGGTCCCCAGTTTGATTCCCAGTCAGGAGACGCACCTGGGTTGCCAGCCTGGTCCCCAGTAGGGGGCAAGCAAGAGGCAGCCACACATTGGTGTTTCTCTCCCTCTTTTCCCCTCCCTTCCCCTTTCTCTAAAAATAAATGAAATCTTAAAAATACTTATCCACTTAAAACAATAAAAAAAAAGGGTAGTATTTAGTTATGTACGCATGCGTGTGGGCGTCTTCTCATCAAGCATTAAATGGGGCCAGAAAGAATGCAGGGAAATTACAATTTGGATTAAAAAATCCCTGTCCTTTCCAGAGGTGGGGAAACTCCTTTATGAGTTCCTAAATAGTTTGAATTTGTATAATAAACAAATTGACAAAGACCTTTCAATTTTTTAAAATTTGGGAGTTTAGGGAAGCGCTCAGGAAGGGAAGTACACCTTTAAACATGCATTTCCAATAAGGCATCTGCTACATTGGTTAGGGGGCCGCCATCTGAATCCCAGGGGACGACGAGGGGTGCGGTTCCCGGCCTAGGCTGCTCCCCTCCAGGGGCCAGCTGTCCCTCGGGCATGCTGGGCGGGCGGAGGTCGCGCAGAGTCCCTCCCCCAAGACGCCCCGGGGGAGACCAGCGCTGGGTCCAGCATCGTCCCCATTCTCACAGACACGTGGTGACCTCGTCACCCCGTTTTTCTGCGCGCACTCGGTGCACTCGGGGGATCCTTTCAGCCGCGGGATCACGTTCGTCACTACTCGCAAGCACCTGCTCTGCGCCAGACCAGACCCAGGAGAGGGCGGTGGGGGCCCCGGGCCAAGTGCCAGCGCCACTCAGGCAGAGGTGTCCAGGGAATTAGGATCTGGATTCCCCGCACCCACGCTTCTATGCCCCCAGAGAAAGACGCGCGGCCCGGAACCCGCTCCCGCGCCCCTGCACACACCTCGCGGACCGGAAGCCAGGGGGCGGACCCGGCCGTCATCGGCCCCCTAGCTGGCCAATCCGCGCGCGCGGCTCATTAATAGTGAACGTACCGGCCCCGCCCTCCATCTCTTGCTGCTACGCCCGCCCGCGCAGCTCCAGAGCGCGGCCGCGAACGAAGATGGCGACCGCCATGTACTTGGAGCACTACCTGGACAGTAAGTGCCCCTTGTGTTCTTCGGGCCACCGCCAGCGCGGGGCCCTCCCCGCAATTTACCGCCTGCACACTAGGGTCCGCGCGCGGACCCCGGGGTTTGCGGGGCCAGCCGGACGGCCCGAGGGCAGCCGAGGCGCGCGCGAGGCGGGGCGGGTACGAGGGTGGGGCGCGCGCGGGGGTAGCGGCGCTGGGTCCGTGGGCACCGCCGCGCCAATTCTAAGTGCGTCACAGCGGGGCGGAGCTAGAGTGCGGCTGGGCCGGTCTCTCCCCGATAGACCCCGCCCCTCGCCGATCAGACCCCGCCTCTCCGGCAGGCCTCGCCCCATTAGGCCCCACCCTCCTTGGTTAGGCCCTCTTCCAGTCCCCGACCTTCTCCCCGATAGGCTCCTCCCCCAATAGGCCTAGCCCTATTAGGCCCCGCCTCCGGCGCTGCCCCGCCCCTCTGAAGTCTGGTTCTCAGGCCTCACCCTTACTGGCTTTTGGCCTGCCTCCCACCACTCAAGCCTTAGAAAGTGGTCGGAGGCCCAACCCCCTTGGACTCTGGGGCAGACCTGGGAACCCCGGCCTTGGGGTTTCTGGAGTCGCCGAGCCTTAGCCTGTGATTCTGGAAGGTAGGCAGGTGATGCTGGGGTGGAGGGTCTCTCAGGGCACCTGCTTTTCCGCGAGGGTACTTCTGGGGCTGATTCAGTTGCCCAGGGGCCACGTCTGTGAGGCTTCTCCAGGAGTCGTCCTTCTGCCTACCTGTAGCTCAGGATGGACCCTTCTGGCCATTCCTGAGCAGATGGTTACTCTGCATTTCGCGGATGCTGAGGACCTTGTCAGAGTCACACACGTTTTGGGTCTGGCCCTGGCTGGGGCATGGAGCACTGTGCTGCACCGGGGCTATTCTTGGTCACTCAGGCCTGGGTGTCCCACCTGAGGCTGCTGAGTAGGGAGTGAGTCCTGCTCTGGGGGAGACAGTGGGTATCAGCTCCCCCCAAGGGGGTCACCCAGTCCTGGCCATTTGTTCTCTCCTGGCATATTCTGAGCACCAGTCTGGTGGGAGAGCACACGGAGGGGAACCCTTCCTCCACTGTCATGCAGAGGCCTGCACCCAGGTGTCTGTTGGAGAGCATGGGGCTTGCCCTTCTTTGTCCAGCCCCCTCTCCCGGGGGCCCCGTGGGCAGGTCTGAGGAATGTGTTTGTGGAGGCTCAGGAATGAGGTCCCTGTTTGCTCCTTGAGCTCCTTCTGTGTCCCAGGAAAGCAGACACGATCCTTGTTTTCCTGGAACTCACTTTCACATGGGCAGATGGATTTTTTAGAGCTTGTAGAGGTGCAAAAGCCATGAAGAACCCGTCAGGTCTGCAGAGCCGGTGGTGGCCCTGCCCTGCAGACCCTGCAGAACTCGGAGGCTTTGCTGTGCGTGTTCCTAGCTGAGGAGCTGGGGAGCACTGGGGCTTTAAGCAGCAGCTTTGAAAGATTAGATTGAGCTCTTGAAAAGATCGCTGGCACACGGGGAGAGTGGAGGGAGGTGAGGACTGGACGCAGGAGCCCAGTTGGGGACAGTTGGGGCTGTGCAGGTGCGCGGGGAGGTTGGCTGGGACTAGGAGGATGGCAGTGCAGGTGGGTGGGCAGCACGCGGTGTGTCCTCCACCTGTGGAGGCCCAGGCTGTCTGGTTAACTTTGAGTGAGCTAAACCTGAGTGGAACTAGGAGTTTGGTGCCCCAGCGGTATGACTCCGACTGGCATGCTCAATGGCCCCGTGTGGCCAGTGCCCGCACCTTGGGGCAGCACAGAGAGCACTTGCATCCTGGTGTAAAGATATCTCTGCAACTCCGGCCTGCGTTGCCCAGGCACTGGATTTCAGAGTGAAGCGGGGAAGACCAGAGGGGATCCAGGGTTTGGCCTGGCTGGCTGTGGTGGGGTGACCTACACAGGAGGGGTGGGGGGGCAGCTGTCTTCCTGCCCATGCTCACAGCTCATATCTAAGTTCCCCTCTAACCTCCCCAGAGCCGGTGGCTTCAGAAGTGGGCCAGCCTGTTCCTTGCGTTGGGCGTGCACTTGTCTCTCTCCAAACAGGAAGAGAAGAGAAGGAGGTGTATTGCCTGTAGACCGTAGGTTTCAAGCCTAGTAGGCAGATTTGTGGGCGCCTACTGAGAAACCCACGTCCCTGTGTTTCAGGTATCGAGAACCTTCCTTGTGAACTTCAGAGGAATTTCCAGCTGATGCGAGAGCTGGACCAGAGGACAGAAGGTGGGCTCAGGCCTTCAGTACAGCTGAGGAGAGGAGGCACCAGCACCCTGGTGTGGCACGGGGTGACCAGAGGACCCGGTGCTGTGGGGCTGCAGCCCTGCCCTAGGCTGTGGCTTCGGATGGCGTCGTGCAGTGTGCTGACACTGGATTCTTACGCCTCTCCAAATCTACACGTATCATCCTCTCCGAAAGTCAAAAATATTCGTTACCTTTTCTTTCTTTTAAAAGATGCTAATTTCAAACTATGTGTGCATAGTTTGAAAAGTTAGATAGTTCTTTCTGCTCTCTTAGTATTTAACTCCCTATTTCTAAGCATGACATTTTGCTGGTATTTCTTATTTTATTCCCCGTCAGCTTCAGACTTTATCTGTTTGGTTTCTACGGGGCTTTGCTTCTCCAGTTGCACCCCACCCAGCCCATGTACCCCCCACCCCATGTCCTGGGTGCCGGGGTCTGGAACCAGCAGTGTGCTGCACCTGTGCCGGCACCTCCGTCGGGACTGCTCTGCGGGCGGTTTGCACCTGAGCCACACTGCACGCTGTGCTTCCGTGACCTTTTTCCAACAACTGAGCTTTCGTTGGAGTTCCTAGTAGCGCTGATCATTGGCTTTCTTTCCCACATCCTGCGTTTTCGGTATGTCTGCTACACCAAGTTCTGCTCTGGCTCTGCCTGCTCTGCGCTGGGACTTCTGCAGATCCCTCCGTCCTGTGGGTCTGTCTGCCCGGTGCTTTCCGGGCCTGCTGCATAGGTGGGCGCTGGGTTTTTTTGGGAGCTCCCTTCTCTCCTCTTCGGTTGGGACCCTGTTTCCTGGGTCGTAAACGTCCTCTCTCTTGATTTAACCCCCTTGTTTCAGAGAAGCTTTTCCCCTGGTAGCCACCTGGAAAAGGGTACTTGGGATGATACATTTCTTCTAACATTGTGTGTCTGGAAATGTGTTCGTTCTGGCCTCACGGTCGACTCCTGGTTGGGTGTAGCCTTTCGGGGTAACCGTCACCCCCTAGCACGTGACAGGCCTTGCAGCCTGGCCACTGGTTTCCACGTTGCTGTGGAGAAATCTGAGGCCATTTGGATCCCTCAGTCTTCGCACACGTGATCTCCTTACTCGTCCTGGTTGGAAGGTTTGGGCTGTCTTCTTCCCTGAGGCTTCATCTTCTGTGACGATGAGCTTGGGCGAGGGTGATTTTCCTGTTTTCATTTTGTTGGAGCAGTTGTGGTTTTTCACTAGGGCACAGCATCCTGACTAGTGAATAGAGACTTCTTTTGTTAGGAAATGCAGATTTACATTCAGAAATAAGCACAGACAGTTGCAGTTATGACCTAGTGAGACTCACCTGGTGAGGTGGAGCTTCTGGCAGCCTCGCTGGGGCCTCCACCCTGAGTCCCACCTGCAATGTCATTTGCTCACCTCCGAGCCAGGGTGAAAGCTGTGTCTGCCCCACCTGATGTCAGTGAAACACACAGGTGTCCTTTGTGCGTCCCTTTTGTGGATGAATCGATGCTGTTCCGTGTGGTGGCAGCTGGTTCTTTTTCATTGCTGGACCACAGCTCACTTACCCGTTTGAGGGAGGACTGGACAGTTGGGTTGTTTCTTGTTTTCTGCAGTTAGGATGTTTTCCCACATGCGTCCTGGCACCTGAATCTTCAGGGCAGGAACCTGAGGGTAGGGTGCCAGGTGTTGAGTAAGGTGAGCACACACCTCACTGTCCATATGAGGACTTCTGTGAGTCCGAGCAGGTACCACGTGTGCTCCTGGGACAGTGGCTGTACGCAGGATGGTCCTGGGCACCTCACCCTGGCTGGAGTACCTGCCCAGCCCCGTGATGCTCCGCTGTCTGTGGACACGCCGCTGCTGTGGAGGGCTGTGCCCACGTGTCCCCACCCGCAGTGCTCCAGGGTGCGTGCCACTCACTTTGCTGACACATGGTGTTGTCAGGCTTCATCTGTTGCTGGTCTGCTGAGCGGGTCCTGGCGTCCTGTGCAAGGACGAGCTCTCCACCCTTCCCCTGTCAGATAAGAAAGCGGAGATCGACCTCCTGGCTGCAGAGTACATCTCCACAGTGAAGACCCTGTCCGCGGAGCAACGGGTGCAGCACCTGCAGAAGATCCAGAGCGCCTACAGCAAGTGCAAGGAGTACAGCGATGACAAGGTGCAGCTGGCCATGCAGACCTACGAGATGGTGAGGAGGGGTGTGCGCAGCTTGGGCTCGGGCAGTGGTGCTTCCAGACGAGCGCGGATGGGGCCGTGGCTGTGTCTGGTCTTCATGGCCCTTTGCTTATTTATTTGGCTGGGGAAACCATCCTTTTTATTTACTTTTTTTGAATCCTCACCCACTGAGATGCTCAGAGAATGGGGAAGTGGAGAGAGAGGGAGAGAAACATCAATTAACTGCCTCTCATGTGCACCCCAGCTGGGGAGCAAACCTGCAACTTAGCCATATGCCCTGACCAGGAATTGAACCCGTGACCCTTTGATCTATGGGACGATGCTCCAGCCAACTGAGCCACACCAGCCAGGGCTTGTTTTCCTTCTTACTCTGTTTAGGAATCTGTGTGTTCCTCAGGTTTTGAAGTCCAGACTTGGTCTCAGATGTCCTAGTCCATTGCGTGTCATAGCTCTGTGTCTTGGTCCTGCTGACCATGGTTTTTCCCAAGCAGGGTTTGTGTGGCTGGGGTGTCTGAGACGGCCCTTTTGCACACTTGGACACGGCGACCTCGCCATAGTGAGCTTTGTGGGGGGAAGGCTCAGGGAGAAGCTCAGTGTGGCACGGTAGGCTGGTGTTGGGCTGCTGTTCCTTTCCTGTTACCTGTGACGGGTGAGGTCCTTCTGTGCAGGTGGACAAACATATTCGGAGGCTCGACGCGGACCTGGCGCGCTTCGAAGCGGACCTGAAAGACAAGCTGGAGGGCAGCGACTTTGAGGGCTCTGGAGGACGAGGCTTAAAAAGCAAGTCTGTCTGTTTTCTCGTTGTGTGTTGCTCCTGACCATGATAAACGTGCCAGGAGCCAGATGTAAATGTCGTAGTTAGGTGAATCCTGTCCTGCCTTCCTGAGCGCTGTGATGAAAGCTGGGTCCCCCTTGTCTTCCAGAAGGTCGAAGCCAGAAAGAGAAGAGAGGCTCCCGGGGCCGAGGCAGGAGGGCCTCAGAGGAAGACACTCCAAAGAAAAAAAAGCATAAAGGAGGGTGAGAGGCCGTTTCTTTTCTCTTCCTCCCCACACTGCACCATTGGTATTTGCTCGGTAGCAAAACACCTGTGGCAGCAAGGAAATGCTCACATGCCCCGCAGGGCAGGAGTTCTGCGGGCTTTCTGTGGGCGGGTCCGTCCACCCTCGAACCTCGAAGCAGCTCTGCATGCGGCCAGTAGGCGCTGGTGCTCGGGGACGGCCTGGCCCGCCCGGCACGGGTGCAGGAGCGCCGGCGGCACCGCAGCCCCTTCCTGAGCCGTGCGACTCACAGGCGGGGCTCAGCCGCCCTGTAGTCACTGCCTGTGACTCCGCTGATCGTTTGACATGTAGACGTATTTTTGTACACGTTATCGTGTGGTTCCGTACGTTGAACGAACATGTCACGTAACTCGACCTTGAGGGCTCCTTCAAGGCCGCCTCCCACCCGCCGCCCCGGACGGTGGCATTGGCATCTCAGAAGTGCCGTTGAGACTCCAGAGAAGACGGGGCGGCCCCAGCTGGCTTCTGTGGGGACGCGTCGGACAGTTACGGGGTGAGGTCAGAACAATTGGGTGTTGACAAAAAAAGGCGAAGGTCTTCATTATGAAACCTAGTATTTAAACTTTCATCTCTTAAAAACACCCACTGCCAGCCTTTGTGCTGTGAAGCAATGCAGGGATGCAGAACGTGACGCAACACACATGTCGTTGAACGAGGTGCTGCGAGAGGCACGTGCCTGTGCCCAGACCAGCACGGCCCCCACCTAGCGCAGTGGGTGCCCCGCGCTCTTCCTGTTCTGTGCGCATCAGTGCGGTCCTGGACCTCAACCTTCCAGGTGACTTACTGAGGAATAATTTACATACAGTAAGGTGTCCTCATTTTAAGTATATGGTTTGATGCTGTATTCAGTTTCTTTACAAAGTTAAGGAAATGTTTGGGCTTTCTGTTTCTTCTTGAGTTACTTTCCTAATGTGTCTTTCAGAGATTTGCTATTTCATGCAAGTTGTCTGATTTGTTGACATCAGGCTGTTTATAATGTTACGCGATTCCTCTGGTTTTGCAGGGTCTGCCCAGCTCTGACACAGTAATGTATCCCTTCTCTCATTTTGTCTGATTGTTTCAGAGAACTTGCTTTTGGCTTCATTGTTTTTTTTCCCCTTCTGTTTTCTGTTACATTTATTTCTGCTCTTATTTTTATTATTTCCTTCCTACTACTTCACTTGGATTTACTTTGCTTTTTTTCCTGTAGTGTTTTAAGTAGAAGTAGCTTAGATCATTGATTTTCATACCTTCCTTTTCTAACAAGTATTTAAAGCTGTAAATTTTCTTCTAATTTCGGTTGTAGCTACATCCTACAAACGTCGATATGTTCTTTTTTTATTCCATTCTGAATATTTTAAAATTTCCTTGGTGGTTTTTCTTTGACCCATAGCTTATATAGAAGGTTTGTCAGTTTCCAAGTACAAATTTTGGGTTTTTCGTGTAACTTTCTGATTTCAATGTCTGTTTAAACGTTGTTGTGATCAGAGAACATTCTGTAATTGAAATGCTCTGCAGTCGGTTAAGACTTGGGATGTGGTCCATGGTCTGTCCCGCCAGACGCCCCGGACGCATTGGGAAGCCCGTGTGTTTTGCTGTTGTGGGATGGAGCGTCCTGCAGACCTCACGTGGCGGGGTTGGTGGCCTTCAAGTCTTCTGCACTCTTCCTGGTGTCCGTTCCATTCTGGAGAGTATTGAGAGAGGGTGGCTGAAATCTCCAACTATGGATTTGCTGGTTTCTCTTTTCTGTTCTGTCAGGGGTTGCTTCAGGCATTTTAAAGGTCTTGCTTGGTTCTACGTACATATTTATTTATTTATTTTTTAAAATAACTGCCTTCATTAACATTGTAATTTATTTATTTATTCCTTGTTATGTTCTTCGTCTCGAAGTCTGCTTTGTCTGACACCAGTGTAGCCCTCCGCTGCTGCCGACGAGTGCCTTTGCACGGTGTGTGTCCCCTCCCCGTTGCTTCCCCGACGGCGTGTTCGTGCTTTTGTATTCAGAGTGGGTCTCCTGAAGGCAGCAAATAGTCTGGCCTTGCTTTTGTCCAGTCTGACAGCCTCTGCCATTCCCTCGCAGTATCTGGAGTGTCAGCTGTTTCACACAAGGATCTGCACCGGTGCTCTGCCTCCTGCTCCTGTGCCTGGTGCTGCTGGGAAATTTTAACTTCCAGTGTGATAAGCCCCTGGGTAGATCAGTAGATCGATGTGAAGATTTTAGGTCTGAGCCAGGGATTATCTTAAACGGATTGTAAGCTGTGAGACAGAGCTTCGTAGTCAGGCCGCGTGGTTCCGGTTTCCAGACCCTGTACTTCTTTTTGTGGATGCAGATTTCCATCCCGTGCCATTTCACGTCTGCCTGGGGAACTTCCTTTACCATCTTCACAGTGCAAGTATCACTGAGGGTGGCGGATTTTCTCAGGTTTTGTTTCCCTGGGAATGTCTTTATTTACCTCCGTTTTTGAAGGGTATTTTCAGAGGCTATAGGAGTTGAAGTGGACTTTTTTCTGTAAGCACTAGGGATGCTGTCCCGCTGTCTTCCATCTTGCATTGATTATGATAAGAAGTTACTGGCAATTCTTTTTTTTAGATTTTTTTGAAAGATTTTTAAAAAAATTTTTAGACAGAGGGGAAAGGAGGGAGGAGAGAAGGAGAGAAACATCAGTGTGTGGTTGCCTCTCGAGTGTCCCCAACTCAGGAACCTGGCCCACAATCCAGACACGTGCCGTGACTGGGAATCAAACCTAACCTTTTGGTCCGCAGACCAGCACTCAGTCCACTGAACTACACCAGCCAGGGCTGGAATATTTTTTAATTTATTTTTTTTGTTATTTTTTAAATCTTCACTCACTTGAGGATGTTTTTATTGATTTTTTTAGAGAGAAGAAGGGTGGGGGGAGAGAGAGAGAAACATCGATCAGTTGCCCCCTGTGCTTGCCCGGTCTGGGAGTTGGACCGGTAACCTTTTGGCTCGTGGGACAGTGCTCCAAGTGTCCGGACCACCCGGCATTGCTGTTTTTTATGTTTAAGGTTTTGGTCATTAGTTAAATTGTCCATGGATTACCTTATCTTTTGTAGGTTTGTTTTTAAAATTTATAAAAAAACTTCTTATTAAAGGGCAAAACAGCAAATATTTTAGGCTCACAGGCCAAGTTATTTATGTTGCCACTCAACTGTGTTGTTTCGTATCAAATCGTGTTTCAGAGGAGCTTTGTTTACAGAAACAGGCAGCCAGTCACAGGCTGTGTTTTGCTGACCCACAGGTTAGGGCAGCCAGGACTCTGGGGTTGGTGAAGGCCTTTGGCTACGGTGTGACCCTTCCGAGTCCTCTCCTGCAGGCCTTCGGTGTTCCTGGCGGTCGGACGGGAGTGTCTGCCCTGCGAGTGAGCGCTGGGAGATGTTGGGCTCCCGGCTGCCTGGCGCTCTCTGCCCGGCACTCTCTGCCCGGCCTCGGGGTTCTTGACCTGTGCACAGGGAGCGTAGTTTCTGGCTAAGGACTCAGAAAGGTTTCTTTGCGGATTTCTGGAGCGAGTGCTTCCTCACTCCTGCTTTCCGGCACCCTGCCCCCGAAGCCTGGCGGTTTCACGCTCCCTGAGCTTTGACTTTTCTCCTCCGTTTGCAAGGGCAAGATGTCGTGCCATTGGCTTTCCCCTCTGCGGGCTGCGCAGGGGGGGGGGGGGAGTGCCTGCAGGCGGACTCACCTCCTGCGGATGGCGGTGCTTGCCGCCCTGTGCCCGGGTCTGGAAGCGGTCGTTCCGAGTGTTTTGTCTGGTTCTCTAGTGGCTCACGGTAGGAGGACAGGGCCAGTACCTGTCACTCTGTTATGGTCAGAGGAGAGGTCTCTTTCCCTACTTCCTCCAGGTGAGTCCTGCAAGTCTCCTTCGTGTGTAAGTTTCCCTCCACCCCTCTCTTTTGCTCAGCCTTCCTTCAGAAGGACTGTGACTGGTGGGTTTCCCAGAGCCTGGATTGCGACCACTTGTCCTCCTCGTGCTCGGAGCTTTCAGTTTGACCTTTGTCTGGGAACACAGTCTGTCTGTGTTCTGGCTGAAGCCAAGGTTCCGTAGATCTAACCTGCTTTGGAGGGCATTGGAAGTGCACCTGCCTTGGGGTGGACATTTTTGTTGCTCAGGATGAGCCAGCAGGTGGGTAGACGGGGCCACGGTGACAGATGGAGGTTTCTGTGTGGCCCGAGGATGGCTGTGACACTGAGGTGCAGCATTAACGCCCACTGATGGGCCAGTCCTTGTGGTCTTTGTGGCTTTCAGGTAGAAAGAGTAAATCCTGCCTCTTCCCAGAGACACAGCAGAGGGTGGAGGCTCAGCCAGGCCTGCAGCCCACATGGGTGGCATGCATGCTGGGGGGATGCCGCCCATGTGGGGGCTGCGTGGCGGCCAGGGACACTGTGAAGCCTGGCGTGTGACTGCAAAGGCGCAGGACCTTCCTAGACGGGAAAAGGTGAGGGGTGATGCCCTTTGGGAAGCAGACCCCTTGTGTCCCCTCGTGGTGACGTTGGCACTGTCCTGGCCGGCTGCTGTTGCCCAGCCTCCCCTGGGCCCGGTCCCCTGAGGAGCAGTGCGCGCAGCCCGGGTGCTCGCAGCCAGGGGCGGGCCCGCACCGATGGAGCACACTGTGTGGCCTGCAGCCTGAAGCTTTGTCTCAAAAATACTGAAACCCACTAAGAGTAGGTGCCTGGTCCCTTCCCTGTGACAGGTGGACGTCTGTCCCACCTGCCCCGCTGCAGAGCTGTGGGCAGCGCTGGAGGGAGGAGTGGGTTCAGCGGGATGCTGGCTGGGCTGCGGGTCAGAGACCCTGAGGGGAGCGGAGGGTGAAGCACGCTGGGTCTGCTTCCCGGTGGGCGGTCAGAAATGTCCCTGCTGATGGTCAGGCCGCTGGGTGGGTGGAGGGGACTCCCGAGATGTAGATCTCCAGGGAGGGTGAGGGGAGCCAGTGGGTTCCGTGGGTTTCAGGGTGAAGAGGGTGTGTGGGGTGCAGGTGGGAACACACCAGCCCTTCTCATGGGAGGGACCAGGAGAGAGCTGGCGAGGGCAGGCCTGTTCAGACCGCCAGCCTGTCTGGGGTGGGACTTGAGCAGGGGGCCCAGGAGGCCGAGGGCCTGGTGGGGGAGCCCTGGGAGCAGGTCCTGTCCCCGCAAAGGGGCTGCAACTGGACGGCTTCATGTGCCCAAGTGGGCCTGGGCCCCATGCCAGCAGGTGAGCACTTTTTTCTTCAAGGAGGTGCCGGTGCCCCCACCTTGTCTGGAACCACAGGGACCATGCGCCCCACCTGCTTGCTGCTCAGCGCTGTTGTGTCCCTGCAGGTCCGAGTTCACTGACACCATCCTGTCCGTGCATCCCTCCGACGTGCTCGACATGCCTGTGGACCCCAACGAACCCACCTACTGCCTCTGCCACCAGGTGTCCTACGGGGAGATGATTGGCTGTGACAATCCGGACGTGAGTGGCGGGCACTTGAGATGGGAAGCTGGACACGGCAGCCTCTCCCTGCGGGGCCCCGGGTGGGGAGGGGCTGGGGTAGCCATCGCTGTGTCTGGCACGCAGCACCCTCACTGAGCTCTTCCCTCCACCTGCAGTGTCCCATCGAGTGGTTCCACTTTGCCTGTGTGGATCTGACCACGAAGCCCAAAGGAAAATGGTCAGTAGGGGGCACTGCTGTCTCCTTGAGAACACGTGGGAGAGGGTGGCTGGGCCTTCCCCGCTGGGGCTGCTGGTGCTCTGGGTGTGGCTGTGGGGACCCGGCTGTGCCACATGCTGGTCCTTGGTCCCCGGCCAAGTTGGTGAGGGCCATCTTCTGCCCTCCTCACCTGGGACACCTTTTCTCACATTTGCACACACCTGCGTTTCTGCTGTTCTCAGAGCAGGCTCTCTGACTCTTCTGGGCGAGGCAGAGATAGCCCTAAATAGAAGCGAGGAGCGAGGGCTCTTGTCCACTGGGGACGTTTTCCGAGGTGAGGAGCACAGCGTGGAACGGATGGGCCCAGGGGAGCGGCGCTCTGCCCATTCGGGGATGTCCATGCCCAGGACCAAGCTGCTCCTTCCTGCACCCTGGCATTCAGCTGTCCCCGTGATGTCGTTTACAGCAACCCCTGGTTTCGTTTCCTCCTGCTGGAGTCCTGGAGGTGTTGCCCTCCTTGCGTGTGTGTGGGGTCGGAAGCCCCAAGAACAGTCTGCCTCCCTTGGGGCCTCAGCAGGTGGTGGAGAGGTGGGGGCTCGGTGCCTCCGCCGTGTCGTTGTCCCAGCCGGCTCCCTGGGCCCTGGGAGGCTCTGGGAGTCTGAGGAGGGGTGCAGCAGCCCTGGCAGTGGCCTTTGGCGTGGGTGATGGGAGTGTGACGGGGCTACAGGCGGGGCCCTGGCAGGTCTGAGCAGCCTGAGGTGGGCTGCCTCCAGAGCCCACGGAAGGGGTGTGAAGCAGTGGGAGGGTGTTGGTTAGTGAATCTGGGCACGCTGGGTTTGAGTTGTTTTGGGGCTCCTGGTGGAAGAGTTTAGCCAGCCTTGGAAAACAGTTTTGCCTTTGGGAGGACAAGCAGAGCCGGGAGGCGGGAAGGGACCCAGCCCCACCGTCCTCCTCCCAATTTCCTTGTGGTCGTTTTAGGGATTCCCGAGTGTGCAGGCTCCTTTCTGCCAGTGAGATGTGAGCTGACTGCCTTGTTATCAGCGTGTGTGCTGGGCTCGAACATGATGCTGGGCGCAGCTTCTCCAGGGCTTGGCTGGGTCAGGGGTACAGGTCAGGCAGGGCCAAGGGGCAGGGGCCAGAGGGCAGGGGTAGGGTCGGGGCAGGCAGGAGCAGGCGCGTCCTCAGGGTCCACTCACTACCACAGGCTGGACCTGAGTGAGCTCAGCCACACGGGAATCAGCTGCTTCCTGATAGGGAGCTGAGGTGGAAAATGGCGTGGTGGGGAGGGGCTGGGGTGTCCCTCGTGTCCCTGTGGCTGCGAGGTCCACGAGTGACCCAGAGCGTGCCCCATGTGTGAGGCTCCAGGATTTGCTCAGCCTGCAGGGCGGGCCGAGAGTCCGGGCTGCCTGGTTCGGCATGCACGCCGAGCTGCACCCGCGCAGGCCTCCAGCTCGATGGCAGTGTCGCCTCCCTTTTGGTCACGGTGACCCTTTAGCTCGATCGGGAGGGATGCTCATGGCTGAAAGCGGTTTTGCTGATTGATTTGAGTCTATCAACCTCGAAACAGACTTGCCAGGTAGAGCGACTTGCGGAGGAGAGTTTTCTGGCGGGAGAGCTGCACACTGTGTGGGGGTCTTCATCTGGTGCTGCTTCCCCGGGAGCCGGGGATCTGGGCCTCCCGGTGCGAGTGCAGCTCTGCAGAGGGCCGGTGCTGCGCCTCTCTCGTCACAGGTTCTGTCCCCGGTGTGTCCAGGAGAGGAGGAAGAAGAAGTAAGGCAGAGGCTGATGCCGGGCCGGAGAGCAAGTCGATACACTCCGTCATTTGCATTGCAATATTTTATCTTCATCTTAAAACTACCTTGATTCGAACAATATTTAATAACAGTGGCCAGTTGTAATTCTGGATATTTCCTAAAACCAACAGGAACCCCCCTGAGCCCTGTTTGCACAGAGGAGGGATCTTACGGGGACTCGCCACATGACTTTGTTCTCGTGACTTTCTGTACAGATCCCAGCACTGAGCACGGAGGTCCCCCTAGGAGCCCGAGTGACTCCGTGCGCGTGCGCGTGCGGTGTGCTGGGCGCCGCGGGACGTGCCAGCAGGGAACAGACACTGCCATCACCGGCAGCCGGAGCTGTGAGCCTGGTGTGGTCCGCGGTGTCTGAGGCAGCCCTGAGAGCACGTCCCACGCACCTCGTCCGTGCGGAGTGCCCAGTGTGCGGTCTGGGGGGCGTGGCCAGAAGGCACGCGCCGACCCGTGTGGCGGCGCTGGCAGCTGCGCAGGAAGTGGCCACTCCTCCCCGCGGCCGCCCCGCTGGGCTGTGCACTGCCTTTTCCTCCGGTCTGCTGGTTCCTCCTGAGGCTTTACTGTCTGGAGTAAACGCTCTGGGTTGGCAGACGGGCCGTCGGTCACCACGACCAGTGCAGACGAGGGACAGCATCACACTTGCCGGTGTTCCGTGTCTCTGGGAATTGCGAATGTTTTTACTGTGAAGACGAAGTCATTGTAGCCGCATGAAGACAGTGGGTCTGTGTGTACAGTGAGTCCAGTCTACCGAGAGCCGACTTTGAACCTGTTTGTGTTGCACCCTGGGTCGGCAGCTTGTCCCGGGGACTACGATTATGTGATGTGATTTGTGAATTTCTCGTGCCACAGTAGCAGTTCTGGAATGAAGTTAGGAAACTAGTGTGTACTTTCTCTTCAGTCAGCATTCACCAAACCGATTTTGGACAACCTCTCTGGCACTGTTTGGGGACGTGACATACCTTTGCTGTGTTGAGAGCCACGTGTGACGGTACCTGGAGTGTGGCTTCTGGGAGCATCCCTGGACTCTCCGGGACCTACCCCACGTAATTCAGGCCGGTCAGAGTCCCTCCTGCCAGGAAAAGAGCCCAGGAGGTGGGACTGAGGTGTGAGACGCCTGGCGTCAGAAGAACACCGCCCTCCTTGTCGGGAGCCCCTGGGAGTGGCCTGCCGCCCCCTCCCCGTGGCTTCGCTCACCGTGTCCTCTCCCCACCTCCAGCGTTTCACCAGGGAGAGGGAACAGGGCACAGGAACTGGCGGAACTGCGTTCTAGACCAGCCGCTCCCTGCCAGTGAGCCAACATCTGGCCGCCGGGAGCGGATGGCAGAGGGCAGCTGGGGCCCAGCTGGAGTCTGCCGTCTGCGGTGGGCTTGGCCTGCACGGGACGCGTCCAGACCGCTGTCCTTTCTGGAGTGACCTTAGGGAGCAGAACTGGCTGTCCACGGACTGTGGGTGGGTCCCTCAGCCTGCCAGCCTCAGGCTGGTGGTGGGGGAGGGTCAGCAGCTGCCCGACGAGCGCTCTCAGACCCTAAGCCTTCCTGCTCTGAGGGAGGAGGTGGGCGCGCAGGAACGTGAGGCCTGCCTGTGTCCGAGTACCTTAGCTTCGCGTGACGGGCATGTAAAGGTTGTGGGGATGGATCAGTTGGGGACGGTTTCCCTTCACTCCTTCAGTAGTTTCTGTGGACAGGGTAGATAAGTACAGTAAGCTTGTGATGATGTTTTAGAAGCTAATTTAATATTTGCACTTCATCTCTGAACATGTCTGCTGTTGCCATGGGAACACAGTGTTTGTGGATAAAGGTCGATGGCCGGCCAGTTCTGATTGTCACCCGAATTCCTGAGGCCACGCTCCTTTCCCAGGAAAGTCAGCTGACCTCTGTCTTAAGCTTTTCTTTGAAGTTAAGCATTGTCATCCTGCTTGTCACTTGTAGCATCCCATGTGTCCACCTTTTCTAGGTTTCTGTGTTTACCTAGTGTTTCCTCTTGCCAGCTACAGTGATATCACCAAGGTAATATGCAGACAGCTTTGACAAAAATGGAAAACGTGAGCATGACAGGAAGGTGCCCTGGAACGTTGTTTGGATGATGGCTAAATGCCGCTCCCGACCATTAGTACCTTCTGGGTCGGGAAGACGCCCGAGTGGCCGTCTGGTTGGGAAAGAATGTCTGGCCAGACCCCTTCAGTGCCTGCTGGGCCCACATCGGCTCCTGGGCACAGCTGTGGAGCCAACCCCATCCCCCGGGTTGCAGGATCTGGGCCGCGCCCTTCGAGTGAGGGTGCGGCCTCTGTGGCTGGGAGTTTACTGGTGAGGGGAGCGGTATCTTGTTCAGAGAAGCAGAACCTTTTCCGTGTTCTCAGTGCTGTGTTCTCAGCCAGCAGTTTGAGAGGCCTCCTCGCTCGGCAGGACGCACCTGCTCTAACACACATGCTGTCAGGCTGAGCCCCTGCAGCTCTGGCTGGGCTGAGGCCTGAGTGACTCCCCACTGTGCAGGCTGGGCCCCCGGGCGGGTGGACGAGACCAGGACAGGCCAGGGTCCCGGGAGCCGTGGGGGCGGGGTGTGCTGGGACGCATGGGGACCCAGCCAGCCGTGTGTTGGTGCTGTTCCTGACGGCCACGCTGCACTGCCTCCTGTCCCGTCCCTGGCAGCCCTTGGCAGGGGCTGCTTCAAGCAATAACGTTGTCCACGTGCCACAGCCAGGCCTGCCCATCGCCGAATTTGGGTGCTTCTCATGGGCGTTTCAGGGTTAGAGTGTCCTCAGTGTCTGGTGAACAGCAATCGGCTGTCACTGCTGTGCTGAGAGGTGTTTGAAACAGGACATCTGGGAAATTCTCTCATTCAGGAGACAGTTCTGTGAAGTTTCTCTCTTCCTATGTGTGTGTTTTGTGGTGTTCACCTTTACCACACTTCATCCAAAAAGATGATGCAGCTTTAACACGAATGTTACATTTTATTTCCAAGGAATTATTATCTATGTTTCCTTTGTAAAGGAAAGATAATATTGTAAGTCTTTTTATTAAATAATGTAAAGATGTATATCTGTATTTTTGGATCATGTTATAGATTATGGATATATTGTTTAATAAATAAAGTATTTTTTGGAAGAAACGTTAGAGAATGCATCGTTTTGGGAACTGATGGAGCTTTGACATTGTGTCCAGAGGTGGCAAGTAGATCCTGAGTTGAATTTTGGAAGGGACATGAGGTGAACCGGAGGAGACTTGTTTTGCTGGCCAAGGGCCTGGGTGGGACCCCGCGCCTCACCTGGGTCAGCGGCCAGCTCCGGGCCCTGGCTCTCACAGCGTCGGAAGGTGGTTCCCAGGCTCATGAAGAAGGCGTGTGTGGATGTGGGTGCTCTGAGTGGCTGTATGGAGACCGAAAGTGCTTGTCTGGAACCGGTGAGCTGTCTAGAGCCCTCTGGGGACTAACGAGTTCTTAGGATCTTCCTTGAGAGTTAGTGGCCAGGGTCTGGAAACCCAGTGGAGTCCCCATGAAGGAGAGGTACAGCCTCACCCATTTTCCAGATGGAAACCATTCACCGACCTGGAGTCCCCACCATGGCCTGTGCCCCTCCAAGCACTCCAAGGCCACCTGCAGCCATTTCTTGGGGTGACACCCTGGGGGAAAGGACTGTTTGTTTTGGGGTGGGGGTGGTCATCATCACTGGTTCTGAGCTGTTACCAGTCCCCAGAGGCCCCAGATGCCACTGGTCTACTAGTCAGAGGGCCTGAGGCCCTCTGTGTCTCAGTGGCTGCCTTCCCAGGGCCTGCCCATGTCACTGAACAGACGTGACAGCTGGCAGCACCACTGCAGTGACTGACCTGTGGAGCCAGGGCCACGAAGGCAGGAGGGGCCAGGTGGAAGTCTCTGGGTCATCCTGTCCTCTCCCTGCTACGACTGATGCTCTGGCCTGTGTGGCTCGGCTGGGTGTCACCCCGCAAAGCAAGGGGTCTCTGGTTCAATTCCCAGTCAGGGCCCATGCCTGGGGTGCGGGTCTGGTCCCTGCTCAGGGCGTGTACAGGAGGCAACTGATCGATGTTTCTCTCTTACATTGATGCTTCTCTCCCTCTCCTTTCCCTCCCTCTAAAAATAAATGAAATCTAAAAAAAAAAACAAAAACAAAGGCAAACACATCCTTAACAGGGAGATGCAGTGGGATGTACTTAACACTCCCAAGTTACCTGCGGGAATGCAGTTTATGAACATGTAGACTCCAGCCGCAGCATTGTTACAGGACTGTTACAGAACAGATGGGAGGGTGCGGGTGGTGAACAATATATTATTATCAAAAGGACCCCCCTTTTTTCTCCGGGGGTTACCCCCCCGTACTAGGTTTGCTTTGCCTGCTACAAGAGGAAAGACGTCTCTCGATGCCAGAGATTGGTGAAAAGGAAAGGAATTATTTATTTAAAAGTTATATAGGCTTAGAGTAATGACTAAATGTCTTCATTAAAATACTGAAGTTCTTTAGAACACCCACAAACACACACAGTCCTTCCTTCTCCCTCTGCCCAGTCTGGGGTGCCACATCTCAGGAAAAGAAGTAGAAGTCCGTGGTTCAGGCTCCCGGCACCATCAGCCGTGTCGCCGCCACCGTCTCCGGTTAATCCAAAGCCACGTGGCACCTTCTCGTGGCCCGCCAACGAGAGTCCTTTCACCCCTTTTCTTCCAGGCAAAGTCTGTCCTGCCGCCTAAGCCACGTGGCAAAAGGGAGCGCCCCCGAGCCGTGTGGCCCTGACCTGGTACGGCTGCCGTGCCTGGGTTTAAATCCCCGCGCCAGTCCTCCTCTGCAGCCCCATTTCCGACCCACCCCACAGTCAGTTACACCTGCCGGCATTCACGTAGTCTTCTGGCTTCCCTGGGCCGCCACAGTGAGTCCGGGCAGGTGTGGCCTCACGGCCCGGAGCCAATCATCTCCAAGCTCTCACGCAGGCGCTGTGACCAGGGAGAGGTGCTTCCCAGTGACATCCTGGGTTGAAGGCACTCCCGTACCCCTGGCTCAAGGCACGGCCACAGCTGTTTAACAAACATACCCATGAAACCAGTTAAA